>JAWLRI010000738.1:0-22536 GCA_034781795.1 Crypturellus tataupa
GAACAGGCTGCCCAGAGAGGTTGTGGAGTCTCCTTCTCTGGAGATCTTCCAAACCGCCTGGATGCCACCCTGTGCCATGTGCTCTAGGTGCCCTGCCGGAGCAGGGGGGTTGGACTAGATGATCTCTAGAGGTCCCTTCCAACCTCAGCCATTCTGTGATTCTGTGATTCCTGACAGTGACGAGGTGACATGAGAGTGACATGTGCTGTGTTGATAGATAGATAGAGAATACAAATGATTAATGCATAAAATACCTGATTGTGACTTTCTGTTTTCTTTAGGTTGTTGAAGCACATGTGCCTAGTTTTATTTTTGATGAATTCAGAACTGTTCTGTGAGTACAGAAAACAGCCAGGTTTCTCCTCCAAGCCCAAATCAGGGAAGTGGGGATGGAAGGTAACGTAAATACTGCTCTTCAGAGCTGAATCTTCTGTGTGTTTTGAGGCAATACCTACAACTGTCTATATGAAACGTAACTATCAGTACTATTATAGATAATTAACAGTTGTTTAGATCTTGGCATCTTATGCAATTTCTAGCTCATCCAAACACACTGTACATTTTGTACTGCACATTATAATGCTGTATGTAATTGTTTATGTATAAATCATTTAGTTTTTTTGTTGTTCTTCTGAATAACTATTTGTGAAAGTTTTGACTTTTGTATGACAAATAAATGTTTAAACTGGAAGTAAAGGTCTCTGCTTGTTTGCCAGAATTATGATTTTAAAATGTCATATTTTCTGTTAAAAGAACCATTACAGGAATGAATGTACAGCAGAAACAGGTTTCTGACTCTGTAATATAGATGTTAAAGAGAAAATTCTTATTAAGGGACAGAGGAAGAATTAAACACACATAGCTGGAAAGTCATGATGCACTATTTAAAGACATAAATATTTATAATAATCATGTCAGGATTGTTTGGAAATAAGCAGTTATTAAACATAGTTTATTTTAACAAAAGAAAAGTGTGATAAATGTTTAAAATGTATTTAGATTTTTCTGTTTTCATCTTGCAATTAAATACTCTAAAAGTAAGAGAGGAAGCAGCTATCAGATCAGATCCCTTCCAGTGCTTGACAACTTTTTTTTCATTTCTATCACAAAATACTGCAGCTCTGTCCCCAGTACAGATTAAATCATCTTTGGGGAAAATATTAATGCCACATTATGGCGTTGTTGCTTGAATAGAGATTCTGTCATGATGTAAGTCTAGATCTGAGGTGTCAATGTGTCACTGTAATCAAATACCTCTCGAGTCCAAGAGAGAAGGTCAGGGCTCCACGGGCATCACTACTGTACTAAGCACCATGAGTGCTGCAAAATACAACCATACCAGGCCCTGGAAGAGGCAGAGGAGCACCTTGCCCTCCCGAGTGTAAGTGAGGACTGTTCTGGGCTGCACCTGGGTGCTGTGCAGTAGTAGGACATAAAGAACTGGCCTTGCCTGCAGTTCACACATTGCATGGTGTATTTTTCCCACTTACTTCTTACTTCCCACTTATTAATCCTTTCAAAATGAATGAGGTGGCCTTGAAACAAAATACAACTGCCCCGAGCTTGGTGATGTGCTTTACCTGCAAGTGCAGTTCTTCACCCTCCTTTACTCTCTGGTTGTATCCAGCTCTCACAAGGTGGTTGTTATAAAGAGATGGAGACAGCAGAGGCGTCTGAGGGACAATATGTGAACCCAAAGGAAATGTAGTTGGAAGAAATGCAAAATCCAGAAGCCTGGTTTGGAAAGAAACCCTGGAGCCTGTCTAGTCCAAGCCCTGCCTGCCCCTGCCCTGGGCTCGGGCATTTTCCACCTACAACCACCTCCCACTTTGACACGAAACATCATGAGCGTTTGCACACAAACCCCTCTTTCTACAAGACTGCTGCTGCTCTCCATCGCAGCGGAGCTCATGCAGCTAGGAAGGCCCCAAAGTCCCTCACATCCCAACCTGAGTGCGAGTGTCACATGGCCACTGAAGACGCAGGGCAAAAGAAAAAGAGCAAAGACTGGGGGGACTCAGATCCATGCCAAAGGCAAAGGGAAAGGGATGTTTCTTTTCACTCTCCTTATGCACAATGTTAGCAAAATGCCAGTCCAGCGGCCGCCGCGTTGGGCTGTGCTGGTTGCCACGTGGCAGTGCGGGCGCCAGCTCCGGTGACACTGCTCGTGCGCTGCTGCCCCGCAAAGCCCAGCAGAGCCACTGCTTCCACCCGAGGTAACTGGCTCCCTTACCCTCGATGCAAGTTTAGAGCAAATTCCTAGTAGTACATTTCAAATGCAATTCTCTGTTTACATCCTGGTGTGGAAGAGAGGACCTGATACCTGAAGTGCTTTTTCCTCCCAGTTTGGCACCTGGGTTCTCTCACCATCATTATCCGTTTCTTAATTAGTCTGCCAGGCATGGGAAAGCTCGTTAGCTGTCTTTAGGTGAGCTCACATATAAGACTCTCACCTGGCTCTTCCCAAGGGATGCTCGCATTTATGGAGCTTCTGTAGTAGGAAGGCATTTGAAACACCTTCCTGGGGAAAGGTCTTCCAAACCTTTCACTACTGTGCTTGCTCTTTGCACTTGGTAAGTAAGTGCTTCCCAGTGCTCAGCTGAGTATAAAATAACCCATTTCAATCTAGACAACCCTTCCTAAAGGTGTGTTGCTCCCCACAGGCAGGTGATGGGGGTGTTTTTAAGATGAGCAGCTCCCCAGCATGCAGTTCCAGCGCAGTGAAGGAGTTAACTCGTGGCACGGGTTAGTCTGATGACGGGAACGCAGAGGTGTGACAAGTGCCTTGTGGGTCCAGGCTTTACCTGCTCTGATGGCAGCGGTTGTGTGTGACACCTGCGGCAGGGGCTGGCTCTGGCGCAGGCTCTGTGTCGTAGTGCTGGATAGCAGCAGCAGGATCAGACAAATTAAAACAAGAGACCTTTAGTCTAAGTGCCCCAAGTGGAGCTTGCAAATAATGCATATGTGCACTATCTATTTCCAGGTATCATTTGCAAGATAGCTTATCTCTAGGCAAGATAAGGAGGCAGATACTGAATATATTATCAGGAGACTGAGTGGCTCTGCGCGTGCTCTATAGACTGCGAGGAAATGTTGTCCTATATTTGCAGAAAATGCACATCAACATCGGATTACCACTGCTGTGCAATTACTGGTGGTTTTTGAGTTAGAAATAAGCAATTACAAAGTACAACTGAGTTACAAATTGAGCCACAGCTCTGCTGTTTTAGAGCTTGCCATCTAACACAAACAGAGGAAACTTGAGCTGAAAATGAAAACTCTGGTGCTGAATCTGATACCTGCCTGGTGACACCGGGAGCTCCGGGGGAAGCGGAGAGCCAGATGTTGGAGAAAACGCAGTAGAGGTGGCAGCGGGTGTCACAAGAGCCTTGTGGCCTGGAGCAGAGTGACGGGGAGCACCGCTGGCCACAGGAATCCCACGGGAGCCTGTGGTGTGTGAAGCCTCCCCATCGCCTCTTGGTTGAAAGATAAGACTTTCCTAGAAGCAGCATCAGGTTCAAGGTTAATAGAATCCCTTCCTGGTGCTGGAGGTGGCAGCAAGGGCACAGCCCTTGGGTGGACGCACCGAGACACAACCGTCCTCACCCATGAGCTGCGTTTCAACCCACCAGTCAAAGATGAGGGTGTCTCAAGCACATCTCGAAAAGCAAAGCAAAAACGGCTCAAGGACAGAGCAGGTCCATCACCGCGCAAAACGGCAGCCAATTTCTTGGACCACTGACCTCTTCCTCAAGAGTTTTCCTGCAGCTGGTGCTAGGACAAAGCACATGGCATGGAAAACAGCAGCAGCAGCAAATACTTCATCATAAGGCAAGTGTTAAAACTCTATAACCTGGGACCTGAATAGCAAGTTTATATTTACCATGAAATATGGACAAGGGTTATGTTTATATTACACTTCCGCCCAAATTGTATGTGGAAGAGTTGTGTCTGGGCTCATGACGGGGCCTGGGAAGCTTCGCACAGGCAGTTGGCTCCTGGATTTCAGCCTTCAATCCGTAACTTCAGAAAATGAGTCAGGACCTGCTGGCTGCTCTGGGAACCACCCGGCCTGGCATGGCTCATATCCCGGGAACATCCGGAACACCCAGAGCAGGGCAACCCAATCCGCCCACCCGCAGGGAACGATCCCTGCTCGTCGCCACCTCACAGCCCGGAGCTGTGGGAGAGCACGGCTCGTCCGAGCCAGAGCTGAAGGCAGCGCTACCAGCACAGCACATGACGATTTGGTGAACGCTTCATCAAATCAAGTCCTTTCACCTCATCCAGAGGACAAGTTACATATCCACTGCCTGAGTCATATTTGCTCTTGCTTACAGATTTGGTACACAGAAGCCTGAAAATGCAATAGTGACCCAAGGGTGGCCTATGGGTGACCGAGGTATCCGGCTGAAGAAACCCCAAACCTCCCTGTGGGAAAATTCATCATTGACCACCCAGGTGAAGCCGTCCCTAATTCCTCTATGAGACTGCAACATATCCCACCGAGTCACGCAGCGCTTCTTTTCTTCAGCACTATTTACCATGTATGCAACTGTCTTATCATCACCAGGGATTTTCTGGGAGTATTTGGCCTACAGTTTGGTCGTTCATGTTTGCCTGGCCCCTAGGCCCACTCTTGAAGACCAACTCTAACCCCTGGCTGCTGCTTCTGTGGCTTTTCATCATTTTACCTTCCAAATAAAACCAGCAGCAAAGGCACAAGGCTTCACCCTGCAGCTTCTCTGCTCTAGGCACTATCAGCTCCCCCTCTGGCAGAGCATCCCCTGCAAAGCACCATTTCACACATATTCGTTTTCCATCCTTTTTCTCTCTAGCCCTTCACTAACAATTCCTACTTCCCTGCTGACCTTTCTGCCTGGTGCTGGGAAGGGAGTACAAGTTTTCAGAGAACCAGAGCGAATCCCGTATCTCATTCCTGAACAGTTCCAGCTAGAATCCACCACAAAATGGGTCAGGATTCATTTCCTGATCATGTTACTTCCCTTACCTTAACAATAGATTTCACTTACTACTCAAAACACCTACTAGGCTTTTATTTTCAGTACGCTGAATAACCTTATATCAGCAAACTGTCACAGTGCTGATCACTGTGCAGCACGAGAGCCTGCACAGCTCTTTGGAGCTCCGCTGGGAACAATTTAGGAACTGCTGACACCATTTTCCATCAGTCCCGCAATGCTGAGCAAGCCACAATTCCAGGATGCATAAATAATTTACCAACTGCCCATATTTATTGTGGATTGAACGGATTTTGCTTTTGTCTGGCACACAAAAGCAAGCTCCAGACAGCAGCATGCACAAGTACCATAAGCCAACCATAAATTACTGCCTTACCGATACAGATCGGTTATCGGGTGTCAATAGCATTGCAGTAAATGCCAACGTGTAGGTTCTGGAGCACGTTTCCTGCCTTAGGTGAGAGCCTTCACAAGGCAACGCGGTGGGGGCAGCTTTGCACAACGTCACCCTCGCGTCTGCCTGTGCCGAGCCCCGGGCTGCAGCGGGCAGGAGCGAGGCCAGAGCGCGGAGGCAGGGAGGGAAGGTCGGCAGGGGCAGCAGAAGCACGGAGGAGAAAAACGACACACAATTGGTGTTACCCGAAAGGGAGTCAATTGTTTTAATCATCCCCATTTGTTCAGATTTCCGCAGCTGTTTGGAAACTCGAGGCAGCCCTGATGTTGCATGTACTTGGCAACAGCTGGATTATAACCGAAATGAAGTGCGATACTTGAGAACAAATCATCGTTCTACTGAAGCAGGGATTGGGCAACACAGTTCAGGAATGGCATGAATTTCTTTTCCCCAAAATGAGTTAAAGGTATCAATACAATAGTTTTACATGTGAAGCTCCCTACGTTTATGAATTATCAGACACTGTTAACAACCAACACGCATCTACACAAAATTGTGCAGTCCTCTTTTTCTGCAGTTGCAGATTTAAAAGTTAAGCCTTTATTCTGACAGCCCTGCAGAGAGGCACTGTGCTGCGCTCGGGATTTCAAGCATCACACAGCCTCAGCAGCACAATCAAGTTACAAAATGCAGGAGTGATCCAAGACTAACGGAGTGCCTCCTCCTTGCTCCAGGTGAGGAGGAAGGAGGAAACGAGCACGGCCACGCTGCCTACTGCCTTCACGCACTGCAGCAGACCCGAGGGGCATCACCCTTCGCAGCTCGCACGTCTGCAGGAGGACGTGGGCTTTTAAAACTGTATTTAAAAACTCGCATTGCCCACGTATTTTCCAGTAAAGGGCTTATTAAAACTAAATTTAAGACCGAAACACTTCATTTTCATGACCCTGTCACCCAGCGAATTTCTCAGACAAGCCCCATGACAAGTGTCAAACATCTTCAAGCAGGTATCAACTCCCTACCTGTGAAGAACCCTCCACACGACTCTTTAAGGGCAACTACTTCACCTTTTTCCTCCCCACCAGTAGCAATTTTCCCTGCACTCCTGCCCTGCTTTGCTATAACCTCAGCCCTACAGAGCTGCTTCTCCTACTGCTGCTCCTCTCTTGGTCAGGCAGACTCCCCCCCTTGCTGCCAGCTTCTCTTCTTGCCCTCGTGTGGCTCCAAAGTCGCTTCTTCCGTTATTTCTTTGTCCTCCGCCCCCCTCCGAGAAGCACCACGGCCGCCATGGGGCAGTTTCACGCTCTGCTCTCGCCTTCCCGCCCCGTGGCCCCCCAACCTCTCCGGGCAGCCTGTTCCAGGGCTCTGTCACCCTCACAGGAAAGAAGTTCTTCCTCACAGGGAAGTGGAACTTCCTGTGGTTCAGCTTACACCCACTGCCCCTTGTCCTGTCACCGGCCACCACGGAGAAGAGTTTGGCCCCATGCTCTGGTATTTCAGACAGCAGATGACAACGTGATTCACTACTTCATCAAATGAAGCCTTTCCGCCCTGTGCAGACGACAAGCTACGTGCCCACTGCATGAGTCAGCTTTGCACTTCCTTACAGATACAGATGAGATTTCCCCATTGCCCTTTTCAAAAATATTTACTTCTATAGCCAGGTCAGTAAGTTTAACTAGACCCCAAGTTCAAAGAGAAACAGAAAAACCTAAACATACATGTAAATTCTAATTCTGGAATTCAGAACCTACAAAAACGCTTTGTTCACAAACACACAACAGAGCTCTACAGATATCAGAACTTTTTATTTAAGTAAGTTAGCTGAGGGGTGTGTTTGGCTCAGGCCTGTTTATCTTTGATTCTTAAAATAAGAGACTGACTGTAAATAATATTAAAAATAGGGAAATGTAGAAGTAACCAATATTTTCAAAATTGTCACAAATTTTGAAAACACTTATATAAATTCTGCAAACTTTGTGTACCCTTAAAGGCACAATAGTTACCATATATAATGATACCTGAAAATATTAATACTTGATCCTGAAGTGTTTGTACATTGCGAATGTGCCTATGATTAATTTCAAGAGGGTATCAAATGTGGTAACGGTTAGAAAAATATACATATTTTTGCTTCCTCTGGAAAAAAAAATGGTCATTTGAAATATCCATCAAACAAAATACTAAAAAGGCTTCTCCATATTTTTTTTTGAAATCCAACAGAAGAGCTATGTTTATATACAGCTTACGCAATGTGCTGTTTTAAAAAGCTGGAGTATCAACCCACCTGCTCCCTCACTCCTGGCTGCGCTGGCGCAGGATTGTTCAGAGGAGCCACCTAGAAAAGCCAACAGTGACACCAGAGCAAACAGGAGAAAGGCAGGAAAAGAGAAACGCAAAATACACAGGAACGAAGGGGATATAGCGCTAAGGATAACAGAGGCAGGAGTAGCAACCAGCAGTAAAAAGCACCAACTCTTCAGTCACATGCAGGGATATCTACAGGAAAAAATCTTTTCCAAGGATGAAAGGACACTTTCACAGTGCTTCTCATGGATTTTAGGAGTATTAAAGGCAACTTTACTGTCTCCTGGAAACAGCCTTGACTGAAGTTGCTTCCGCGGGTAAAGTTGATGTTGTGCTTCAGTTAGTGGCAGTATTTATTAATTTCAGTTGCATACACATCAGGCCAGAGGAAAAAAAAAAAAAAAAAAACACTAAGCTTTAAAAGAAGAGAAAGTTTTAAAAACATGTGCTTTCATTACCCAAGTGCAATGCAGTAGTCAACGGAACTACAGTTTGATTATTACTTGCTTAAAGTAAGTCTGGTTTAGAAAATACTTTAAAAAAGAAACATGACATTTCACAATCTGAAATCTTTTACAGTGTCCTTTCAAATGTCAGCAGGCTCCTATCTCAGCTGCAACAGAAATAGCACAGAGGCAAATACTTCTAATGAAGTAACACAAATCAAGAGTTTTCTTACAACATTTCACAGTAATTAAGAAACAGTCTCTGGAACTACTGAACAGAAAGAAAGCGTGACGGATAATAGCAGCATATGGTTTACATTTTTCACTTTTCATTTTATTAATATTAATGGTGCACTCTATGCAATGAATAAAGTGAGGAATGAATTTTCTGACAAAACTGGCAGTTATCTATCATATGCCAACACTTAAATTCTGGTCTTTGTAAACAGCTAACTCATTTTAAAATTTCAATTGCAAAGGAAAGAATATTTACATATAATATAGGAATATATAACCACAAAACCAAATTTAAGCCAAATCCTGAACTGGGAAATCACATTTTGAAGAGCACATAATGCAGTATTAAATTGTACATGTCCAAAGATTTTAAAGGCATCGTGATTTTCGTGTCTTCTTCCTTCAGTCATTTCCCCTATTGCCATTTAATACACTAAGCATTTCATTTCAGAGTAAATAAGTGGAAATATTATGGAGCAGCTGCGGTAGAGGACAGCGCCGCTGCTGAAGAACGCTCGAGGTTTGGTGATCCAGGACTCAGATTTAAAGCAAAAATAAACAGCATATAAGGCCACAGCAAAGAAGTGGCCAATCAGGACCATTGGTTTAGGAGATAATCTGTATTAAAACACACACACACATACAAAAAAAGAAAACAAAAAAAATTATGTAAATAAACAGAAGTGAAAAGCCCTAAGAATTTTTCACTTTACATTTGTTCAAAATTACGTTTATCTTTCTCATTTAGGCAGCTCTGATCCTGATGTCTCACCTGAAACAATGTGGTACATCCTGGGCTGCTACAGTCTGTGCTACTCTACATGCTACTCTACATTCCCCACAGGCCACTGCTACTTCCCCCCATTTCCCTCCCATTTCTCATAGTCTGTATCTGCCTTCAGGATTTCCCAAGGGATTATTTTCAACAGTTTTAGCTATTATTCCACAGCGGGAGAAGCAAACAGTCACCCTTCACACATTCAAAATACAAGATTTCATATACCGAATTTCACTCTCGGTATATGAAACACTTTCTAGTTACTAATCTTCCTACTTCTTGGGTTCATATATGGGATACATCTGTCACTACCTTCAATTTAGCAAGTATGAGATGCTTCTTTTACCCTTAATTCTTCAACTAGCCTGACCACTCGACACCATTCAAGCTCCCATATTAAATGGCACCTATATTAAATTCTTTCCATATTTTAGTTGCATTAAAAAAAAAGTCAGCATTTGAACACAATGGCTCCTAACAGCTCAATCTAAGCCTAGTGGGAAAGGCAGCAGCTCATGGGGACTGTTCTCCAAGTGCAGATGTGACTGACTGGGAGCAAGGCAGGTCCCAGCAGAGGCTCATCACTCCTGATGAGGTTCGTGTTAATTATAATCAGCGTGTTGAACTTACACAGAGAGCAACCCGACAGGGCCCGTGACACACTCGCCGCCAAGTCGGAAGTAATGGAAACAGGCTTTCTTCATCTGATGCAAGGAATCTGCAAAATCAACCAAAAATGACTCAGCAAATACATACTGCAGATATTGAAAACATTTCCAACTTAGGCATCAGTGATATAAAATCCATGGAGAGACTTTGCAGGTCTCTCAATTCAGAAAGATTTGGAGCTGACTTTACTAAATAAAGGAGAATCTTACAAAATATCTACATATTTCTGTGTAGTACTGACACAAGTTTTTTTTTCTTCTTTAAGTACTAATTCTAGACTTTCCTTCACATCACTAGAACTCAGTTTACATAAGACTAGAGCTAAACATCTGGTTAATCTAACTCCTTAAAATCCCTTAAAGTACATACAGATGCAAGTACATGGACATACACTTATATACACACACATCCTCCCTCCACCCCATCCCATATTTATTTGCCAAATTATAACTAGTTTGAAGTTATCTTTAAAATGTATTTACCATCTGTGGCAGCAAAAAGTTCATATAGGGCTTGGGCAAGAACATTCACAACAAAAGAATGAGACTTTTTCCTCGACCAGTAAAATGTCTTTTTTGCCTGCAAAAGAAAAACATTATTTCTATCAGGAAATTACAGAAGAGCATTCAAAAGCTTTCTAAATGGGTGAAAGAGTCATGTCCATGTCCAAAACAAAGTGCAGAGTGGATTCTGTGATACACTAGATTAAAACAATGGTAAGTCACTAAGGAACTTAAATTTATCTGAACCTGTTATCTGGGCTGCTCTTACACAAAATAGAGAAAAGAAGGTGGTAGGTAGCTAGATTAAATCAGGTACTTGACAGATATGTCATACATTTCTCTCTGTTGACTAAATAGGAAATAACTGAGGCTGTGAGATGTAGATACTTATACTTGGTTAGTTAAATCCTGCATAGTCCATAAAGATCAGGCACACTCATTCTCCCTTTGAATGCTTCTCACTTTCCAAAAAGCACTTTCTGAATAATTCATTTGTACTCTGTAATTATTCTAGTCATCTTTTAGTCAAATTAACATGCCAAGTTTATTAGACTCTGTGTGTATGTGTGTGTGCATGTGTGTGCGTGTGTGTGCATGTGTGTGTGTGTGTAAAAGGCAAGAGAAGAGAGAAAGAGAGAAGACCTACTATCCCCTGATCAGAATTTTGGGTATAAATCTCACTAAAAAAGAAAACCTCTACCTTACTGCTGTGAGATTAATACGGCAGTCAAGAGGCTAATGAGTATGGAAACATAGAATCACAGAATGGCTGAGGTTGGAGGAGACCTCCAGAGATCATCTAGTCCAACCCTCTGCTCCATCAGGGACACCCAGAGCACAGGGCACAGGGTGGAATCCAGGCAGGTTTGGACGATCTCCAGAGAAGGAGACTCCACAGCCTCTCTGGGCAGCCTGTTCCAGGGCTCTGTCACCCTCACAGGAAAGAAGTTCTTCCTCACATGGAAGTGGAACTTCCTGTGGTTCAGCTTGTACCCATTACCCCTTGTCCTATCACTGGTCAGCTCTGGCCACCACCAGAGTTTGGCCCCATCCCCTTTACATTCTCCTCTCAGGTACTTGCACATGTTGATCAGATCCCCTCTCAGTCTTTTCTTCTCCAGGCTACACAGGTCCAGCTTGCTTAGTCTTTTCTCATACGACAAATGCTCCAGGCCCTTAATCATCTTTGTTGCTCTATGCTGGACCCTCACTTGAAGCTACATGACCCTCTTGTCCTGGGGAGCCCAGAACTGCACCCAGTACTCCAGGTGCGGCCTCACCAGAGCTGAGGGGAGGGGCAGGATCCCCTCCCTCGACCTGCTGGCAACATCCTCCTGCTGCAGCCAGGATCCCATTGGCGAAATACATGTGAAAAACTAAGCGTATGTGTTCAGTATTGTCTAGGTATCACTCACAAGTGTGATGTCCAACCTCACCCCTCTTAAGCTAGATCTACATCAGAAATGCACTAACAATAGAGGAATACTAAAAAAAACACTAGTAAAGCAAACTGACTGCAGACACGCCAATTTCCTGCTTCCATGTGAAAGCCTAATACGTGATTTATCTACCTAAAGTTTTGTAAAGAGCCGTGCATCACAGGTAACGTACATGTTCCTAAGTTACATAAAACTTAAAGTCTAAATTGCAGCTAAAGCTGCTTAAGCAAAGTCCAAACTAAAGCTTCACCTGGAGAACATCGGAGTCTTCATAAAGGTCTGGAATATTCTGCAGCAAACTTCTCCAGATTTTAACATCGTTTAAAACAACGCTCATTCCTCCACCAGTTAGAGGGTGCCTTATATTATATGCATCTCCTAAAAGAAGAACTCCTAAAAAGAAGAGAAAAAAATAATAAAATACCGTACAAACCACTATATAAATGTCAAACACTGTATTTTGATATAAAAATTTGCAAAGATTTCATTTCCACCGGGAAACTATTTGGATAAAAACTAGAAATTTAAAATCAGATCTCTTTGAATTATCTTGCTAAAAAGCTCTAAAAAGAGAAATGTTCAAAATATTTAAAAATATTTATTCTCTGTATGTGTGTACATGCGTTTGTGTGTTACACACGGGGTGTGTGTTAACATATCTCAAGAGCTTTTTTTTAAAATAAAAAGTTCTCCTTTAAAGAAAAAAGAAACAAGCCTTGTAAAAGTGTGAGTGATTGTAGTCATGAACTGATCTGTTCTACATTTTAAAAATAAAAAAAACCCACATCTGAACTTTAAAATGAAGTAGACATTAATTTGAAGTGTAATGTCAGGCTAAATATTATCACTAATTTGTGCCAAATGCGCAGACATTTTCAAAATTATAGCCAGAACCATAAAACAATTGCACCGAACAACTTACCTGCTGCATATAACAACACAGCTCTAAATCTTACAAGATTATTTCACAATATTTACCTTTTTTGTTTACAGCTGAAGGAGGCAAAAAGCTTGCTGGCATAGTCCTCAAGCGATCATTCTGAACTGCTATTAAGAATGGTTCCTTTAGATGCTCTGTAATAAACAAATTACTAAGTTACATTTTTAGGTGGAATTTCAAATAAACTGCACACAACCCATTTTAAGCTCTTCTCAGAGGAGCTTAATGCAAATCTTCTGAATTATCAGTACTATAGCTGCCAAATGAGCAAACTGTTGTTCAATGTGGAATGTAAGCAGCAACTGTTTTATTGCAACAGTAGCAGCGTGCATGGAGAAAATACAGCTTCCCCTCCTCACTCCAGATCTTGCAAGGATTTGGATGCCAAAGACAACTAATTAACACAATCCAACAGATTATTCTGTGTAGATTCTGATTTAAAATGATTTAAAATTCCCATATCAATATTTCAGCAGAGAAATTTGAAAACAGACAATTCCTTTAGGGTATCTTCTAATGGTGAGGATTTTCGAGGGAAACCTTTTAGACTTACCTGGTAGTTGTGGATGAATGTTCTCAAGCATGTATTCTTTCAAATTTTTTGGCATTTCCCCTCGAACATCAACAAGGACCCGAGTCTCAGTTGAAGAAATTTGATAGATTAGCACTGGACTAGTTTTAGCTAAAACAAGTTCAGCATAATTAGCTTTGAACTGTGGTGTATCCTTAAAAATAAAGAGGAGAGGAAAGGATTGAGACAGAATAATGAAAGGTTATTAAACTTGAGAAATACAATATAATTTCTGACATACTTGCAAAGAAGATAAAATACCATATTGTTTGCCTGTGTTATTTGTTGTCTTTAAAGGAACAACAGAATATTTTCAGGAACAAACCTAGCTTATCTCCAGTATAATTACAATTCTTTTGGCAGCCCGTTTTTATGTTAAGCTATACATTTAATTTAGTCAGCTTCAGTAATACATGGAAAACGTGCCAGTGTCAGTACATAATGTGACTTTTTCCACAGAATCATTTTGGATTATTTTAATAAACAAACTTGTAGGAAGGAAAAGTTATAGTACTCTGTATATCACTGTACAGAGATATTAGTTGAGGAAGACTCAGAGGCTCCTAATCATGGCAGTAACCACCATAGCTACTCATATGCTTAAAACAAGTTTCCAGAAGGAGAGAAACATGAGGTATGGGATAATTTTAAGATGAAAGGATCCAAAAACTACTGACATTTCTCTAGATCTGTATTATGTCACCTAATAACCCAGTGGTTAATATAGCCAAAGTCACACTATCTTACTTAAAACACATAGGTCCTTCAGATTCCCCTAATTAGGCAGTGACTTCAGGCTGAAGCACAGTCAGGGTTACTCTTCTGGAATATAAAACATTAGGGGTTTAACCCACAGCTTTTAAAAGGAGCTGAAACTCAGGATTTCTGCTCCCTGAACAAGTGTTGCAATAACAAAGAAAAATAGAGGGAAAAAAAAAAAGAGTGTCAACAGCTCAACCACTGATATCTTAACAGGAATATAAGACAAAAAAAATCCAAGAACTCCTGAAGTGACATAAAAACTGATGGAATGGCTGGGAAAAAGAAACTAAAAATATAGTTCTAACTAATTCTATTGGAAACCATTGCATATCAAAATCCAAGACTGTGCTCTGCTCTTGCTTAAAAAGGAATTCAAATCTTTTATACAGAAATATTCTCTATTCAAGACTTCAGGGCCTCTGTTAGCAATTGTATTTGATTTAACTCTTGCATAAATCTCTTCAGAGATTCTGACCTGAACACTTTTCTTTCAGTTTACATTGCTGTAATTTCCTTAACAAAAACCTTCCAGCACCCACCAAATAGGAACAAATGCCAATTCTGTATTATAAAAGCTCCTTCTGTACGAATTTCTGTGACTGTTCTGTAAGTACCTAGAACTTGGAATAGAAAACCAGAAAAGGATAGGGCAAAGGTCCATAGGAGAGGAGGGAAGTATGTGAGCAATGAAGATGTACTGTGTGTACAGCTACCTGCCTCTAATAACTGCAGCTAGATTCTACTGATGTAGAAGGTTAATCAAGGAAAGGTGTTTTTAAGAAATACTGACTGTGCTCTGAATTTCCCCCCTACACACACATGCAACCTCCCTTTAAGGAAAAAGCAGATTGCAAACCCTTTATTGAGTCTTATTTGCACTTTGAAGTCATTTTTCCATAACATTTAGATGCTGCTAAGGCAAAAGACTCTGGTGAGTTTCTTCTCATTTCTTAGAGATCAAAAATAGGCAATATGCCAAAGCCACGATGTTAATGAGCCAGAGCACACTCAGTTTAATTCAAACCAACATTAAGAGACAGCAACATAGCAGCTTATATGATACTCTGTGTAAAACCTACCTTCAATATGCAGCCGACAAAATGGGATGAAACAGTAACCTTGTTGGAGACTAAATTTTTCCTAAACTTGGAGAAAAGTCCATCAGCAACAACAGTAAGCGGTGCATGGAGCTCCTGCAACATAAATATATATATATATAGGAAGAAAATGTTATTTTTATATATGTGTGTATGCATGCATATGTGTATATATACACACACATATATACATAACACTTTCTATTTTGCTTCGTAACAACAGAATATTTCCCAAACCCTCTTGTTTTTAACCACATATTAGATGTTCTTCAAAACAACAAGCACATAAGATGATCACAAAACAGATTTATAAAAGATACATTAAGAAAATAAATATTTTGGCTTTCTTCATCTTGATACTTAACTCTAGTAGTTCTAAAATTTAGCCTTTTGACTTGCTCCAGCTTTCACAGACATGCAATCAAATAACGTAGGTATGGGGACTGTGTAGCAACTTTGACAAAAACAAAGACAAGAAAGCAAAATAATTGCGCCTACACCCTATAATGTTCTTTAGAAAGACATGAAGAAAATAAAGAAAGAAAGAAATTTAAAACAAAAGAATCGCACACAAGCAACGAAGCACAAAGTAATGCAACAAACTGAAAGGCAGTCAGCACCTTAATAGAATTTTAAGTGTATTTAGGAACTATGAGCAGAAATTGTGCATGTAAAAAAATATAAAGTAAAATCTTACTGAAAAGATTAGGTTCAACTGGAATGGATGTACCATTCTAAATGTTTAATACTTTCATTATTATCTAACATGAGCAAATGATTGTAAGTAACATTATAAAGTGTATTTTTAAACATTTTATTGTCATGGTAAGATGAGAAAAATCATTATAACAGAAGTTGTTTAGAGATTGACATTTTCTTTTTTAAGAACACAGCTATAACTTTTTTGTTCCGTCAGTCAGTCTATACAGTCATTTAACTGCAAATGACTGTAGATTTTAAATGAAGATTTGTCCTTGGTCTTTAATCTTTTCATATAGTAGGCTTAAACAGAAAAATAATTTTTCTTTTAAGATTTGAGGCTGTAAATAATAGGGCAGAAAGCCACACCATGCTTCATTAGTACTCTTTTTTGTACTAGATAGAACATCTGGTGAGCCAGCACCAACTACACATCTGTGTCTGCAATGTGCTGCATCTTTGAGCACAAGAACAGGACTCTGAAAAGTTTTTAAAATATAGCAGAACTAAGAAAATCTTCTTGCTCTGAATTCCTGCTCCTGAAGACTGCAAACTCTAAGCATTCCTGCAGTTAGTGCTGGTACAAGTTGCCTGGCTGCACCATGCCCTCGTGTCTAGTGATCTGAATCCTCCATGCTGATTTTTTTTTCCTAGTCCACTATTCAGTTGCCTGCTTAAAATTCAACTTTTACTAGTAGTTCTCCAGTTGTATAAAGTCACAGAAGTGAAACACAGCTAGAAAAAGGTCTTCTACAGGAAAGCAGAATTTTTTTTTACACTGGGTTCCTTTTTTGGTATTGCAGGAAAAAGGAAAAAAAAAAGAAAAAAAAAAAGCCAAACCCTTTCTAAAACTGATATTGCTGGATGACAAAGTAAAACTCCTACCGTATCAGTACCCAGATGCAATCCAAAGGCATATTGCTTATTCTCTTATTGCTGTTTTATTAAAAACAGCAGATGAAAAGCAGACAGACAGGGGGGTAGGGCTGGGGACACCCCACGGCAGGCCAGCTCAAGGGCAGCCAAGGATGGCATTTCAGTCTCACAGCTTTGTAGGGACCGGACTCAGCGAGCAAACAACTAAAACCAGCTCTCCTGCAAGAACTTCCAAACGGCTCTTTTACATATGGTTTTCCTTTATTTCATTTCTAAATGACATAAAGCTGTGAGATTTTGTTTGTAGAGCTCAGACAGGATTTTCCAACTAAGGATTTTTTCAAATCTGATATGGAGAGTAGCAGAACTTAGGCAGGATGAAGATGCCCGTCTTCCCCATCAGAGCACAGCTGCACTTGCTTGCTATGTAACTTAGGCACTAAAGGAACTTTAAAACCAGGAAAGGTGATAACAACCTTTCACCTTTTTCCAGAGAGTAAATAGTACACCCAGCAATTAAGGACATAAATTCTAGCAAAGCTGGTCTGTCCTAAACATTTTATAATAAATTCACTCAGTTTAATAGCATTTAGCCAGCACCTCAGCATAAATTGAGGCCCAGAGCACAAATCCATACAGTAATAAAATTAAAATTATCCCAAACTCCCTCAATCTCTTTCTGTGTTCCACGGAATGACTAGACAAAGAAGAGTTCCTGTGAACAGGCACCGATTGTCTTACTTTCAGATACCTTAATTAATATGGAGGTACACACAGAAATGCAAACCATAACATACACAAAGCACAAATCTTGATATTTTTTTTTCCATCAGTAACTTTCAAAAGATTTTAAACTTCAGACAGATGAATACTAAAATAAAATAAGTGAATTCTCCAGAGAGACTACCATCAGAAACTGCACAAGAAGTTGTAACAGGAATTCCCATAGGTAATGTACAGGGGTCTGTACAGGGTTGTACTCACTAGAAAGCTATCTCCGTTTTCAGGTTTTGCTTTGCTGACAATTAGGTATTTCTGCATTAGTGCTCTGAAATAACAGACTTTTAAAAGCTATGTACATGTCTGGATTCGGACAGTGGTTAAACAAAGATGAAAACACAAAACTCTCACCTTAATGTCTCCAGTTTCTTTGTCTTTGTACTGCACACCCACTACACAGTCCTCTTCTTCAAGCAACTGTAACACGGTACCTTCAATGAATTTTGCACTGAAATTAAAGGGATTAAGAACATAATAGAAGAGGACCGATGAGCCCAAAATTTCAAGGTGCTATGCAAAGAAGTAAAACCAGTTCATTAAGCCAGTTTTTGCATTAATAAATTCTTTTTTTTTAATTTCACATATGAAGAAGCCATGTTAAACAGCTAAAAGGGCCTGTCATTAATTTCAGCTCAACAGTACCACTATATTTGATACCTGAGAATGCTCTAAAACTATAATGCCTACTACAAACAAGCTGCCACTCAGCAGAATCCCCAGTTTCGCAGGGGGTGCCCCATGGCCACACGTGAGAAATAAAAAGGAATTTGAAACCTGGTAACTGTCAGAAAGCAGCCACTAGCATGGGAGTCTCCTTGCTGAACAGCAAGGGGAAAACACTGAGAGTTTGGGCAAGAACTAAACCTACATAGAACTGAAGAGCAAGATATAGAGTAGCACTTCAACATTAATGTGTAAACCAGGTAGAAGCAAGACACTTCACCCTCAAAAGAACCTCTGTTATCTGCATTAGACAGACACACTTGGCTTTTCATCTCAATTTTCAGGATACACATTCAGTTTGTTGGTTTTGCATTTACCATTCTCCTAATGCTTATGAATTAGAGCTTGAACTGAGCAATCCTTGCCTTCATTTCTCACAACATGGACTATTCCAGTTTCAAAAATTAAGTAACTGTCCACCTAAATTTGTTTCTGCGTCTCAGCTTTTCAACCTGATCCTAGCAGTTCAGACATACTCCCAGCAGCTCAAAACTAACACTCTTCTTTCTTTAGGACATGAATATTTTTATATCCATTTGGAGTTAAACAACTTAGAAAAGCAAGATAAAGATCCACGTGGGAATGACGTTTCACCCATCCAAGGTGGGTGCCCTAACTCACATTCCAGTGAGCAACAGGAACAGACATATTCATACCTATTATCTACCCCAAAATTTCATTGCCACACCTGAACTTCAGGAGACCTGAGCTCCTAGGCACAGGAAAGCATACTTAATACATCAAATCTCACAAGTCAAACCTCACAAGAACAGAATTCAAGTCAAACATTAGCTATTGTAAATTTTGCTTCAAAATTTTTGTATGCCTACTGGAACCTTCCAAAACTTGAACGAACACATGCCCAAATTTCACTAAGTTTGAAGTCCTAATAAGAAAGCTTTTTTAGATAACAAATGCAGTTGTTAATCTTAACTGAACTGTAGACTTCCTATCTTTTAGTTCGGACTTTAATAGTTCATAAAATGTAACAAATGATGGGAGCAAACAATTTTCCAGTTGGGATTAAAGATGAATGGCTTTGTTTTCCTTGTAGGCATAATGTACAGCAAATAAATAAATAAATAAAACCCCATAGAAAAGAGTATATATAAATACTAAACACTATGATTTGTTTTTTTAATGAGAGGAAGGATCTACAGTATTCTAAAACACAGAAGCTACTAGAAGTTGCTAGTTCCAGTTACTGGTTTTTCCATTCTGTTTTCTCTACTTTGTTGTTATTACAAAAGTACAAACAGTCTAAGAAATTCTATGCATTCTCTTTACCAAAAGGAGGTGGCTTCCTTTGTTAAAAACAAACAAAAAAAAAATAACAATCAGTACAGGAGAATCCACCCTTTACACTCAAACTATTCCTTTACATTGGCCAGAATTTTGCATAATGTTTGAAGCCTATAGTCCCATAAATTAAAAGATTAACTTGTACCAGAGAATAATGTACAATGCAGTCAGTTCATGTACATAACATCTACAGAAAACAGAAAAACTAAATATGGGTCCTTTTGGATTAATCTTGTGAATTGGAGGCTTCTGTGTTCAGACATAATTGAAATGGATTGAGAATCCTCATGATGTTGCGAAAAATGCTGCTAAGGAATAAAAAATGTGATGGTCACTATTACAAGTTGACTTACTTTGGTTCTGCCATAGCTGCCCTTCGGAGACCCATGATGAAGTGGCCATGATGAAATGACCTCCCACTAACCACGTGGCCATCTTCAGATGTTGGATAAGGAATTTCAACCTCCGACTTGCTCTCTATGTCATGAATTATATAGCCATTTACTACTCGTGCATCGATACCTTCCACTGTATCTGCAAAATATGTGCCAATATACAGGTAAGAAAAACGTGTTTCAAAAAGTGTAATTGTCTATTAAAATTATTTCTTTACATAGAGTTAAATTCTCCTAATCAAAAGAGATGTGCTGGGGGGAGAATATCTTCAAAATTGTGGACTAAAAATAGACAATTTTAATTCAAATACTCACAGTAGATACTGTATTTTTTTATTTTCTCTGTAGGCATGCTGCCTGTAAATCAGAAACGGAGTGTCCTAATTTCTGTGTTACAGATGTATCTGCACTTGAAATGCACTTACCTTCAAGACCCAAGTCTTTAAGGGCATTAAAACCTCCAGGTTGTAACAGTTCTCCAACTATCCTGTCAGGTTCTTTCAGATCCCTCTCTATGACAGTCACCTTTCTTCCATCCCTCGAGAGCACCGTGGCCAAAGAAGAACCAAGGACACCTGAACCCACAATGATAATTTCTGGATCATACTGAGGTGACAATGTTGTATTTGTAGCAGTCTCTGTCACATGTAAGTCTGAGAAGTTTACTTCTCTTCTGCCCTTTAGAAAGGAAAGCCAAAAAATATATAAAATGCACATATAGAATTTCTGAAAAATGACATTTTTTTCTTTTAAATAAACATTACCATTAATTAATTATAACTTCTTCAGGAGGGCTAAATTTGGAGTACGTCTACTTAATCTGATAGACTGAATGTCCATCTGTTGGGGAGCATCTTCCAGTTAGTGTTGTCCAAAATTAAATCAAGTGCCTCCTCTACAATGTGATCAAAACACAGCAAGCAGGGAAACAAACAAAACAGTTAAAGCTGCACTCCCGATCAAAACCAAACCAGTAACATGATTTCAGTCTCGGATACACTGGAAGTTAAGTCCCTACAAAGGCAATGAACCAAGGCTGTAGCCTATCTTCTTGATCTACAAAGTAAAACAGCAAAGCCTTCATGCCAGACAGCGCCTGCTAGATGGGGTCCTTAACTTTCCCACTGCAAAATCGTATTATATTCACTGAAAAATGTGTTTCTCTTTAATTTTACTGTAAGAGAATATCTTCATCTTTCTAACTGAAACTCTCTACAAACAAACAAATAAAAAAAAAGAAGTTTATGGTAAACACTCAGCATGGAAAAGCATCAGCAGAAACACCTAATGAGTAAATGTTATTAAGAACTGGTCCTAAAATGAAACCTCATTAAACAATCTAAACAATGGGCAAGAATACCATATGCCTACAACTAAAGATGCTGAGAACTGACATGGAAACAAGGAAAATTCCAGTGCGAGTCTGCAAGTCATGACTGCAAATCCCAGAAGGGAGAAGGGAGCCCAGTTTGCTCTCCCGCAGATAAATCAGCACTGGGAGCTGACAGCAGAGCAAATGTGACTGCATTGGTGAAATGGAAGCCCAGGACATCACCCATCCCAGCATTTCCAGTGGCACCATGTCAATAAGGCTGGAAAAGACCTCCAAGATCATCATCGTTCAGCTCAGCAGTCCTAGCTGCCACGAGCCAGCCGAGCTCCAGCTACAAACCCCAGCTCTCACTCTTCAGCACCACTGACCTCCGCGGAACAGACCGAGCACCTGAGCTCTGGCTCCTGTGACACCAGGAGGAATTCCCAGTTAGCTGCATTTGCAGCATTCTCTAGAAACATATATTTAATTGGGAAATATTAGGAAGATGATCTCTACAAGCTCTAAATAAGCTTGTCTCTTTTTCTATCCACAGCTAGTGCAAAACTTGGCAAATCAGTCCAGACCCAAAAGTCCAGACCCTTCCCAACGCTCAGAGATGACACCAGGGGGACATTTCACCCCGTGGGTCGCGTCTGACCCGAACCTACCTTTGGGGATTTGGGCTGTTGGAGCCGCTGAGCCCCCGGGGAGGGTTTGGCCCAGAAGAAGCCAACGAGCGGCAGGGCAGCGAGCACGTTGGAAAGGACCCCCAGGTGGGACCGCTGCCGCTGCTGCTGCTGCCTGGGCCCTAGGAAGCGGTAGCGGTGCGAGAGCAGCAGGCCGAGCGAGAAGAAGACGAGCCCGGAGAGCAGCACCTCCTTGTTGGTGTAAGTCATCAGGTCCCCGCACTTCTTGTACACGTAGATGAAGGAGGCGATGCCCAGGAAAGTCCACATGGTGAGGGCACCGCTCTCACCGCTGCCGGGCGCTTCCTTTAAAGACTTTTAGGCTGAAACAGGCTCTTTTTACACGAAAAAAGGAAAAAGTGTATATTAAAAAGAAGTGAACTCCTTCAAAAGAAAGAGCAGTCGCTGTGGAAAACCAAGGAGCTCCACGGAATCCCGTAAAGATGCCAGCGCAGCCCCAGGGCGCCACAGCGGGCAGGGGGAGCCTCCAGCAGGGCGGGTATCACACGGAGCCGCCAACGTCCTGGCGAGAAGCCTCCCCACTCGAGGCGGGGCCGCCGCTCGGGCTCGGGCCCCCGCCCCGCGCGCACCCGCCCGCCGTGATCCCGCGGAGCCGCGCGGCTCTCGCCCCGCCA
>JAWLRI010000738.1:23067-90070 GCA_034781795.1 Crypturellus tataupa
AGGCGGCGGCGCCGCCGCGTTCACCGTCAGCCCCGAGGGAAGCCTCGTGGTGCCACGAGGGGAGCTTCCGGCCGGCTTCACAAGAGGCAAAGCTGTGCAAGGTCAGAAACGCGAGGCGTTTGGGCAGCCAAACCGAAATCAGTCCCAAAAAGTCATCATCCCAAAGCTGATCCAGCCTTGAGTTTCCGTGGGTCACCTCTGAGGTGACCTCCATCCGTGTGGGGGATCACACGCCTTCCTGTGGCGATACTGTCTTGCAGCACGTCAGTGTTACACCTGTATCGTGGTGAAATAGTACTTAAAAGTAATTATGGTATTAAATGTGACAGGAGGCCACCTCAGTATTTGCAAGAGAATGAGCAAAAGCAATGACACATGGATACACCAACCCGTCCCTGAGTCAAGAAAGGTGGAGCAGAGAGCTCTGTCACTGCAGGGGTGGGTTTTGAAGGGCTGTTGGGGAGAAATAGTAAGTGCTCATGCATTAATAGGCCAAAAGCAAGCTTGGATAAACACAGGCAAAACAGGAACCAGTAAAAGAAGGCTTTTTGGTCCATTCAGCTAGAGATGAAGCACAGGTTTGTAAGGACACTAAGTGTGTCCAGTTATCCAAGGTAGGGATACTAACTGTGTCCAATGTGGGGGTTATTCCCTCGACAGTGAACTTTGTTCACTAACTGGTGGAGCAGAGGCACCTGTAGTCACTGTGTAAAAGCTCTGTTCACAGCAGGAACCACTTTGGACCAGCTTGAACTGGGATTATTACAGCTGTCAGCAAGTAGCCCCTTTAAACCCCTTGAGACCCAACCTCTTAGTGACCTCATCTGCACTTATTTTTCTATGTTCAATTTACTAAACAGTCCTAGAACCTGCAGAAATTGCCTGGTTGTCTGAATTGAGCATTACAGGTTCTGAGATCATTCAGCGCTTTGTAAGGGCAGAGTAAACTGTGTAAAACCTTTCTGGGTGTTTCATAGTAGAGACCAAACAGTATCAGAAGAGCAATTCCTGAATTAGAAGATGCAACGGAACCAAAATAAGCCTTGTCAACAATGAGATAAATCAGTTGACAAACATGAGCCTAATACTACTTAAAACACAAGTAGGGTGATGCAAGCACATAGTCACATGTGGACTGTGGACCCATAAAAGCTTGAGGGGCTCAAAGAAAGATGAGGTTCAAGAGATCAGACAAAAGCACAGTCATGTGAATGAAGGTTGTACGATGTATGATCAAAGTGTCCTGTTCCACTCTACTGCAAACTCCCCCCAAACCATTTTCACATTGCATGGATCTGAGTCATGCAGCTGCAAGCTTTCTTGGGGGGCTCACTGATGAACTGCAGGGAAATCCACTACAACAAATAACTTTCTGACAGGTCAAGTGCCAGTATAGGCACATGGATATGAGATATAGGAGAGGGCAGTAATACGTGACCAGGACAAGAAAGAGTGAGCGTGGGTGTCTTCTGCTGTAGGCTGCAATTAAATCCTATTAGGTGAACAATAAAACTACAAGCTTGCTCTCCTTCCACGCTATAAATCATCCTCTGTTAACAAGATGCTCATTAAAAGCACATTTCAGGATTATGCAATTCGTGACTTAATTTTTATTGGATACTTTTTGATATCCCAAATGGTTATCACTGGATACTGAAACAATCACAAATTTCTTTTCTGAATGCTTGTCTGTATGTGTTATGCCAAATGCTGAAAGGTGCCCTACACACATCAGCCTGCACTTTTGTTTGTGCAGCTGCATCTCTCAGAGGCTCAGATACTACCAGAGCACTACCGTATTTCCAGTGTAAGATGGGAAGGTCCCCACTGTGTCTTAATTTACCTTCACTGTACTGACTCTTGTCAGAACTTGACACACTTACATTTCTTTTATTATTCATAGAATAACACACATTGAGATAGGAAGAGACTTCTGGAGACCATATAGTCCAAGCCCCTGCTCAAGCAGACTCACCTAGAGTACATTGCCCAGGATCATGTTCAGGTGGGTTTTCAGTATCTCCAGAGGAGACCCCATAGCCTCTCTGGACAACCTGCTGCAGCGCTCAGTCAGTAAAGATTTTTTTGCTCCTGCTCACATGGAATTCCTTGTGTTTGCTTTGTGCCTATTGCTCCTCATCCTCTGACTGGGCACCACTAAAAAGAGTCTGGTGCTCTCTACACCCTCTC
This sequence comes from Crypturellus tataupa, assembly GCA_034781795.1. Taxonomy (NCBI): domain Eukaryota; kingdom Metazoa; phylum Chordata; class Aves; order Tinamiformes; family Tinamidae; genus Crypturellus; species Crypturellus tataupa. The sequence goes on from JAWLRI010000738.1 coordinate 25,258, forward strand.
TTAAGATACTTTAGATACACACTGATAAGAGCCCGTCTCAGTCATCTGTTCTTCAGGCTGAACTGGCCCAGCTCCCTCAGCCTTCCCTCATAAGAGAGATGCTTCAGTGCTCTAATTATCTTGCTCTAATTGTGTTAGTAACCCTGCCTTGTACTGGGGAGCCCAGTGCTGGGCACAGCTCTCCAGATGTGGCCTCACCAGGGCTAAGTAGCAGGGAAGGATCAGCTCCCTCCACCTACTGGCAACGCTCTCCCTAATGCACCCCATGGTACCATTGGCTTTCTTGGCCACGAGGGCACATGGCTGGTTCTTGACCAAATTGTGCACCAGGACTGCCAGGTCCTTCTCTGCAGAGCTGCTTTTTGCAGGTCAGCTCCTAGCCCTTACTGGTGCACGGGGTTATTCTCACTGAGAGACTGTCAAAAACCTTGCTGAAGTCAGGGCAGACAGCAGCCACTGCTCTCCTCTCATCTACCCAACTAGGCATCCCACCGTAGAAGATTCTCGGGCTTGTTTAACATGACTTCCCCTTGATGAATCCTTGTTGATTACTCCTGATCTTCTTCACATGCTCCTCCTATGCTCTTTCTTGCACTTTTGCAAGCCTGGCATGACATTAGCTTTTTTCCAGTCCTCAGCCACCAGTCTGGTTTTCTGTGTCCTCTCAGAGGTGATTCAGAACAGCCTAGCGATGATGCCCACCAGCTCCCCCAGCAGCAATGGGTGCAGCCCACTAGGGCTGATGAACTTGTGGATGTCAGATTTTCCTGAACGATTTCTAAACAGATCCTCCTCAACCCAGGGAAAGGCTTCCCTTCTCCAGACCTCCTCTCTTGTCTCCACGGTTTGGGATTCCATAGGGCAATTCTGAGACCTATCCACTGTTGCATACATTGTTGTTATAAGTGAAAAGTATTTCTACAGGTAGTTAGGTACAGCTACTCTTTTTATATAACCTCTTATTCTAATTTTACAAAATGGATTTGTGTGTGTGTGTGTGTGTGAAGCACTAAATGTCTAATATGAAACATAATTTCACATTTTTAATCTCACAACCTTAAATACAAACAGGTTGAAACAAGAATTTTTAAACTTACCTAACAATTTCCCAACCATGAAATAATAGCTGGATTGAGCAGACACAGACCTATAAAATGCAAGACAGGCCCTTGGTTTGCTGAGTTATCGCAAGTGCTGTACCAGTACCTGCATTAGGATCCCTACCTACAGCATCAGACCTATTGATTTTGCACAACTGCACAAGTGACCAGCACGTTCTGTGTGAGCCTGCACCCTGCTTCACATGGACACATCATGACATAGAGTTTAGTCCCATTATGTGTGTAATTAATACTCTCCTCGCACTGATAGATAGGAAAAGCCTGGTGTGTACAGTATAAGGCCAAAGAGAAATATCTGTTGACAACATTTTGGGATTCATGCTCCGATCAAGAGAGGCTTTGTAAATGTTTGGAAGAATAAGGTGTCAAAGTTCCTGAAAAATGGGAAGGGTGCTTATATGCACCTGCAATTATTCAAAATTAGGAATGCTTGAAGCAGTTAAAAATCTGTAAAGATAAAAAGGTATAATCATTATTATTGCTTATATGTTAAAGGATGTGTGACGAACTACATGATTGTTGTCAGGTTTATTTTATACACAGAAGTTGTGTGTTTCCATTTTTTAAATAATTTATATTTAACAATATATTGTATTTTTAAATAATGTGTGGTGCAGTTGGATGCTTTCAGGAACTGATAATAATGAACTGTGACTACAGATGTTTTCAGTAAGTTCTAATATTAAAAAAAGCACTTTAGATGTTCAAGCAATAAAAAAAATTGGCAAATATATATGTAATGTGAACGTGAGATCCACTAGAAAGCTTTAAGTGTTATGAAGTGTGTTATGGAAGCCCATGTTGATGACACTATTTTTAAAGTCACAAACAAATGGGTGCTGAGCAGTGTTGCTCTCTCTCCCAGCAGGAAGACTATAAAACAATTTGCCTGATAATTCATGCAAGGGAATTGAATCCCGCAGTCATCATCACAGGGCTCTTTGCAGCCCTGTGGTACACAGTATCTAAGGAGCCTATTCTGGAGCAGAGCTGTAGTGCCTGGGGGATTCAAGTTATAATTTAAAGTTCCTGGGGCTTGAGGAACACAGGCAACACCTAGGCTGTTGTACATTTTGGTCACGTAACTGTTTTGTTTTCTCTTATTCTTTCCCAACTTCTCTAATCACTTCCCTTTTCTGTTTCATTCTCTCTATTGCGTTAGGTCTTTCCATTTTTTCCATCCTTTCATATCTTACACTGTAGTTTTTATTTTTTTATCTTTATATGTTAAAAGAGTCTTGTCTTTTTTTTTTTTTTTTACTCTATAGAATGGGTGAGTGTTAGTGTTATCCACAATCACAAGTCAGCAGGCTGGGAAAGGATGGAATATATCATATTTTCAAAATTGCAATTTTCACACCAGTAGTGACAAAAAAGTGTTTTTTTTTTTTTTTTTTTTTTTTTTTTTTTTTGTGTGTGTGTGTGTGTGTGTGTGTCATTTTGAATTTCCATTCCATTGACTCTTCCCTAGTCTTGCCTTGTTGAAGACAGCAAAGTGTTTTCACAGACTACTCCAGGCATATACAGGTTTGCTGGGTGGAGGTGATGATTTAGGAGAGGGGTTACTAGATAACAAGCTGCAGGTACGGAGGATGTAAAAAAGAGGTTAAAGAACCAGAGGGCAGACAGAGTAGAGCTGCACAGCAGTGTCTTTATAGTCCTCATATTTGTATAATAAATATATCTTTCCCTTTTGGCAGTTATAGAACATTTAATGGAAATGCAGCCTCTCTTCCTTTACAGCAGACGTAGCTGGGATCCCAGAGGCCGTTTCTTTCTTTCACGTGCCCAGATAGGAGCTTGTTTTTGCATCGCTGCAACTCGGATTCACCCAGAAAAACTTCCATGTCCTGAGGTTCAGTCTGGAACAGCACTGAAGCAAAAGGTGCAGTAGTAGCTCAAATGATGGAAAAGCAGCTTGTATTTATGAATTCCCACAAACTGGAATTGCAAATAACAACTACCAATCATCCATCCATCCATCCATCCATCCATCCATTATAACATCACTACAGTTGAACTCTACAGGGCAAATAGAAAGGACAACCCAAACAACACAACAAGGGATCAGAGAGCTTAGCAAGTATGAGTAAATTCTTATGAGACTTGTGCTGTGAGTGAACTTGTCCTACAGCTGAGCAAATTTACAGCCTAAGTGGCTTTATTATGAAGTACTGAATTCCATGGGATTCTGTAGGAAAAAAAAAAAAGTTGCTGGCAAAGAAAAATGTTTTAAATATAATTGATTGAACATCTGTAAATTTCAAGCCTGCAATAAGTTTATGACTGAAAATTATGGGTGGGGCATGTCAATAAAAATGGAGACAGCATATAATCATCCTGTCTGGAGAGGCCCGCTCCAGGAAGATGCATGACCTGCAAAACTTGGTAGAGAGAATCCACTCATTGGAGCATTCCCGTATAGCACATTGGGCTTTGGTTTCACTTTTTGGGTTGTGTGTGTGTGTTTTTTTAATAAGCTAATGAGCATCTCCTCAGACTTTAGGCATATGTGATAAAAACTTCTGAATATCTGTCAAGGTATAGATGAGTTTTTTCACCCAGCTATTTCCCTACCATCCATCTTCCTTGTTTCTTTTACTCTTTTCTGCGTCTACTCTCAGTTTTCATAGACCAGTACAGTTATTTTTTGATCTTTGAGCACTGCAAAAGTACTTCGAGACAAAATACCCTTTTGGATCTGAGAATTTTCCTCTGAAGTTCTCAGTTCAGGTTGGGGAAACTTGTGATCTCTGATTCCAGCTCCTGGAGCTCTGGAATACTGCCCAATACACTGAGTCTTCTCTCCTCGATAGCAGCATGCAGCTATCCACAACGCAGATTTGTTCCACGAATATGGGAGCAGGCTGGTTTTCAAGCATCCCCCCCGTCTTTATAGAACTACCTTCTGTGTTTGGGCTGGGTTAGCCAGTAGCCTCTGCCGCTGGGCGCCAGCAGCAGAACTCAAACATTGTGGCTGCTCCATCTCCCATCCCTGGTTTGTGGCCTCGCTGTCTCGTGGGATGAGCAGCAGACGCAGTGCTGACAGGTACATGGTGCTGGCATCAGCGGCGTCCCCAAGGGCCCCCCCGTCAGTGAACTTCTAGATGTCCTACCATAAAACATAGATAATCTTGCCCCAAAACCTTGAGTAGGCCCCTACACAGCATGTGTAGTCTCCTGAACTTGTTTTTTAAACTACTTTTAGCAGATTAAGAAGCTTAGACACCCCTTTTCCTCCAGATTAGAGAGTTACAGCCTATTGCATTTCCCGTTGAAATTTCCTAATAAGTTGCAGCTCCAACAGCTGCAGTTTGGCTCAGTTGGCTCCAGGACAATGACAGATGTTTTTGGCAGCCACCCAGCCTTTAAGGGGAAAAGGAGTATAGAATGAGTACAAATGTATTGCAAGGAAAACATGTACGTAAGGAAACAAACACACTAGATTTAACTCCCCCCTTCAAAATTCTTTCATAAACAATCTCAAGGTTGTTCACCTAAGAAAAAATCTGCTCTCTTTCAAGATTGCTGGTTACATTTAGCTTCCATCAGTGCTCAAGCAACTTAATACGTTTTTGTTTGACTGTAAATTAGCAAACAGGAACCTAAGGCTTTTTTTTTTCTTCCACAGGTGCACAACTACCAAAGTGCTCCTGTACTGAGCATTCCACAGTGAAAAAAAAAGGGGTTGTTTTTAAAATTAAGATACAAAACTCAGATTTCACAAGACTCCAGCTTGAGAGATTCTTGCATCAAAGTCTTCAGTTCAGAGAGAAAAGAATACCTAAAGCCAAAACATAAGAAAATAGGTTAAATGGGGTTATGAATATTGCTCTCTAGGATGCAGTCATATGTGAACAGTGCTGGCTTAAACTAGATCTGCAGTTTTCACTCAGTAGCAGTCACTGTAGAAATGTTTTTCCCTTTTTTATAAAGGAATGGTGCCAAATCCTGCTGTCAGGTGCAGCTGTTTTTCTTTCTTGATTCAGAATATGTTTCTTGCTATCTGAAAGGTGACTGAAACACAATTTTTTCTTGTTACACACTTCATTCATATAGAAAGGATTTATTGATGATTTCTACAGAATGTATTGCAGCTACTTTAGAAGCTGAATATAGCTAAGACAGAGTTGTAAAAGCAGAAAACCCTGATTCTAAATTTGCACCTGAAAAAAAAGCCACATAAGCACTGCCGTGTAAGATGCGCTGCACAGCCAAAATCACAGCAAAACACCCTACAGTGAGGGGTTGCGTTTGCAGAACAAGGCCTGCGTCTGGCTAGTACCCCCCTCTTGTGGCACGGTGCAGGAGTGCACGCCAAGAGGAGCTGACTCTGGTTTAAGTTAGGGTCTGATTCACAGCTTTGCTGCTGCCTGTATCCACTGTTTGCCCATACCCACGAGCCAAACCTCAAGAACAAGGAATTCCGGTAAAGGAATAGGATTAGAAGTATTTTTAATTTAATTTAATTTTTAATTTAACCACTGCTGTCCTTTTTTCTTTTATTTATTTATTTATTTTTTTTTACCTCTAACTTTTTAGTTTTCTATTAACTTATCAGTACAACATTTTTGTAAAAATAATAGATATTTAAAGCTGATTTCTTACTTAGTTTTAGAGTCACAGGTCTTCAAAGCTCTTTTGGCTCTTCAGTCAATATCAAACAGGGACTACTATGGATACAGTGAGCAGGAAAAGCAAAGTGATTTTCTTGTAGTACATTGCACTGCTGACAATGATACCAGAATGCCCCATGGAGGGTTGTGTTCTCAAAAATAAAAATTCAACTTTAAATATGGAGAAAAAAAGGTGAGCAAAGAGAACTGACCTGCTTTGCAGACTGGGGAGAAGGGGTAGGGAAGAATTTCAGTGTGCTGAGTCTATGGGGTGAGTATGCCCCATATTCACTGGATTACAGCATGGCAACAACTTCAAGGAAGGAAAAATACTGTATGCCAAAGGGTTATTTAATCAGCCAAGATTGGCTCAAAGGCAGACTGGCACAGGCTGTTTCACATGAGATGAGACCCAAATGTTTAACATTCAGGTGCTTAATGCCTGACATGGATTTTGAGGGGAGATGGTAGAATCATCTTTTTATGCCTTTAAATGAGATGTGGCATTATACTTATTTTGGTCCACGACAAGCTATGCCTTCCTTCAGCTTAAATAATTGGATCAAATACAGGGGTAGCTGAATGACACCAAATGGCCTGTGTTACATACGACTGTGTCCACCCACCTTCCTGGAACTTAATTCTGGGAATTTGCATTCTCTCTTGGATCCAAAACCAGCTGCTGTGGGAGGAAAGGAAGGAACAAGAGTTAAGGAAGGAACAAGTCCTTCTGTTCCTTAGGTACTCTGTGACCATCTCTAAAATGCCAATGGTGTACTGATTAAATGGAATTTGGGGGAGAAAATCCCAAATATGAAAGCAAAGCGCTTTTTGACTGTAGCAGCAACATCTTAAAAGTCAGATTTCCTGATGGAAGGAAAGCAGCAGGTGAGTATTGCTAGGTCCTCTTTGGAAAGGCTGGCTGGGAACGCCAAAGCAAAAGCCAGGTTGTCTGGTCAGAGAGAAAGGTGAGTTGCTTCCTTCCTGAGAGCTGACGTGAATGAAATAGAGATGATTATGACTCTACAAATAGAAAGGGCTGAAGAAAGGACTGTTTCCCCCATGAACAAACAGTTAAAGTGAACCTGCTAAGAGAACTCTCAAACACAGAGGAACTGCAAAAGACAAGAAAATCTAAGGCAAGTAGGAAGCAAATGTGTCAAAGGGACTCAGAAGAGCCCAGAGAAAGGGGATTTGTCCATTTTATTGCCTACAGCAGTTCCCCTCTACTGGACTCAGCGAGCTGAGTCACTCACACGGAGCACAGACTGGATTCTGGCGTCTGAGGATTCCTGGTCTGTAGTTACCCAGCAGAGCACAGCAAGGCTGATAAGCCCCGGAGAACTGTCTGAGAAACAGTGCGGGGACTCTGCCAGCAAGCAGCAAAGACAAAACACGATCATTAGTATCAGCTAAGTGTGGCATTGAGTCTGCCCCCCAATTTCTGCTGCCTAGGACATTGACAGGCACTTTTCTTGAGTCAGAGCCAACCAGGAAATTTGGGAGAAGTCCCTGCCTTCATATTCAAAACCATAAAGGAATTTTAATGACAAGCAGACTATAGCGTGAGTGTCCAAATTGGTGGGCAGTTCCAGTGTGAAGGGATTTGTTAGTTAAGGTCTAAATGGGTTTGGCCACATTCATGCTACCGTGTTACAGAAAAGAGCCAGGTCTGTGACCAAGGGCATTTCTTGTTTCTTTTACACCAGCATATCTGTTTGCAGATACACCTGAGGGACTAAATATTTAAAGATACAACAGCCCCTTTTTGAGAACCAAATTCACCCATGAACTCCAGCTTCTCTAGTTTGTATTTTCAGAGTGCTTTTCCTCACAGGTGAGGCTAAACATTTTTTCTCAAGCTTGTCTTGTCCAGGGACATTTCTTGGCTAAAGTTTCTTATTCTCTGGCAACAGCAGAATTTTACCTAATGTTTGAACACAATGTGGTGGCAGATTAAAATTGATGGTTGATTCAAAGCTCCCCTTTGCCTTACTCTGCCATGGGATAAATAAATGGCAAATGAAGCAGCTTTTGGATTACTGCAGTTTTCAGACCAGTGTGATAAGGCAAATTGTGTTTAGGGTTAGCTCACTTTCAGATTTTAAACACTGGCATTAACTCTGTTCTAGAGGTTTGGCAAATAGCCAGTGGCAGAACTATTTCAGCCAAATAGTTTTAATCTGCAGCTGTCCATGTGTCAGAGACCTAAAGCTGAATTCGTGGATGCAAGGAAATCCTGTTTTAATCTGATTTTATGAAAACTTTATATCATTCCTTTTTTTCCTGAAGTAATTGAAGTTTTATTTTATTAGCTTCTCATCTTTTGAAATCAGCTATCTCCCCCCCCCCCCCCCCAAAATAAAGAATACACACAGAGGCACACAAAAGTATATTTTTGCCTTTGAAAAAAGATTTGTATCCGACAACTGCAAGTTTTTCATAAATGATGTTTGTAATGTGGAATTTTGTTCACATCATTACCATGATGTGAAGTCTTGACTTTGCTGTAGCAGTACCAAACATATTTGAGATTTCTAGTTTACTCTCAAACTTCCTGATGATTCTCACTTGTTTCTTTCCTGAACTTCTCAATTGCTTCGTTTGTCTGTGTCCAAGTTTGCAGAAAATTAATTCATTTCCTGCTTTGAAGATCATAGTTTGGGCAATTTTCCTTTCAATCTATTATTATTAGTACATAATCACACAGATTGTTCTTCAGTATTTGAGAAAAAAACAGATTTGGTTTGCTTGTGACTGTCAAAAAGGAAAAGGCTGACTAAAAGTCAACCCTTCAAATCATTTCAAGTTGAGAAGAGTTTCTCACTTGAGATGTTATCTAATAGTACTGCCCTTTTAGCTCCAACGGAGAGCCAAATTACAGGGCATTGCAAGGATCCTTTTATTCTTAGGTACTTACATTTATAAGAATCTCCATCTCTTATGTAAGAATTTCCTTCTCCAGACTGAACCATCCCAGGTCTCTCCACCTAATGCTGTTCCTGACTGATGCTCCAATCATCATTGGGGCCCTTCATGGGAGTTACTCCGGCAGGTCCATGGCCTTCCAGCAGTGGGGTACCCAGCACTGGGCACAGCACTTCAGGTGTGTCTCACCACTGCTGTGCAGAAATGTTAAAATAGCAGCATTCTCACAGTGGGAGAATTAATATAAATGAATTTTTAAAGTTCCCAGGCAGTGATGAGACAGTTTGATGTCTATATTTTCTGCAGATGAGAAATTGAAAGAACCACCTTTAGGCATGCCTGTTATGCCTGATTATATCCACTTCATTTTCTCAAGCATTTCCAGGTTCATGTTTTATTAACACTTCAGTGTGTCCTGCAGGCCCAGAGCAAAGTAACTCTAAATTTGGCCCAACTTTGAGTGGGGAGCTGGACTAGCCGACCTCCAGGGGTCCCTCTAGACTCAGTTATGATTCCACGATTCCTATTTGCTGAAAATTAACTCAATTACGTTCCTATCATTCTTACTTCAGAAGTTATTATCTCATTAGTGTGATTATCCTCTTATTTCATCTTAACTTTGCACTTGGCTGTTGACCCAAGTTTTAGCTAACAACCCAAACTTCACAAAAATAACATGCCACTATTTTCTTTTCTAACTAGCAAACAAGGTCACTATGGCTTCTCCACATAATTGGGTCCCTTATAAATATTAACATGTGTTCAATTAATTATTTAATGTCAAGCAGCCTTCTCAAGCTGAAACTATCTCCCCTGCTTTTGTATCTGCAAAGCCTCATGAAAAATCTCTCCAGATGAGCAACAGGACAAGCAGCACTTAAGCTGGCTTTGGATGTCTGTCATGAATGCCAGATGTGTAAGAAAGTGATGCAGTTGTACATAGCATCAGAACAAATCATAGAGAACTTTGCAGCTAAAGACAATTCTTGACCTGTTGTGCGGAGATGTAAAAATACATTTTGACATTTGCCAAATTTACTACAAAAAAAAGTTAATTTAATTTGCACATTTAAGTATCCCCTGTTAAAAGTTTCTGCTGGGTGTTTCTAAGGAGCTAAAAAGCAGCAGGTTTCTTCTCTAGCTCACAGTGGGGCTTTCATGAACAGAAAGGGGCTAGGGGCCATGAAAAAAGAGCTTTTTCTGCAGCCATTCATAAAAGATTAATTCCCAGCTGAATGACTCTTTTTGTCTGCAAACTTCACAGCACATCCCATTTTCTAATCTTTGGCACTTGAGGCTCTGATTCTGTAAATACTGAGGTGTAATGTTCCTTATGGAAAGAGTTCCTTTGCAATAGATTCACAAAGGAAGCTGCAGTGCTGAGCTTAGCAGAACTCATCTCTCCGACGTTTCAAGTATCTGCTCTCTGGTGGATTAGGAACTTGCTTCTGTCTTCCAAAGAATGAAGATTACCAGCCCTTTCAAAGGAGGCAAGAAATCGGTCATTTGCCTAATTGCCCAGGATAATCAGCTTAGGTAAGGATGCAGGACACCAGCATCCAGTTTCCTTTCCTTCTGGAAGAGATTTAAATCCAGAGCTCCCTCTTCTTTGCCATGTTTGCTGCTGTGTTTGTCACACGCCTGATGCAGGATGTTTTGGTCCCCTATCAAAGTTCCTCTGCTTTATATGGCATACTTGAATATGCAGTGGCACGAAGAAAGGAAAGGCGTGTGATAGCACAGTGCAATCATAGGAACATTCAAGATGTGAATGTTTGGCCCTACTCCTATTGGTATTTAATTGCATTAGGGAAAATAGAGAATGTAGAAAATCTGTCCTGAACAGTCTGGGCCATTATAGCACTCACACAGACGTTTCATATGTGCTGGGATAAAAGCTGGAAAAGAATTTAAATCTAGGTTAATGCCTCACTTGTGCATTGTTACAGAAAAGAAGCTTTCAGCCATGGTTGTATGGAATTATGTGTCAGTATATATATCATATTAAATTCTGTGGGTGAAATAGGAGGAGGAAAATCTGCCCTATGTATCTCAGTGAGGTTGCTGTGTAAATTATATTCAAAGTATTTGGGTGCTGTCATGACATAGGCATTGGTGCCAGGGTGCTGCAGACGCACTTAGGTTTTGGCAACAGCCATTTCTTTTTACAAGGGCACCTATATTTTGATCATAATCACCTATAATAATATAAAGTCACCCAAATTTGTGTTGTTTGACAATATGCATATCTTAAAATTTTGCAGAATTGAGTTGTAGTAAATCATGAATAAATTTTCAGATCCTTCCAAAAAGAGAAGTTAGGAGCCTCAGAGAACAATAATAGGTAGGTTAAGACCTTAATGAAGGAAACACTTGCACAAGTTGAAAGGGTTTTATCAAAACTAATTTTAAAGCAACTTTCTTGGTTTTTTTTCCTCTTCCACGCATTCAACACAAGAAAAGTTTTAGTGCAATCAACAGCACCTTGCACCACCAGTGTCAAATCTAGGACACAAGAGTGCAACATTCTCGGGCAGATACTTCATCTGCCTCCCCTATGCCAATTTTGTGGTTTTATAGTCACACTGCCCTATTACTGGGATACTTTCCTCTCCCTTGTAATTCTATGAAAAAAACACACAAACTCACTTATTAATTTACCAGGACATATGAAGTGTTTAAAATGTGCCACAAACAATTAAAGACAGTCCCTAACTAGAAGGGAAGCTTTGATATGGCATTATGCAAACACTCAGCAGAAAGAAGAGTAATAACAATAAAATTATTCCTTTAGCTAATTAGGACAGTTTGTTCATCCCTACATTTTTTATAAGAAGTGAATTCCTGGGAAGGGTTTGAATGCAGCAAAGAGATGGCTGGCGAATAGCTTTGGGAGCAATATTGTAAGTACACCTTCTGCCAAATGGTATCAGCAATAAAAGAGCTAAATTTAAATATCAAAGGGATTAAAATTGACAAACACACTGGCTGCCAGCCAGACAAGTAGAGAAAGCTGGGTTGCTGCGTTTGGTTTTTAATGAGCTCCTTTTGGATCTCAGTGAGCGTAGCAGCAAGCTGCCAGTCAGAGTGTTGCACTGGAGAGGCAGGAAGATGCCAAACTGATAGGCAGCACAGTCAGCAGTAGATAATGTATTTTAAAGGTAGTTGCTGTAGAGGTGGTAGGTACGTCCACATCAGCAGAAGAGGTCACCCAGGGAGAAGGAGCAGAGAGGGAAGGGGAAGAGATACCAGGAAGCTTGGAGGAGCTCTGCTTGGAGAGGGGAGGAAAAGCTTTAGGAAGAAAAATGAAAAGATGAATGAAAAAGAGTCAGTCTGGAAAAGTCATGAACTCCAATGTTATAAAACATCAAAAAAAACCCATTAATAGTAGCGTCAAGGACAGGAGGCAAGGACAGAATGAAGATGGAATATGGACCTTGAAACTTGATTATCTTTTTTTATTCCCTATTGGTACCACAGACAGTTTGTGAATTTACTTCTTTTTTGTTGCTAGCGAGAGCCCTAGGACCAGGCATGCCCTTTTGAATTCTTTTGGACAGCACCCACAGCCACAGATGTGAGAGGACAGGGAAGGAAGATGATTTTTCTAGGAAAAATTACATGAACAGAGGAACCAAAAGGTTAATGCACCAGGCAAAGGATTGAAGAGAGGGAAGCAGGGGCGAAACACAATCAGCAACAGAGGAGGGGAAGAATCAAAAGCTGCTGAGTATCACAGCAGAGATCAGCAGCCCAGTTAGCATTTGTTTCCTTTGCTAGCTTTGTTTATGAGACCTGTAACATTATTACAGAAGGTTGTATGGTAATTTAAAAGAAATCAAGGGGCACTGATAATATCTTTTATTGCTAAAATCAAAGCGTTCACTAAATGGCTCATCTTAATACAGCCTGGCAGAAGCTGGGTAGCACATTATCCACAGACATCACCCTGGAAAAACCTCTCAAGAGCCACTTCCTTAAGCGTCGTACCTTCTTCTACCTTATTTTATTTACTTTGCATATGATTTTCTAAGCACTTCCCAATTAACACATGTGGTAAAACACTAAGATATAACTAATACTGGCTTTGCAAATTCATTTAATCAGTTACAACCTGCAGACCACTTACACTGCACTGCATGTACCTCAGGCCTTTCTTCTTGGGATGACCTCCTTGGGTCTGCCTTCTTTCTGGGTCTATCTTCTTCTTTGGATGACCTTTTTCCTGGGCCTACCTCCTCAGGTCTGTCTTCTTGGGATGACCTTCTTGGAACAACCTTTTTCCTATTTGCATTTGTCAAAGCTAAAGCAAGCAGAGAAGGACAAACATGGAAATGGTTTCTAGAGATTTCTCATGCCTTTCCTGATGGGATGGAGCGCACTGCACACTCACAGCTTCTTCCTTTGGGGCCAGTCTCAAGAGATATCATCAAGCAGCAGGTGCTGCAGGAAGGAATTGCCTGGTGTGCTCGCACACCTATCGTGCAACAGGGGATGTCTTGAACCCTTCTGACTTGGGTCTCAATACTCCCACACTACCCTCAAGTAAAACAGGCAAAAGTCTACCAATCTACGTGACACAACTGCAGTGTTTTCCTAACTAATACATTAAATGTTTGTAAATAACCCTTGAGGAACTGCTCAAAAAGCATGACTGAAAAAATCCATCACTTGAAAGCTGACGGAAAGCAAAGTCAAGAAAGATCCTGATAAGTATGAGAACTTGTCTCCACGTCAAACAGATGAAGTTTGTTTATAAACCGAGTGTGCGCATAGCAGGTTGAGCCTCAATCCTCTGTTTCTCCCACCTGAGAACTGGTGCTACTCGGAGGAACCCGAGAGATGCGCGGAGGAACCAGTAGGTGGCTGTAGCTGCCAGGAGCTGGCGCCCGAGCTGCCCCAAACGGGGCAGGCTCCCAGCTTGGTCCTGCCGGCCCGAAGAGACCTGCAGGGGCTTCGCTGAGGGGACTAACCCAGCTGTGCGGACAGGCCATCATATGCTGGAGTCTGGTCCTTAGTTTCCAGGACCCAACTATCCAATCCTTGTCCCAAAGAGGCTCAGCCAGAATTAATTTCCCCCATTCCCACCCCACAAGGTGTTTGAAACTCTGGTCAAATGGATACAAACCACTCCAGCAGGGATTTTCTCTCTCAGAAGTGTGTACTACCAAGTAAACAGTTGCCTTGCACCAAGAGGCAGTGACAAATTGTACCTCCAATGTTCATGAAGGACTAGAGCTTTTCCTGATACAAATCACTGCACACCAGCCCTTTGACACACACCCAAGCTCATTCATTACAGCACTTTTGAGCGCTGCTTCTGAACTTCTTAATCCAGAAATATGGATCCTGCTCCTGCCACCCCACAGGTGCCTTGCATGTAACCGTGAGTGGGGATTTCAAGCAGAGAAGCAGCTTGCAAAGCAGAAGTGAAGACTCCCCAGTCTCACCAGTGGGTATCAGGAGGCAGCAATCGTGGATTTGCCTGAGAAAGTGGCTGGGCAAGAAGCCTTTGCCCTGCCTCCTCAGCACCGAGTGTGTTGGACTCCCACACATGGGCTTTCACAACAGAGCAGGGCTTTTGGGGGGTCTGCATGTCTGAAGGTTGCCCCCTCAGAGGATGAGGAAATCGTGAGCACCAGCAGAGACCTCAGAGAAGGGAACAGGCTGGAGCCTTTCCAGGCTGCACGAAGCAGCACTAAAATAAGCCCATTACACAAGCATTGCACAAGGGAGGCTTGACTGGAAGTGTTGCCTCTGGCTCACATTCCTTTTAAGCTGTTATAAAATTTTAAGTATAATTAATAAATAACAAAGCTTCTCAAGCAGAGATGAGTCCAAAAATTTGACCTGTGCATGAACTGAGTTTGTTATTTCAGCTCAATATAAGGGTACAGCATTTTGCTGTGTGCCAGGAGACCCTCCACCCTCCACTGCAGACTTGCCATGTCAGCCAGGCTGGACAGGCTGCATTACTGCTGCAAAGGGAATATAAATCCAGGCAGCTTGAACAGGTGGGGAAACCTAAAGCAGAGAGCTAATACGAGTGTAGGATGAAGGTAACTCCTGGGTACAGGGTGAAGGAGACAGGCTCTTCCCCTTGCTGCCACCCACCGGCTTTGTGGTGCTTTCCTCCTCCTCTCTTCCCATTGCAACATCGGCAGTGGCCAAGGGCTGTGCACTGCAGGGCTGGCACTTGCAGCCTTCATCTCAGTGTCCCCAAGAGGATGAGCAAGGCAGAAAGGGCCAAGGAGTCGCTGCAGTATAAGGAAGAAACCTTCACCTCTCGGCTGCGTGACAAGAGCCATCCTGTGACGGGGAGTCCTCACCTCTCACACCACGTCCACTGGGCATGGTCTAAGGGAAAGCTCTGTGGCAACAGCATCTCTCACTTCTTTCTCTGGAATGTAGTAATCAGCCTTTACAAGGCTGTTGGGTTGACTCTAAAAATATTATCAATTTATTCTCAATATCCTGAAATTTAAAGAAATTTTTTAGCACCATATTACATCTCGGCAATTTTATCCAAGCCACATTCATTTCTCACTATTAGTCATCTATTTTGTGAGTTATTAGTTGCAACTTGTTTTAGGTATGACCTGGACTGTGGTGTCCCTTTGGCCACCACTGTAATATTAAACCCAAGCTTAAGAACAGTTTTTCTGATGCGGTTGGCTGTGTAATGGGAGCGTCCAGGCCAGACTGGTCCTGATGAAGGAGATATGACCAGACACAATTACATAATGATAAGTATAGACTATTGTTTCTATTTGCCAATTATGAATGTTTTCTTCATTTATTTTAGTCAAGATTTTAAAAATATTTTTAAAAATCATATCACTATTATATAAATAAATCTATAATGTCCTAAATCCATAATAATGGATTTAGTTGGATTTAGCAGTGCAGGTTCTGGCAGCTTTGAAAACATTAGTTATAGTTGCTGGTCTGTAGCTGAGAAAACATTGACTCACCAATTCCCATAGCTGGGAAAATCTCTGTGGGAGTCAAATACCACACAGAATGCTAAAGAATAAATATTATAATTGCATATTTTATATTGCAGTATTTTTGAGTAAGTACAGACTAACAAATTCAAAGTATGAAAAGAAATAAGCACCAAGTACCATATATGCAGCAGCCAGATGCTTCCAGGTAGAGATGAAGAACAGGAATATTGCTGGAGCTTTCTAAATGTTTGGCTGCAATGAAGTAATACAAATTATTAATATCAGAACTTGTTTGGCCTTGTGATTTAATGATATATGACAAATTGCTGCTCAAAATTGACCTAAGTGCATTAAAATTTCATGTAGATCATTTTCAGGATTAACACAGAAGATATTAGCCATCTAATGTTCTCTGTGGGCTTTTTGCGACCTGTGGCTGCTGATCCATTATTTCCACACTAATTCTTATCACAACATATTATTTTAATTAATTTAATATTTTAGCATGCTTAAAAGTGTGAAAGACACCTTATAAACCACAAAGATCCTTTGTACTTACAAATTGTTACTTTTAATTTGGACACCATTGTACATGCAAGTACACTAAAAAATCCCATTAAATTTCAGCTTTGACCTAACAACAAGATACAATAAAAATCAGGAAGAATTGGGAAAGCAGCATCAGGAAAAGTAAGGAAGGTTTGTGCTAGGGATGATAGTGTAGTTACTCAGCTAATGCACATACAAACCATGAGGTAATAGATGTGTTGGTTAATGCAGTTCTACCCCCTCCTTTGACAGCTAAACCATAGACATGATGTAAATGTCCTTGTTGACTCATAACCTAGGGCCATCCAAGGACAACTGAGCCTGCTGGTAGAGAATGAATGACAAGAGGACAGTTGCTTAGGAGCCTCTTGTACTTCTTAAATTTTTTAAAAACTTAAAACATTTAAAATGTGTCTGTGTTTGTAGCAACCAAGTGCCTCTCAAGAAAATTATGTGCCTAGTCATGTCCTATGAATGGTATGAGATTGTCCTGTCTGCTCTTCTCACTGCTTAATAAGAAGCGCTGTGAAGCTTGGGCAATCACAAGAACACCTCAGAAACACTCTGTATAGGTTTTGTAATACCACTGATATACCCTAGGATGTCCAAGAAAAAAAAAAAAACAACAAAAAACTAGAACTATTTCTCTGCTGTTTCCAAAAATAAATCCCAAAATGCCTGAATAGGCAACCCATTGTCATCCCTATTTGCCTTTTCCTAAAACTATTGAACTACAGGGCAGGTTGTACTAGTTCTGGGAAGGATTCCTATAGTCATGCGGCAGTTACTATTGGAGGAAGAAAGATGCTGTAGGTGTTCATTAAATAAACACAGTAATTAGATCAGATGTAGATAGGGGGTGAGCTGGTCATAGAGCTTGACTATGTGAAGTCAATCCCAGAATGGTTGAGGTTGGAAGGGACCTCTAGAGACCATCTAGTCCAACCTCCCTGCTCCAGCAGGGACACCCAGAGCACAGGGTGGCATCCAGGCAGGTTTGGAAGATCTCCAGAGAAGGAGACTCCACAAGGAGCCTCTCTGGGCAGCCTGTGCCAGGGCTCTGTCAACCTCACAGGAAGGAAGTTCTTCCTCACATGGAGATGAAACTTCCTGTGGTTCAGCTTGTACCCGTTACCCCTTGTCCTGTCACTGGCCACCACAGAGAAGAGTTTGGCCCCATCTTCTTAAGATGTCTTAAGTAGAACTTTATGTTTCTGGGAGAACTTACAGGGGAAAACTTAGATGTCTCCAAGCTTCAGTGTCTGGAGGGCTAAGCAAAATTCTTGGAAGTGGCATATTTCAACATTAGCACTAATCATCATCAAGGTCTAAGTCCAGGCATGTTTGTCCCTTTGTGGATCCAACTCAACAGGCTCAAGCAGAGTGGTTTATAAAGGGGAGACCAGAAACCAAGTAAGCATCAATGTGTGTCATACAGCTTCAAAAATGCTCGACAAGGGGCCAATCTTTCCAGTTCTAGATCAGTTGCACTCACAGCTCTTCAACTGATTTTATGGTGGCCTGCTTGCAAGGAGTAGGAGACTGATTACATTTCTGTGGTCTTTTAAGATTTTCATCTGTTAAGCTGTCACTTAGGGAGAAGGGATGAAGAGACAGTAAATAATTACATTCAGAGAGAGACAGAAAATAAATGAAACATGTTCTTCCAACATTTTTAGAAGTGAGGGGCATAAAAGACTGCATATATTTTACAGTTCTCAAAAACACCAGACTATAATCCTGCCAATTCTTTCAGTAGTTCTATACTGAAAAGTGGTTGAAAATGCCATATGGATTTTCTGCATCCATTCATCTCCTCCAGCTTCTATACTGTGCGAGTTTGCCTCACAAGTAAATAAGTATTTTTACTTGGTAAATAATTCTAATGATTAGCCTTAATCACTCATAGTACAAATATTTCCTTTTAAATCTGATCTCGGTTTCACTGGCACAATTTCAGGTGTAAATGAAGTTCTGTTTTGTTTTTTAAAATCAAACAATTCCTTTGATGTATGAGTCAGAGCAGAGTTAGCCATTCCCCTTTCAGATGGGGCAGCTCTGCAGGTTAAACATGAGTGCAAAGCTATAATGCCTCCTTTAGTCACTTGAGCATGTAGTTGTGTGGCTCCAAGCTACACAAAGAACAGCCTTGTTGAAGAAAATACTGTTCTAACCTGATCGCTACAATAGAGCTGCCTTTTATGTAATTCCTCTGTAAATAGAAGTATACTGGCAGTTACACATAAAAATATTCTAAATTAGTGGCTATCAATCACTCTAGACAAGAACAACCAACAATTTCTTCTCCATGCAATTTTGATTGCAATTTCTGAAAGAGTCAAGTTCACTTATCCCAAGGAAGATTTTCCCACATACTGGAAAACAGATATCAGGTGGACTTAGATCGTGAATTTCCCTTTCAGTTCTCTATTCCCCACCTGTGTATGTGTTGTTCCAGACTTATTTAACCACCTTATACACGTGTCAGTGACACACCCATGTGTGACTGAAAATCTGAACTGGTCACAGAATGGATATTGTATCTTAGTAGACAAGCTCCTGTTATAGTATTGCAGGAGTTTGAAAGCAAGGTGACTAGGATTATTTTTTCTTTTGTCAATTGTCTCTATAATGTTGAGTGTTAAAAAGCATTAACTAGTACTAGTTTTGCAGCAATGTGATAGAAAAGTGGTCTGGGAATTGAGATAGGCCTCAATCCCCTCCCTGCCATTGACTCTTGGCTGGCAGAGTATGTCCTTTCACTCATCTGTACCCTAGCTTCCCCATCGCTTTCCCAGAGTACCCATTTCTTGCTGTAATGTGCCCTGAGATCTGAGCATACTAGTGCAAACTCTTCACAAGAGCAAGGTATTATCATTTGATCACTGCTGATCCAATCCAGGTGTTTTAACTCCAGTGCCTGCCCAAGCAGGTGTTTAGCTTTCTTACAAGCAGTCTTCATCATTAGAATTCATTTGCTATTTGCATGTCACTAAGAAGGATGGACTTGTGTGTTAACAACAGGAGGCTGATCACCATACAGTAAATAACATCATGGATATCAGTACTCAATCAAATATTTTTGGGTTTGTTTGTTTTATCAGTCCATATATAGAAGCACATTGTATGAAGGCATTTAACCACTGACAAAGGAGAAAAAAACACTACAACAAAGCAGGAAGAAAAGAAGTTGACCCACCTTGTGTTATACACAATATCAGAAAAAGGAGCTGACATAAGCTTGAGCCTTTTCCACTAGCACCTAAGTGTTGATTGCTCCCAGATACAGAAGCCTGGCTCTGATGCACCAAGAAGCTAAGCCAACCCTGCAGTCTTTTATGAGAGCACCTGATCTCACTGGCTAATTAGAGACACTTGAGATTGATTCTGTGTGAAGACAAGCAACAGCTGGTAGGTTTGAGGCTGCAGGAAGCAAGCCTTGCATGCATAATTGACACAACTGAGAACTGACAACACCCTGAGAAAAAAAGAGTAGATGAAATGTTGGTGCCTTCTGAGCTCTATGGTAGTGAGCTGCTGTAGGGGACCTCTGGGTTTTGGTGGGTTGTAGGAAAAGTGTAGATACCTTAATAGCAATCCTGGATAATGCAGCTCTCTGTCTTGTAGGTTGGGTGAAGCAGCCTGCTCCTTGAGTGAAACATCCATAAAAGAATAAAGAAAATATACTTTTTATTCCTGTTCTTCTCAGTGTTTGGACTACGTGTGCTGTGTTACTAAATAATCTTGACAAGTGATTGTGATTCCTGTAATGGAGATATCTACAGTTTGTCATTATAAAGGTATTTTAAAGGATTTAACACATATTATCAAACACTGATTTGTAGAAGTCATGTTGTTTTCTATTGCTTATCCTTCGATAAAATCTTCTAGCAATGTCAGCTTATTTAACCTAACTGAACCCTTTTGCATTTGCTCTCTACGATTTGTCCTTGGTAAGAGTACATTGAGGCTTGTTAGTTATTAGCTCTTTAAATAAACTGTAGCTTCTAATGTCTTAGAGCTGAAAGGAACAGCACAAGAAGATGTGAGATCTAGTAAAAAGGAATAGAATAGCTCAAAGGCAAATAAATTCCTTTTTAGTTTTGACTTGGGTTGCTGCTTGGTTTTATTATTTGTATCAGCCTCAAACACTGACTGCTCCTCTGATTTGATGTTTCTGTAAATGAAAAAGCAAAAAAATCAGTAGCATTAACTGTGCTTCTGGCTAAGGGTATGTATAGTGTCATTACCTCAAAATATCTTTAGACACTTTTTATTTATAGTCTCTTAGAATGGAGCTCTTGTAGCCATTAAGATATATGTCTGGGTTCATAGTGAAGAACTGTATGAAGAGTATAATAATGTGTTCATCGTTAACCCAGATCCTAACTCTAAGGAAAAAAAGACTCCTTATATAAAAAAGAGAGGAACAAAAAAGACTATTGGGTCTATTCTATTAAAGCTCAATCCATTCAGAAAACATTTCCCTGCGGTCAGAATCTAATTGCTTTCTGAATAACCATTATGTATTCGCCTTGCCCACTGGGCCATTCCAAACGTGACATTCCTTGGAGGGGAAAAACGACATCCAGCTGTCCAGTTTGGATTTCTTTTTTTTGCTGGTATATACTGATATTTCATCCCAAAAGCTGTATTAGAAGAATGTAACTGTATTAGAAGACAGTAACTCTGAAGATAAGTGTTAGAATTAATTTTTGCCCTGCAGGGTTACTTTTGTACCATTTGTATGTATTACAGTGTAGGTTTTTGTTGTATAATCACGTGCTTTATTTTCCATAGGATTATTGCTTTGTTCAGGGCAAAAGATGCACGATGTCTGCTGAGTGATCAGCTAGTAACAGCTTCACTGTGCAGCTTTGGACCTCATTGCAGAATGTCCTGTTTAATGCTACACTGAAGTCAGAAGCATCAGTTTCCTCATGGACTCTCCTATGGCTCTCAGAGCTATCACTAATATTATTGTATTGCTTTTCTGGGGATGTGTGCGAGTCCCTCCTTTATAAGCAGGATTTGAAACCTAGTTAAGCAGATTTTGAAGATATCCAGTTGTTCTGGATTTCTATTATGAGGTGATGAGAAAAAGCTAAGTTGCTTTGGGTTACTTTACATGTACTGTGGCAAAGAGCACATTTCCCTGAATAGAAACTGGGGGCCAGCTGAAATGAAGTACATTTTTCTTTCAATATGACCTCAACAAAATTATTTTATTGTCCTGTTCTTTTCAATTTCATACTTTTCTAGTCCCATTCTAACTTAACTCTTCCATCTACTGTGATAATGAATTAAATCCTGTTTTCACTGACTACAGGGTCAAGTCATCCCACTGGATTCCTGGTCTGCCTTCTGCTCAGGTTCCTGTGATTCAATATCAGAAGCAAGTGCCAGGGAACAGGATGCTGCTGCCAGTGTGGAGAAGGGAAGTATCCCAGTATCAGGACTGCAGTCACTGCAGATACTGATGTTTGGATAGTCGTTGGCATCGTTCAGAGGGGAGGAAAAAAGAGGGACACGAAGCACCAACAGAAATAGCAAGCATAAAATAAAGAGGGGATTGGTGAATGAGTGGGGCCAGGAGTAGAGCAAGAAGAGAGCAGAACTGCAGTGTGTTTGCAGTGTGCCAGTAGTCAGAACCTTATGAAAGAACAGAAATAGAGAGGAGCAGGTAGGCAGGAGATCGCAGTAGTGATCCCAGCAGTGACTGTGCTGGAACCCATGAGCCACACGTGACTTTCCAGCAGGGTCTGTGTTAACTCCTGCCATGCACAGCCTCGCTGCTGGTCATGTTCTCATCTGTGGGGAGAAGCAAGTCAGTGCAGCTGCTGAGGGCAGCAGGGTCGGATCATCCAGATCCCACGTGTGCCAGGACAGGTGTGGCTTGCAAGGAGGTGGTGAGGTCCTCACACAACCAGTGTTCGTCCTCTAGGTAAAACACCTTGCAGCTCCTCATCTTGCATCTCACTGTAGTGTCTTTTTTTAGTGATGGACATAATTTCTCAACAGGTAAAGACTGGGTGCCCTAGGATGGGAGAACAGTCAGTAGCAGAGTTCTCTGAGAGAAGTATTTGCCCATTTTAGGTGTGTCAGGCTACACCTCATCTCCCAAGGAATCCTAATGTCAGAAATGGGATTCTCCCATGAGATGAGGATCTCTGTCTGAATATCCAACCGCTCTATCCTTCTGTTTGCTAGTGAGGTCACCTGGCTTTCGTCTTCCTGCTGTCATCCTACATGTCCCTTCTAAGCCTGCAGTTCCACACTTGTAAGTGTGCCCCATTGGACCCAGACCATGTGTGGATACATGAATTTGCTTGTGCTCAGCTGCAGACTCCCAGGATAAGGTTTATATTGTTTTTTCCCAGCTACAGGAGTAGAAACAGTATATAATATAGCATATTGCTTATCCCTATAATGTAAATCTTTGAAAATGTTCTCATGAACTAGCAAACTGAGTTTTGTGCTGTCTTAGTGCTCTGCATGATTAGTACACATTGTTTGTGATACAGTTCTGACACCTCCGACACCAGCTTTAGCATCTCATCGTAGACTGAGTTGTACTAAAGCTGCCCGGTTGAGCTCAGCCTGATAAATAAAATCCCCTCTTTGATAGACTTAGCTAATCTAGGATTCACCTTTTTCTCCTGAAACCTCTTTTCTCTATAATATGCACTTTCTTCATCTGAAATATAAGCAGCTATAAAAATAAGACATGTAAAAATGTCAGTGAAAGATCAGCCTTCTTGAAACTTCTAAATAACCAGTCTAACTTTAAACCTTTCTTTTTCTGAAAATGTAGGCCCAAGTTTAAATGCTGGCTCCAGGCACACTGTTTGAATTGTTCAACTATCTAAAAATATACTTAAAAGCTACATATGAAGAGACAAGAAGCTGATGCAGAAGCAAAGGAAGAGACATAATGTCAAGGCCTTCGGGATACTGCGGCACAAAGACTTCACAGACGTTCCTTTCAAACGGAGAGATCCCTCCTCTCCCTACCTCTTAGTGCAGATATTCGTGTGGAAGGAGCATGCTGAAATCTTCCATGGAAGTTAAATAAGAGAAGTAAGCTAAAAATAAAATTCTGTGACCAGGAGACCTGGCGGCAATATAGGCCAGGAAGAGGCAAAATATTAGAGTTAGAGAAGTTATTTCACTCAGACAACGTTTCTAGTAAGCAAGCCGGGGCAAGACGACAGTGCTGTTTGAAATAGCCCCAAAACATAGAGGATCTTACAAGTACCTTAGGTTTTTCCTGGCAAACATGAGATACCAGACACTAATAAGACTTTATTTTCTTGGGCACTGGGTCTGCCAGATCAGGGCCTGAGGAAGATAAAAGCAGGAGGTTGCTGCAATGACCCAAGAGGCAAAGCTGATGAAATGCCCTCTTGAATTTTGTTCTCTAAGGCAAAGAAGATTTTACACAGCAGATCTCCCAATTCCAGGCTCCATGCAATCTCTTTTCATGCAGTCACAAGCACAAGGAGGACCAAGATAGCTGATGTTTCTTTATATGTGCCTTTGAAGTGTTTCTCATCTGCCTTTAATTGGGTTACTGTCCAGTTTTTCCCTGCTGTTCTGGGTGAAATGTTTTGTGACATGCATTTCCTTTTTCTTTCTGCAGAGGAAGAAAAGATGAAGATCAAGCTATTTCTGAATAACAATGTCTAGACTCTGTCACTGGACTCCTTCCAAAAATGTTTAAACAGGTCACAGCTGACGCGGGTGTAAACGGGCGCAGCTGCCTTGGCTTTGCTCTGGTTATTCTGACTAACGCGGGTGAGGATCTAGCTCATGTTACACACAGAATCACAGGATGGTGGAGGTTGGAAGGGACCTCTAGAGATCACCTAGTCCAACCCTCTGCTCCAGCAGGGACACCCAGAGCATGTGGCACAGGGTGGTGTCCAGGCAGATTTTGGAGATCACCTTTCTGGGACCCAGTGTCCTGAGAAAAAATTTTTTGACCTTTACCTCCAGATACTCATTTTGGGGTATACAAATTATTTGGGGGTATAGATGTTGGTTTAATGTGAGAAATAATGAACAATCCTTAAATGCATGAGCCAGTGTCTAGACTTTTGTTTACCTTTTTTCTTCTGCCTTCCACGCAGGCGTTGGTTTTGTACTTTGTTTTTCTCCCACCGTGTGTTGGACTGATGCTGCGTAGGGGGATATTTGTATGCACAAGTTAAAGAACACGGCACAAGGGGGCTCAAGATTGCAAAATGCTGCTGCAAGCAGCTCGCTACCTGTCCTCCCTGCCTTTTCTTTTCTTCCTTCTTCCTTCCCTCAGCCTCCTTTGGTTTTGAGACAACAGCATCAACGAGGAGTTATGAATCATTCAGTCTGGAGGGGGGAGGAAAAATGTTTCAACTGCTTTTCATAATCACCTCTTCTGTCATCACTAAGTACAGCAGAAACAAAATGCTGTCAAGATGTACTTCCCCACTCTTGTAAGCAATCTGGTCTCACTGTTTGCCTGCTGTTGAAATGCTGAGGTGTACGTGGGGCTGTGGAGAGATGAGCCCAGCCCCGTCGCCCGCAGTCTTACAATGACTCCTCTCATCTTCCTCCTTGCTTGTTCCGGGCATTGGACAGGTCTTGGCATGCAGTGCTTCATCTCAACCTCGCTAACTTCAGCCTGAGAATGAAATCCTTTCCTTGTTAGCTTTGGAAGGGCTTGCGATCTGTTTAAATGCATTTCATATTTAAAAAAAAAAAGGAAGGGGGGATGGAGTGGAATTGTAGCTTACGGAGAGCTGAAAACTGGTGCGTTATCTCGAGACACCTAAAGGCACCACCTAAAGGCACATTGCTCAGAAAGGTGCAAAACACAGATTTCCTAATCTTGATTTTGTTCCAGATGATGTCCCTGGTTAAGCAACTGAGGATATTTTAATTCCTCAAACTGCTGAAAATGCAGGAAATAGAGAAAAAAATTGCAGGCCCAAGCAAAACTCTGTCATCTTCCTGCTTGTCTGGCTGGCAACAGCCAAAGCGAAGAGTCCTGGGGGGCTTTTAGGGGCTCAGTGCAGGACACAGTGGGATGGGGCAGTGGGAAGACATCAGCAGGAGATGCCAAGGACCCATCCACGGCTGTCTGACTGTCACCAAACAGGGAACGCGGCGCGGTGCCACGGGCCTGCTACGAGGGAGCACAAAGCGGGTCCGTTTGGTCCATTTGGAGGCTGTAGGCAGCGCAGGACAAGAGAGGGCCTGTGGAGGCGGCGTCTGGGCGGCTGCAGCTCTATGGAGCTCCCCTCTTTTAGGGTTCAAATGCAGCAAAGCAGCTTCTGAGAGCCAAGACAACTCCGGAGGAGTTCGCCTGTTTCTCTGTTAATGCCGCTGGGGTTTTGGCCCCTGGACTAGCTGCTGGTTTAGTGGCTGGAGATGTGTTGTTTGAAGAGCCAACGACATTTGAACAGCTGTAGTTAATACTTCCAGTCACAGGCAAGATTTGTTCAAGTAGAGGAATGATAAATTTCCCTCTCTGTGGTTTCGTACAGCTGAATAAAAGTTATGATGGTTCTTTGGGGTGCTTTTTCAATGTCTATAATGAAAATGCCTGGAGAGAGGAATGTATTCTTCAAAGCTTCCTTACCTTGCAAAGCGGACAGGTAACCAGGCTCTCCACACCGAGCTGTTCCTGTGAGGTGTATAGAGCCACACTTTGCTTCAATTCCACCTACTCATGACTTGAGGCACTTCCTTAGAGGCCTTATTCAAGTTCTTATGTGCCCCCCAGGAGTTAAGTGAACCTTTAAATCAAATTTGGTTGAAAAGCGAGACATTAGCTGCCTGGGAGTCCAGACAAGTGCTCCCACTCATTCATCCTCAGAGATATTGAGGGTGACACTCAATTCAATCTCTAATGTACCTGAGCAGCAGCATGGTTTGGGGAGGAGGAGGAGAATTCCTACTTTCACCTTAAGGGCAACCTAAGAGGATTTTAGCCCAGAACTCTTGAAGAGTGTCCTAGCTATCCCCATTTATACAGCGATTGCCGGTTTTCAAGAGTTTGCTTTAGCAGGGTGTTGCTTTTGGTGCTGCAGTATTCTGAAACATGTGCAGAAAACCTTCTGTGGCTACTCCTGACAAACAAATATGTAACTAGTAAATGAAAGCAAATGACAAACAAATATGCAATTAATAAGTGAAACTTTTTTTTCTGATGAGGTGACTGAGCATCAAAAATATAGTTAGAAATGCCAATATTTATGTTTAAATAGTTTCAAAAAGGCTCAGTCTATACATAGGCTGAGCAATGAGCTTGAAGCGCTAATAAACGCTTGGACCGTACTTCTACCTGAAGACCAACATCTCATGTAACTTTAAACTTATTATTTGTCCACTGCTGATGCAAGCATTCCCTCACAGTATTTTGTGCATAATTTAAGGCTATATTTTTAATCAGGGATTAGCATGAATGCTCTGCGTGGTCACACACATAAGCACCTAGGAAGATACCAGATTTGCATGCATGATTTGTGTGCACACGCTGGATTATGTAGATGTGTGCTTAACTTAGAAAAGTTGTCTTTACAGGGGGTAATTCACACTGGTTACTCAGTGTTGTGGAGAGCAGATATGAAGTAGGTCCCACACCTACTTTTTCTCCTTCCAGGGTAGGAGTGATAATCGCTCTTTACCTAACTGAATAATGACCATAAAAGCATCTTCTCTCTCTCTCCTGTCCTCCTCTGGCATGGCCCTTTCCTGGAGGCATAATGGGACATGGGTCTGTAGTCAATATGGTCACAGTGTCCTGGTCATAGTGACACTTTCTATATGCCAGGCGCGTCTCTGTTCACCATCATACACCAAGAAGAGCCTTGGGAAATACTGCAGTTAGGTGTTAGATCAAGCTGAACAGGATAAGCTTTATAGAAAATCCTATAAAATATAGTAAATATATATATATATATAGTTGCTTTATCTGAGCAAGATATTATCAGCATTTTTGGGTGCTTTTATATAGAAATCTATGGCATACGTCCAAAGGGCAATTTTTTTCTCCTTTGGATTCTTAAGCTTCACTTCTTGCTGTGCTTTCTCAGAAGAATTAGTTGCTTCTACCCTCTTCCCACACAGGCACAAAACTTGGTTTTATAGGCACTGTCCATTGCTAACAGAAGGCCAGCTCTGAAGGAGTGGTGCCTAATGGGATTTTGAAAGGTGACTAACATCTAATTGCCATGAAAATCCATGGGCTTTAAACCCCATTGAAAATCTCTCTCCAAGATCAGTCTATTTCTGTAGCAAAACAAATGTTTCTTAAAACCTGGCCAGTCACCTCCACGAGGCTCCATTCTACTTTTCTATGGACATTTTCATTTGCAGTGCCAAGACAATATCCAGCCCAATCAAAAGAGCCCTAAAGAGGGAGTCTTTTTTGGGATATGCCCTGTAACAGCTGGACTATGTTATTTCCAATCTTCTAGTTCTGAGACACCACAGGGATGAAAGGCATCAAGCCCTCTCCCTGGTGCTTACATCTTGCTTATAATGATAACGTTACAAATTACAAGGGAAGCAGGATGGGAAGCAGAGGGAAATTGCAGTGTGGGAGCTGCCTCCTATGGGAGCTCACACAAGTTTGGGACTTCCCACAGTAGGAAGAGGCTGATCGCAGTCCCAGAACCGGCCAGCACAGGGGGCAACGTGTGGGTTTAGGAGGTGCAGATGGAGCGGTCATTTTG
This sequence comes from Crypturellus tataupa, assembly GCA_034781795.1. Lineage (NCBI taxonomy): Eukaryota > Metazoa > Chordata > Aves > Tinamiformes > Tinamidae > Crypturellus > Crypturellus tataupa. The sequence continues at coordinate 53,142 of JAWLRI010000738.1, forward strand.
GCCCATGTCCCTTCAGGACCCTCCGTAGGAGCCATCCCACCTCACTCCTCCCAAGCAAAGGCTGAGGATCCCATCGACTCCCTGCGTGTTTCCAGCTCTGCCCCTGCTCAAATTCCTTTTGCTACAGGCCAGGGGAAACACACCTGCATTCCCTTCTTGCCCTAGCAATTTATTTTGCCCGAGTGAATAACAGCAAAACAGTCGAGGTAACTTTGCGGTTCAGGAAACTGGGTGATATTAAAAGTAAGTTTTACATGAAGGCAAGGCAGAGGAAGGGGAATTCTGGCTGATCCCTGATATGTACGGAATGTTTTTTACATGAGAATAGAACAGAGTTCAGAAATTTTTTAATAACATTTTAGGGGAATTGTTATTTGAAAATAATTATTTGTAGTTGCTTTGTTTTTCTGAGACAGGGCAATTTTGTTTGACCTAACTGGAAGGAACAGGATTGCATAAGTCTGCAGAGGTTTCCTGGTACACTTGCCAGGGTTTGTCCTGATTTTTATCGTAACTGTGAAATTCTCACCTGACATCTGTACAAGCAAGCCATGTAGTGTGCAGTGGTGTCAGGCTGATGCCTCCCCACCAAGCGATCTCCAGGGCTTTGCCTTGGCAGGGTAGGGCGCAGCCTTTGTGAGCTTCTGCTGGACCAGGGTCACAGCAACACGAAGAACAGCACCTTCGATGTAGTAAAACCTCAGCAAATGCCACTTTTCAACTCTAATACAAGTAGTTCATCCAACTGAGATTTCTTTTACATTGCTTTTGAATTTAATTCTACAGACTTACCATTTTCATATGGAAATGATGTGGGCAGATGTGAGTAAAGGAAAGCACTGACTCAGTGGTGAGGTCTTCTTTTCTCTATTTTTTTTAAATTGTAGCTGTCATTTGTATTTACCACTAAGTAAAAAGCTGCACTGACTGCTCTTTGATGACTGCAGGGTTTTGTGTTTGAAAAACTCTTTGGTGGACAAAAAGCAACATCCTCCTGGAGGCAAGTTGTACATGAAAATAATACAACAATACAATACAATAATACATACAATACAATAACGCTTGAAATACTTGTTTGTACCTGGGAGAAAAACCGTTGCTGCGCTTTTACAGAAGCACATGACAAACTGACTGTCCCAAATGATGGCAGTAAGAATGGGAAAGACAGTTGTGCTTAAGCTGTCCTGTGACCTGGGTGCTGCAGGTCATTGGAAAGGATGAAGATCTGGAGAAGATCCTCCAAGGAGCCTTCTTGTGTTAGAAATCTCCTGTCACTGACATTACTGTGGTCTCCTTGCAGGTAATAATGAAAAAGCCCTCTGAACACTGACTTACATTTATGAGACAAATTTGCAAGAGCCTAGAAGAGTATTTTTCTCCCTCCATCTGTCACTCTATTATTTCTGCCTGGAATTCTGGTCCCATAGCAAGGGAAAGGGGAGAGACTGTGTGGTTATACCGAACAGCCCCTGTGTAACATTATTTTGTTTACATTCCTAGCAAAAGTGCAGTTCTGGTCTCATAGACCATAGATGCACTGGTACCAACATATGTGGTGCATCCAGGAACCACATATGTTGGTACCAAAATGATTTGCAGGGTTTAACTGACAGCAGATCTCTCTCTAGAGTGGTTGTTTTTTGGGACAGCAAGGCTAATAGCTATAGGTTTGGGGTGCGCTTTTCTAAAATATCAAAGTACCAATCTGGCCAAAAAAAAGAAAAAAAATTGTAACAAGGATCTAATGTTAATTCTGGGGGGTGGTTTGGTGTGACTGAGTGTGATTCAACTGGCCCGACTGTTTTATCCATCTGGGGTCAGAGCTGCTGTTTTTGCTGTGTTGCGCCATGCTGGGAGCTCTGTGTGCTCTTCCCTTGCCTGACCCGCATCAATCCTGAACCGAGGGCTGTCTGCAGCGCTCGAGTAACCCTGCAGCAGGAGATACCTGCCCGAGGTAACAACGGGTGTTTTTGTTCCTCATTCCTACCTGTTTAAAAAGCAGGCAAATAATAATAGCCTTTAAAACAATTACAAGAAATTCATATTTGCAAACAAACTCCGGGAACTCTGATTTCAAATCCGGTAGGGTTTTTGTTTGTTTGTTTTTTGTTTTGTTTTGTTTTGTTTTTCACAGAACATATGGCTATTTACACCAGGAGACTAATAAACATGTTGCCAACAACAGCCATACAAATAATTCTTCAGCATATGAAGGGCAGTATGTAACTACATGCACTTACTGGATTCACTCCATCATCTTATGGAAATCTGAGACGTAAGATCTCTGAAACATAGTTGGAGTTGTGTCGTTTGGAGTTGTAGTGCTTTTTTCTTTTATTCTTGCCTATAAGCTTGGTATAAGGCTCTTTTTAAGAATGTTACTGGACTTCAGTAAATACCAAGTACATAGTAATAATTTGGTCTTCTACAGAGTGCTTGATCAGGAAAAGGTGGAAGATCAGGCCTCTTCCAGGCAACTGGAAGAAACGTCACGTTCACAGGCCCTGGTCCTGGAGGATATCTGCCAGATATCTGCCAGAGGGACAGATATGCTGATATCTGCCGGAGGGGCAACACAACAGAGCAGTCCAGGAGTTCTGGACTGAATACACAAGTTCCTGGTAGAGGTGATCAAAAAGTTAATGAGACGAGGCACTCCCATGGAGGTGACAAAAAAGAACTGGTCAAGTATGTGAATGTTAGGGACAGTGCCTACAGTGACCATGAGATTGTGCAGTTTAAGATCTTGCAAAAACAGAGGAAGACAAATATCAGCGTCACAAAACTGAACTTCAGTAGCACAGCTTTTGCTTGAGGCATCTGCTTTGAAGAGATTCCGAAGAGAAAAGGGCTTCCAAAGAGCTGGCTGATTTTTCAGGATCACCTCCTCCAAGTTCAAGAATGGTCCATGCCTAGATGGAGGAAGTGAAACAAAGGTAGCAGGAGGCCTGCATGGATAAACAAGGAGCTCCTCACCAGACTTGAACATAAAAAGGAAGCATGTGAGAGGTTGAAATAGGGACAGGTGAGCTGGGAGGAATATCAAGACACTGTCCAAGCATGCAGCAATGGGCTTGAAAGAGCTAAAGTCCAACTCAGGTTGAAACTGGCAAAGGATGTGAAAGGCAACAAAAACAGCTTCTGTAAGTACCTAAGTAGCAAAAGGAAGACTAGGGAAAATGTAGATCCACTATTCAATGTCACCATCGGCCTGGTGACAAAAGACATGGACAAGGCTGAGGTATCCTTTGCCTTCTTTGCCTCAGTCTTTGCTGGTAAGGCCAGCCCTCAGGAATCCCAAGCCCCTGAGACGAGAGGTAATGCCTGGAGTAAGGGAGACTTGCCCTTGGTAGAGGAGGATCAGGGTAGGGAACATTTAAACAACCCAAATGTACACAATGACATTGGCCCTGATGATAGTCCATAGGCAACTGGGTGAGGTTCCTAAGGACTGGGAGAGGAAAAATGTTGCTTGTTTCTTCTAGAGGGGCAAGAAGGAAGATCTGGGGAACTACAGGCTGCTCTCACCTCAATCCCTATGAAAATGATGGAGAAAATAAATAACCTTGGAAACAATTTTCCAAGCATATCAAAGACAAGAAGATTTGGGAGAGCAATCAGCATGGATTTTCAAAGGAGAAATCATTCTTGGCCAACTTGTCTTCTGCAATGAGATCGCTGTCTTTATGAATGAGGGGAGAGCAGTGGATGTTATTTATCTTGACTTCAGTAAGGCACAACACTCTGTGCCATCCTTGTAGGCAAACTGATGAAGTGTGGACAAGATCACTGGATGGTGAGGTGGACTGAAAACTGACTGAACTGTCAGGATCAAAGGGCTGTGATCAGCAGCATAAGCTTGAGCTGGAAGCCAGTCACTAGTGGTTGGGGTCACTTGGGGGACAATATTGTTTAACATCTTCAATAAGGCCTTGAATGACTTGACCAAATGCATCCTCAGCAAGTTTTCAGATGATACAAAGCTGGCAAGAGTGGTTGATAAACCCAGTGGTTGCATTGCTGTTTGGAAGGAGCTTGACGAGCTGTAGAAATGGGCAATATCCTCATGTAGTTCAGCAAAGAGAAATGCCCTGCACCTGGGGACAGATAACCTCATACACCAGGACAGGCCAGCCAGATGGAAGCCAGCTTTGCAGAGAGGGCCCTGGGCGTGCTGGCAAGTTGACTTGACAGCAATGTGCCCTCATGGTGAAGGTGGCCTAACAGTAGCTGTATGTGTGGCCCTGAGCAGCCTGTTCTAGCTGACCCTGAGCTGAGCAGTGAGTTTGAACTAGGTGATATACAGAAGTTCCCTCCAGCCTCAACTAGCCCGTGTTTCTGTGAGATGGACACATCTACACATAGGCTTATGCGAACTTGCAAGCGGTTTCACTGTGTAAACTCTTCCTTTCAGAAAATAATGTTTACAGAGATAACTCAAACACCGCAGAGATAGCTCAAACACCATGATCTTGGTCTTTGGGGAGTTAAAACATTTGGAGTTCTTACGCAGAGCTTTTTTTTTTTTTTTTAGACCATGTTTGTAGTCAGGTCTTCTGTGCAATAGATGCCATAGATCATTTCGCATGTGACACCCAGAAGTCTTCCCATGGATTTTGCTGCAAGTCCTTCACAACTACTAGAAAATGCACATTAAATGAAACACTGTGTATGTCATAAAAGCAAATTAGAACAGATTTTGAGGACCTTACAATGTGTTTCACCAACTTATGCTGTGGAGTAGCATCACACACACTCCATCTGTGCGATCTTGGTCCAGCCCTGCCTGGGTAGTCTTTTATCATGTATTTCTTCAGTGCATTAAAAATTATTTCCATTTGGGGCGCCTCATAACTTCTGTATAGAAATGTAATAAAGAGTCTTCCTACTTAATATTTATCCAGTACAATAACTAAAAAGAACTTCCACCTTTTGTTTTTAATTCTGTTAACACCAGAATTTTATGTGCCTCCATTTTTTCTTCCTTCTTTTTATAGTGCTGGGTCTATTTTGAACTGAAGCCCACGTAAGGGGATGGGTGAGTGGATGGATTTTATACCAAAAGGAGGAAGCCATTTATTGTGCAATAAATAATTCAGCACAAACCATAAAATCTAGTTACTCTGTTACTTCAAATCTTTCTTTCAATCTACTAATCCTGTATTCTAGTTTTTAGTCATTTGCAAAGATAATGCAAAACACAAGAACAAGATCAAAGGCTGAATATTATTTTGCTGTGTAAGTCTATAACAGCAACACAAAGGGGAACAATTCCTCCTTAGGTCTATTATATCATTTTATGTCAGGGATAAATGAAATTGTATGAAGGGTCCTTCCCTATTGGCTGAATAAAAACTTTATCAGGAAACTTTTGAGCTAAGGATGGGGAAGAGCTGGCACTGCATTCCGTTGTGGGGAAGTGCGCTTGCTCTCCATCACCTTCAAGACTACCGTGAATCAACATGAGGGGCTTGGATCTAGAATCCAGTCTTGTTTCGGAGCTGTTAGTGCAGTTGCGTCAGATCAGCTTGGACAGACACAGGGAACGTGAACGTTACAGTTGTTTTCCTAAGGAGCACTTGGTTTTCCTTAGCTCTTCTATACTGGTTAGTATAGTAAAGAGTAAAGAGTAAAGAAAATGTTTGACTATTTCCTTAATTTCTCTTGTATTCAGAAAGGTATTTAAAAGCCCCGTATACTTAAGCATTTTCCTGGAGAGTGATGCTTTTCTTAAGTAAGGTCAGTAGTCGGCCCACCGAGTTATTCAACATAGAGCCTATTGCCTCTTGGAGGCCTGGACGCAGCTTTTTCCTTGGTAGTATCAACAGTGCAGAAAAAAAAAAATCAGGGATCTTTTAATGGGCATCACAGAGAGAATGCTGGGGTGAGAGTTAGCCCAGCCACCTCTGTTATTTTTGCTTGAACTGCCCTGGAGCTTGAGAGACCCTTGGAACCTTTTCAAGAATCAATGTCTGTTCAGACAGTTACGGAGGAGGCAGAAGTTTTTCCCCTTACAGCAAGCTGATATTATAGAGGACTGGGTGACTTTATGCCATGGTGGAGACTGAAGAGAAAGGACAAGACCGGAAGAGGTGAGATCCCTAGTGCAGGTCATTTCTTCACCTCTTCTGTTCCTGACCACTTCACTGCACCTGCCAGAGCGTAGCAGAGCAAAGAGAAGACCCCATGGGCTGGGGGAAGAGGACGGCTGCTGTGGTAGGAAGTGCCCTGGGCACCGTCGCAGCCCCGGGCAGGAGCACAGTGTGGGGAGAGAGGCGCTGCAAGGCCACAGAGCGTGGACCTGAGCTACGCTGATAATCTGGAGCTACACAGGATCCCATGTCGTTTCGCCAGTCCTTGCACGCAGGGAAAGCAGCGCCAGCTCTCAGGCTGTTCACAGAGGTACCATCCCTGCCACCAGCCTGTCTCTTTTCTCTGAAGCCAAAATTATAAATGTTCCGCAGCAATCAGCAAGCCTCCCCGAGCTCAGAACAAGGCTTTTTACACCCTGTGATCCACTTGGGTCTTTTCATGCTGTACCAAGTTGTGCAGCGAGCTCTGAATCTCCCCTGTGCACATATCCCTGCTCAAACCAGGAAACCTAGTTAGTACAAAGCACCCAAGACAGCCATGGTAACAGTGTATGTACAGTGACCTACTTTTCACCCAGCTGATGTAGCCTTTCTTCCTGCTTTATGCATGAATGGCAGAATTTGCAACAAAAGGTCAATTTATGTCAGCCTTTTATTGCAATAGGCCAATATTATGATGATAAAATGGTCCTCCAAGTACAATGAAGATTGCAAAAATCAGTCACTTGTTTATGTCCTGCTTTAAACTTTATCTGTTTCAAACAGCTTTTGGTGCTAAACTGATTTTTTGTTTGCTTGCTTAGGGAGGAGAGATTTTGTCTTACAGGAAGACCAATCAATGCACATGACTGAGTGTGAGTATAAAACCTTGGTAAAGGGTACGGGATTTAAGTAAAACCATAAAACGGACTTGTGAAGCTCAGCGAACTCCCCTGTACGGAGGGAGAAGATTTTAAAACATAGCAGCCCAGGAACATGAAAATCTCGTAGCCAAAATGACACAGGGACATGGTTCCTGCTAAGGGAAGGCGCAAAGCGAATATGTGACCCAGCAGCTCAGGGTCATAAACAAGCCCAGACAAATGCAGCAGGGAGGACAGTGTGACAACAGTTAGCCCAGAGGGCTGGGACACATGGCCGAGTCCTTGCACGTCAGCCGCACCGCAAGAGCTGCCTGATTCATCCCCTCGCCTCGGGCGCCGCAAGGTGAAGCACACTGCGCTGAGCCGCGTGGAACGGCTGATGATTGTGCTTCCCGTGCTCGCGGCAGACGGGCGAGCGCGCGTACGTGAACGGTTACCACAGCTCAGCCAGCACGAGGACATCACCCACTTGCCTGAGCTCCCACAGGGCTCTGATTCAGCGTCGTCTAATGAGCTCCAGCCTGCCGCAAACAGAAGCTGCAATGTGTTAGCACAAGCCTTTTTTTCACTGGCATTTTAATGAATTTTGCGGCTAGCTCAGGAGAAGCAGATGAAGCAGCAGAGTGTCTCAGGTGGCAAGCGGTGCCCTCCTTGGCTTCAGTAGCTCCCTTGTGGGCCTGAATCTTTGGCAGGTCCCTGACGTGGCAGCACATTCCACGTGGGAGATGCCCTAAGCCCATGCAGAGCTGAAAGGGCAGCTTATCAAAAATATGGGGCAATGGCAGCCTGTGTTGAGCTCTCCTAGGAGCAAATCCAAGACCGTGTCCCCGAGTAGGCAGAGCCTTGTTGTTCCTCTCTGCTCAGCTTTCTGCCAGATAGCACAAGCAGCCTTGCCAAGGCTGCTCTACAGCTTTGCTGCCAGTAATCTGGCTAATCTCTTATCTCTCCTTATTTCACTGTTTATAGCCGTGACAACCAAACCCTAGACAATGTGTAATGGGTGAGTTATGTTAGAAGCAGTCGAGCCAATAGTGGCTCTGGAGCAAGGGCATTGCTGGCAGAATAGGAGAGCTCAAAGCGCCAGGGCTGGAAATCAGCAACAGCAAGTGATCTGAGAAATCACTGTCCCAGCTTCGTTTACTCATCCAGTGCCCTGTCTGCTCCTGGGACCGATAAAGGATTTTGCCTAAAGGCAGTCGAGCGGTACCAGTTGTGAGACGCTCAGCCACAACTTCAAGTGAAAGGCTTGTTAGTCATCTATTGCATGCATCATTGCTGCTAATAAATGTCTTGCAGCTGTCCTCCAGGATGCTGGGGTGTTGCATGCTCTTGAGTTTGAGCCTTCTTTATCTCTGTGTTTTCCCATTGCTTTCCCTGGGTTTGAAATGATCAGGACTCCAACAGATTCGCCAACAGCAGTTGGAAGACCCAGAAAGAATATCTGTCTTAGCTGGATTAACTCCTGAGTTTTGGCAGGACTGATGAAGTCTTTGGCCAAAATTGAAGCTGCTAATATAATCAGATACTCCACACAGAGCATCGTTTTCTGCATGCAAACATATTCATACAGTCCCTTTCTGAGTCTTAATTACTGGGTGGGTCTAAAGATAAACGTGATTTAAAAAAAAACTCATCAATCATAAACTGACCTCTTTGCCTGTATCAAAGAAGGATGTCCACACTCCTGTAATATCATGAGATCTTAATAACACAAGCCATCACTGTAGAACTAGCTGGGCTTTTGTCTTTTTATAATAAGTATGAACAAGGACAATTTTAAGGACAATTCTTAAGTTGGACTGAACATCCCATGACTCCCTTCCAGGAAAGTTCATCATGTTCAGTACATTTCTGAATCAGACCGTTTGAAGAATGATGAAATATGAAGATAATTCTTAGTCAAGTGAGTTTTTTGGTCATAACCACATCCTGCCTTAGGATACCATGCTTGCAGTCCCCTTATCAAACAACACTCGCTGTTACAAGTCCATCAGTGAGAACAGGCAAGACTGTTGCAGTAAAGGCGGAAGAAAATTACTCCAAGCAACCAGACAGTAGAGAAGCAACAGGAGCCCCCAAATGGGTGTCCTCTCCAGTGTATCAGGCGCTTCCTGTATACTTTTTCCATAATAATGTACATTTTTCATCAGAACATGTCCAAATTCTCTACTGGTTATTTCTGCTTACAGTGCTGTTGGGCGGGATGTTGCTTGCTGCTCAGTTGTTAGGCTTTGTGTATGTATCACGGGTCTTCTAATTTTAGGAGAACTGCAACCAAAAGGAAGGAAAGGAGCAGGGGAGAAGCAGGGATGCTTCCTGCGGCATTTGCTCTGGTGGCAATGGCTTCCCGCAAGAATCTGCCATAACAGCAGATATTGGGGTTTGCTAGTTCAAGGCTGTGAGAATAACAGCATGAGAATAGCATGAAAACAACAGGGGTAAAGTACAGCTCAAGAAAAGCTCTGGAAAATGGTGCCACATGAGAAGAGCCAGCACCTCAGGGTGGCCACGATGCTGAGGGTGCTGAGCTCTGTGCTAAAACAGGTTGAAACTTGAAAAGAAACCAGTGTTTGAAATCCCACCTTCCTCCTGGGCTTAGCAAGTTACCTGCAACACCGTGAGAGCCTGAATCCTGGATCATTCAGCTATGTCTTGGCTGCAGAAAACTGATAATCCATGATTCACCTTACAGTTCTCCAACCAACCAAGCCAAAACCCTGGCTAGGATGTGTCATAGCTTCCAGGCTGTGCACCCATGTCTCTTCTTGGAAGCCAGAGAATGGAGGGGAGCAGAAGGTTACCAAACACCGTGGTGTCTCCCAGGCATACAGTGAGGAAGTGGCTGGGGCAGTCATCCAGAGCTGGGATTTGCAAAGTTCTCCCATCCATAACCATAATCCCTCCCCTTAGGCAGAGATTACCAGTCAGTTTTTTTTTTCCTTTGAGAACATGATTGGAACAGATAATTCCTGTTTCTTGTATTAAAGACTGCTAGTCAAAGCACTTGCCCTTAACTGCAAGGCCTCATATATATCCTGAGCCTGAAAGGTTTCAAAGCCCCTGCTTCCCTTTCCATGTGTGCATCCTTACAAGTTTTCTAGAGCTGAGTGAGAGGAGGAAATGTTCCTGGCACTCCACATCCCTAGCTGCAGTCTGGCTGTCGTGCAGAAGGGAGTAGAGACTGCAAGAGAAAACAAGCAAAAGAGGTCACGATAGCACATAGTTTGGGCATTCCTGCAGTGGTGAATGAGGAGGGATGGCTGGGCACTCCGGTGCTTGCTCCAGGGTCTTCTCTGGTTGTGCTTCATGGTACAAAGTGTATGAATAGCACCAGGAGGAAGGAGCAAAGCTCTGGGCTTGCTCTTCCTGGGGTCAGGGCCAATGGGCTCGTCAGTGGTGAGAAACCTCTCCCTTGGTCTCTCTTCGTGCAGGAGCCACCTTCAAACAGAAGGGGCACAGAAGGGTCCATTAGCTTGGACTAATGACCAGGTCCTGTGGTTGGTGGCTGTGGACATCTCTTCCAGTTCTCAAGTTGTAACTGCTTCTAGACAAAGCCCAGATTTTTGTTATGTAACTAAAATAACACTGTAAAGAGTCCTGATATTATCTTTCTACTAATTACTCAATTAAAGCTAGATACAGAGTGTTAATGATAAACCTTATCCTGATTTCTGAGGAGAACAGAAACTAGGGTTAGCTGTCTTAGCTCTGGTTTCATTAGAGCATTGTGCCATTTTCATTATAATGTGATTTTCATGACTTAATCCATTATTTACTGTAGAGGAAACCAAAAGTGGACAGAACACATTTACAGCATGAAAACACCTTTTGAAACAATTACCCTTTAATAAGGATCTGCTTTATAATCTGTCTCATGTGGCTACCTTTAAAAATAATACTATTTAAAACAGATGCTTAAGGGATGAGTATCGAGTCTTGGCATTGCAAATGCAGACATTAGATCACAGTGACCCTCTCTCTCCTGGGGACAACAATTTTCCTCTCTCTTCCAAGCCATCAGATAACGTGTGCCTAAGTAAAGTGAGCCTAGGTCATTAGGCTGCTCACATACACTCCTAATTGGTGAACTCCTCCTTTAGTGCTTCAGGGATCTAAGGCCAGGTTATGCTTCAGTTTTACTCCCCTTCTTGATTAGAACTTCTTGATCAAGCTAAGCTGGGTTTTTGATTTTATTTCTGCTCCAAATAGCAATGTTTTTTCCCACAATAAGTTCTAATATCCATGGGTCCAGGATTTGATTCTATGTTTCCTTCAGTTTACTACATCTCCTTGATTAGCACTGTGTTTCCTGATGTCTGTGATGGAGAGTCTCCCTGGGTTGAGCAGTGACTCAGTGTGACACATGCAGGGGAGACAGCATCACCTCACAGTGCCTGGCTGCTCACGGAGCTCCCCCACCACGTGTACGTCGTTGTGGTTTAAGTGCTCCGACGAGACCGCCATCAAAAATGGAAAATTTAGGAAAGCCCAACTCTATGTTCATGCCAGTTGTTCGTTTAAAATGCCAAAGCAAAGAGGAAGCAAAACCACAAAGATACATGAAATACAACGCAGCTGTTGTCAAGATAAATGCAAACATCACGAACAGTGCTGGGAAACGCACTGTTTATAAGCTAAAACCAGTGAGATGTGACTCAGTTTTTCCTTCTAAGCTCTTAGAACCTACATCTGTTATGAAAATAGACAGAGAAGAGGAATAGGGAGGCCAGAAATGGCCCCAAAGAGATGGAAGATGCAGGAAGAACGTAAATGTCTCCATGGAGCAGCAAGCAGGCTCTAACGACTATGAGCTGTACTAATGAACATGCTTCCTCGGGGCATCATATTCTCCTGCTGCCTCGCCTCCTCAGCTAGGATCTGTGCATGTTCAGTAGGCTCCTCAGCAAATAGGGTCAGTTTAATGACCTCATTTCCACAAAGAAAAAAATAGTCCCATGTTTTCCAAAAGGATGATTTTTTTCAGGTGGCTTCAAATTTGGATATTCACCTTGGGTCTGTTCTTCAGTGCCTCTGAAATTCTCAGCTCTGAAGGATGTTATGAAACATTGTGGCTACCCAGTGTTTTGGACAGGGTAGATGCCTTAAACGGAAAAACCTTGTCTGAAGGAATCCTTTGGAAGGTGGTGGAAATGCAGTCAGCTGTTGTCTTCAAATAAAGGGAATAGGAGAAAGCAGACTAGGTCATCTCTGATCATTGCCTTCATATCCAGCCATTCATAGCACCTTCTTTTCACTCAGAAGTAACATGTCTTGAGATTCTGCCATTTGCTCTTTCCTCTGAGAAGTCTGCTTCATTTTATGTCCCTTACAAAATTTAATGTTATAAAGAAGAAAGCATTTTACTGCAGGGGTTCACAGTATGTTAAGAAACAAAATGACCCACAAGACCGTCTTGTAGACTGAGTCTGCCCATATCTTGGTAACTGTTTTATGACTTCTAAAAGGTACCGAAAACAAGTAATACAAGAATTATGGCAGCGTTGCCAGAAAGGCACATCTCTGTGCTGAAATGCCATCTTCTTGGAGGGAGTCAGTCTTGTAAAGTTTTTTATTATGGGAACATAGGATAATGGCGATTTGTTAAATCTGAAGTGATGGCCTGTACATCAGGTTCATGCTGCTTCAGTGTTTTGAAAGAGCTCAGTGTTGTAAGTGTCTGTACTCTGGCCAAATCCAGCCTGAGTATTTACATTGCACCTCCTGAACCCTCTCTCTGTCATTTCAGCAGAAGTTGCTTGTCATGAGCTCTGTTAACACACTCCGTTTCTGAGGAAAACATCCTAGAAAACATGCCCTGTGATCACTGCGTCACACGTCTCGCTAATCCGCAGGCTTGTCAATTTGCAGAGACCGCTTTTTCCAGAGAAAGGTTCTTCCTTCCTCATAACAACCATAGAAGATACTTGTCTGGGGTATCCAAAAGCTGCTGCCTCCCTGGAGGAAGAGGTGCTGATTTCTTTACATCTGTGGAAACCTTACTCCAAATAACACCAGGAGCAGTGCCTGATTACCTGCTGAATGCCTGAATGTCCCAACCTGGTCTAAAGGTCTGCCAAATAAAAGTTCTTAAAGAGGCTGTAGCCTAGTGGTATTTGGGATGGGATCCACGGCGTGATGTAGACTGGCAGCTTGTAATGACACCCACTTGGCTGAAGGTGCTGTGAAAAGAAACACAACAGCTAAGAGAAAGAGGAAAACAAGCTCCAATGTGCAGACTAGCCTCCACCACCTCCTTCTTCACCCCAAACCCAACAGCCAGGCTAATTCTGAGAGTCCTCACAGCTTGCTAGGAGTTCTTCAGCAGCAGGAAAACTATTCCCCGCATTGAGGTGGCTGTGAATAAAAGCTGAAGTAGGGGATATATGAGGAAAAAGCCAGCACAGATAGTTCTCAAGGTGTTCCCCAGGGCAGGCAGGTGAACTTCTCAGGAAAGTCATGACAGGTCTGAGTTTTCAGGAGGGACTCGTCTCTAACCCAAGCTTTGAGGAAGAGATCAGACACTTAACTTACTGGTTCAAGTGAACTAGGGGGAAAACACCCAGGTATTTGTACAGGACCACGTCAAAGGAATGGACAAGATCAACACCTGCAAAGCAAGACTAGAAAATATAACAAAGAAGAGGTGGTAAAATTCTGCACATCAGTCTTTGAGAGAGAGGTGAACCAGCATCAGACGTAACAAAAGACAAGCAAATGTTAGCCCAAATGGAATTTGTTTTCTTCTAGGACCCAACCTGGCACTGCTTTGCTGTTAAAAAAGGAGGGAGGAAACAAAAAAAAGGAAATGGCTTTCTCTCAGAAGTAGCGTTTGGTTTCCTGATTAAAACTGGACTCCTTTTGTTTTATAGAAAATTTTCTGTATGCAATTGCAACTCCTAAACTGCAAGAGGAAGGAAAAAAGAAGAAATAATCACCAGGGAAGGGAAGGACACACAAACACACACACAAATCAAACAAAATAATCCCAGAAGTGTTGCAGGTTAAGAAAAGCTCTGTGAAGCTGAAAGAATGAGTGTGTTTCCTGTGATGCACTTGGCTCTGCGACAGGAGTTTTCCTCCTGCTTTTCTGCCTCAGTAAAATTAGAAACATAAGGATGGAGCTCAAGGGATCTAAGTTCAGCTCCTGATTCTGCTAACCTTCCTGTGAGGCATGGGAGAAATTCTCAGATCTCTCCGGGTCTCACCTGTAAAACAGTAATAACTTTCTTCGTCTGTTTAAATTACTGGTTTCTCCTGTGGATTTCTACCAGACCTAGAGTAACAGGGCCCTAATGTATCATTAGACCCTCTAGATGCCACTGTACTATGAATAATAGTGTTTATTCATCATTAGAAACATGTCAGCACTGTCAGAGAGTGTGCACAGAGCAAGCAGAACAGTGCCTGACAATCATATCCTGCCATCTAAATCTTTGAGTAGAAAGTAAGAAACTTTCTGTAGATAATATAAAATCCAGGAATGGCCAAACTCTTCCTTTAGGCAATATAGGGAGAAAACAAAGAGAAAGGGTCACTTTTGTGCTAGAAAACAATGCAGTAATACCTTGTGTCTGTCTGCAGTGTGCCAGGCCAGCTCCTGACATTTGCAGCTCCCGACATTGCAATAGTGACGGGTCTGAGTATATTTTGGACTGCAAATCCAGTCCAAAATATAAATAATAACAGTAATGAACTTTTTTAACATATAGCATGAAATTACATAAAAATGATGGATAAGTCTTCTTGAGTTGCTGTTGATGGGCTGAATTTAGGTCATTCAGTCTGATGGTCTCGGTAACTGCTGCTTTTGCCTGTGTTCTGCACGAGCAGAACCAGCGCACAGAAAGGTGGGACGTCCCGTCCGCCTAGTTGAACCTCATGCTTTGAAAGCGTGAGGAGCTGGTCTTAGGTAAAGCAAAGCTCTAAGTGGGTCAGTCTATCCCAAAATGGCCCCCTCTGTCCAGAGTGATGCATAAAAGGAGACTGTTCCAAAAGCACATGTGGAGGATCCGCTCTTGTGCTCGTAAAATCCTTGCTGCTCATACAGCAGGGAGGGCAGTTCAGATTCTGCACTACTAATACAGATATGAAACCAATGTAAATCCTTTTAAGCTGGTGGAGTTACTGGAGATCTCAGCTGATGTACATGAGGTCAGAATGGGTTTCTGGGTCTTTTGGCTGAGTCTTATTTTTTGATCTATGCTGAAGATACTTAATCATCTCTGTGTCCTAATGAGACTTCATCATAGCACCTGCTATTAGAAGGAATTACGTGCTGGGGGGAATGGTCTGGTTAGCTATGGGGCTAGATCTGGAAACAAAGAGCAAGGAAGGCCTGTACACTAGGAAAGGAGTTAATCAAACCACACTTGAAAGAATAAGCTGGTTGCTTTGGAACCAGGAAATCGTTTCCCTCCCTGCCTGATTGCCCATGAGTAACTGCGGGTAGCAGATTTCTCCTCCTCAAAGCGCATCTTAGCCTTTGCTTGAGTGAAACATTGCAACTCAGGAGTCGTGAAAATGCAGAGCCTTCCTACAAATCTCACCTGCACGGGATCCAGTCCTGAGCGGGGCCTTCAGACGCTGCTGCACTACGAATGCCACAAGCAGCCTCATGGCTTTGTGTGACATTATCTTCCCAAAGCCAGGAATCATTGACCTGAATTGAGGAAATTGACCCAATGTCCATTTTTGTATCTAACTTTATAACACTGGGATTTCTTTGAAAACCTGAAAGGAGTAGGGCGTTCAAAACCCAGTGAATTTCTGTGGGACATGAAGACCCAAATCCTGGCTTTAAAGAGGTCCCAGCATGTGAATTCAGCCAACATGCCACGTGTGAGTGACTTATGATTTGCTCATTGTGGCACAGCCCATACCTTTGTGCATTGCGGTTGCTCTGGGTTTGTTTTGAAACAAAACAATCATCATTTGCAGTGTGTGTCTGCTCAAAGCCGTTCTCTGAATTGTTCGTGTTGTGTGCATCACCTGTGCCAGGAAAAAGTGCGTGTTTCCATGCAAAAACCATTTGTGCAGCCTAGTTTCATAAATCCTCCACCTTCAGCCCGTGGTCGAACTCCTGCCTTATGTGAGAGGACGGTGATGATGCATTAACAAACACCTGTGTTCCCTGCTCTGCTGACAGATAATAACAGCCAAAATGAAAAGAAAGGGTAATTATTTAACACTTGCCCTTGCAGTAAGAAATGCCTGGAATTTCAATCTGTGGACAAATCATGCCAGGTTCTCAGTACTCCTTACCAATGTCCCATCATGAGAATGTCTGTTAGGGAGAAAATACTGTTTAGTTCAGCCAGAGGGACAGAGAGGTAGAAAAACAAAGGGCTTGCCCGAAGTCACCATGTCAGATTCACTGCAGAGACCACAACAAATTTCCAGAGATTGCCATGTTTCAGCCACAAGGAAATCCCATTTTTGCAGTCTTTGCAGACACTCACTCAGCCCGGTTGACTGTAGCATGCAATTCATCTTTGCAAGCTTTGTGGTTTCCAGCATGCAAAATAATTTTCATTTTAAGCATTTTTAGTTATGGATATTAGGGAGATAGACACACTGAAATAGCTCTGCTACCACACAGCAAACCTGATGTTGCTGCACCTTTTTCTCTATCCCTTGGTTCTTTGATGTGAGCACTGGATCATCATGCCTTTCATGTCAATACATTACCTAATTCAGTTGGTAAATGCAGTAAAAATATGTTAGAGTGTGTTTTATTTAAACTTAGAACAGAAATGCTTGACTTGCACAGCCTTTGGGAGAGGCAGCCATGCCCCGCAACAGAGCGACAGTGCCAGCCCAGCCAAACCACATCTGTTCTGAGCTGTCACCCCTGGCACACAGGCTTTGAGACGGCATCTCGGAACCGTAAATGTCAAAGCGGTGGCATCTGTCCAATCTGAGGAGACAAGTCATCCAAAAGCATCCAAACCCTGCTTTTGATAAACATATGAAATATATTGAATACATCGAGAAGCTGGTAGCTCTTCCACAGTGGAGTCTAAAAGAGGAAATAAAGGGTAAGGAGGAAAGAATACAGAGAGAGAAGAAGAGGGCAGGGAATTAGAGAAATCACCACGCTGAGTGTGCTAGTGGTTATATGTTAAATGATGTCACTGCAAGTAGAGCTGTGTTCCTCAAACAGCC
Organism: Crypturellus tataupa; assembly: GCA_034781795.1. NCBI lineage: Eukaryota > Metazoa > Chordata > Aves > Tinamiformes > Tinamidae > Crypturellus > Crypturellus tataupa. Next base: position 70,261 of record JAWLRI010000738.1, read on the forward strand.
TTGCTGGGGATCAGAGCTGAACCGCTGTGATCTCTCTTGGCCTCCGCAGCCCCGCGGAGCGGCCGCCTGGCCCCCGTGCCCTGCGCGGCGCTGGGCTCCGGGCGCCACGCGGATGGGCCTGGGCGCTGGCACCCCATCGCAGACCGGGCACCATCAGCCGGTCACTGCTACGGGCCCTCTTCCTGCCCGCTCTTCACCACCGCGTGCCACAAGGAAAGACCAAACACCCATCACGTTCATACAAGTACAGCAGAGGACCTGCTCCTTCACCCCTTCCGGGTCCCAGCTTCCCACCCAAACAAACAGGGAGCGTGAAGCACTGGGTTCACCCCTCTTCCCGTGGAAACACTGTGTCTGCAGGCCAGCAGAAAGGAAGAACCAAAGAACGTGTATTCTGGGAAATCTGCAATATGGAATGCTCTTTTTTATTATTATGTTTTTGCAGCTGCAGGATGGAATCGCCTTTGTGATGTTTCTGTAGCTTTGGGTCTGCTGAGGCAGAAGAGCCCCCCATTGCAAAGGCTCAAAGGGCCTTGCTCTTGTACACTTGTGAATGGAAAATTATGCATCTTCCTAAATCATAGGAATATACTGAGTGCATGTGGTGTGCTAGTCTCCTCCATGTCACATGAAAGTGGGTCAATGCTAGCCAAGAAATTTGAAAGCAGAATTATCTGTGTTATGTACTTTACTTTGCTCTAATACTGTATGTAAGTGGAAAGAGTAAAAGACACAAATAAAAAAAGAATATGTCAAGAATAATGAAAAAAATTATATTCCAGGCTCAAAAAATTTATTTTGACACCAGCTTTCACATTTCTTTATTATCACTCCTTTGGGCAAAGTCATCCAAAAGGACAAAGAGAAAATCATACCGCAGACCAAGATACAGAACCTGCCTCTTTCAGTAGACTGGATGTGACAGATAAAATAAGACTCCAGGAGCCAAGCATGATAGAAAAAAAAAAAAAGTTATTTTTCTACATTGCTGTTTTAGAAAGCAGAGAGAGTGGTGAACTCTGTGTTATTAAGGGGGTCATTGCCTGATCCTGAACTTTTCCCAGCTGGGCCCGCAGCGTGAACATGGGGGACACCTGCGAGGGCTGTGATGTCCAGGACACACCGTGGCTCTCTCAAGACCTGCTGCGCAATTCAGCGTGTCCCCCAGTGGTGCTGAAGAGCTAAGGGTCAGGAGTGGTGATGGGGAACTTGCTGGAGGACTTCTGTGCTTGGAAGAGCTTCCTCTTATCTTTACATGAGGTAGCAACAGTTAGAGAAGATTAGATGGAGTTCCCTTCTTAACAGCTCTCAGCAGAGACCTGCTCATCAGGCCTTCCTGCTTTTTTCCACTCCTTTTCCCATACTTCCAGCACAATATCTTCCCAGCCCACCCATGATCAGGGAATTGCTGCAACTCCTCCTTCTTCCTGACAGGGGTCTGTTCTCTTCATTTCCCCTCTTGATCCTTCCTTAACAAGGTCCTATTTGAAGTTTGCCATGGGTGACAGACACATCCCTGCTTTCTTCTAGTTTTTTATATTTTTTTTCCATGTTCCCTGTTTTCCATGATGAAATTCCTCATCCTTCTGAGGAGCATCACTACCACAGAAACTGTTTACTGGCCTTTGGGTTGTAATACAATTGTACAAATACAATGCAATACACACAGAGAGTACAAGGTCTAGTTCAGACCTTTGGGACAGGTTGGATTAATGCTCCTCTGTCCTTCTGTGAGAATCCTTTTCCCTCAGGATTCTTCCTACTTGTGAAGATTCGACCCTGGTAATGTGCCTGAAGCTGATCCTGTTTGTTCTCGCAGAAGGAGGAAAATTCAAAGGACTCAAAGGCTCTGTCACCTATTATATTTGAGCAGAACGTGCTCCAGCGGCTTTTGTGCTACTTGGGAGAGCGTAACCACCTCCTGACTTCCCTCATGACCTTTAGAGGCCTATTCAGGATCTGATCCACCAGGCTCTTTAGACCTTCAAAAGCCTGGGCAGACACTCCTCTACCTCGCAAGAGAAAACGTAACCTGTTGTCGGGAGCCCCGGCTAACCGGGCAGCAGGGCAGCAGGCAGGGCTCATCTATCTGGCTAGGTGCTGAGTTATGAGCCATTGTCATCACCTTGAATCAGACAGTTCTGTTAGACCTCCCCAAAAGTGTTGTCACTCTTTAGTCATAGTGAAGGCACATGCATCTACAGATACCTCCTCGCTTCCCAGCCTCCCAACCCGTGATCAGGGCAGATAGCAGTTACCTCCCTAGCAAGGATGCGAAGGGGACATGGGCATTGAAAACCGTGAGCAGAGGTGAGGTGCACAGAACTTAGCACAAACAGAGCAGGGGAAAACCAAGTTCTTCTTGGAAAAAAAAATGCTCAGCAAAAGGAAATGCTTCACAAAGCCAGCGAGCAGTTTGCCATGAACAGTACTGAAGACCAGGCTCAGAAACGGGGACATCCTGGTTAAGATGGTGAAAGGGTTATAAAGCTCTCTGACATGATTATTTTACTCTCCTCAGCAAAGGTACAGGAGTGAGCCTCAGTCAGGTGGCGCACCGTGAATAGGAAGTTTGCAAGCCCGGACTGGATGCCAGGAGAATCTAAAACACAGACCTGGCCGGACTGCGCCAGCTGGCCCCAGGACCCAGAAAGGGGGCACTGGCCCTGGTTCAGTCGTGCAGGTGTAGCCAGAGGAGCAGCCAAGAGACCTGAGAGCCATCAGCAACTTGGCACCTCCAACTGCTATTTGTCAGCAACTTGGCCCTGTTCTGGGCCATAATTTCTGTATGCCCTAAAAAGCAGCTGGCACCTCTATGGATCCAACAGGACTCTGCTCCAAAGAGTCTCTGTACGGGGATAAGGAAGAGATATCTGGACCAAAGATGGAGAAAGAGACAAAGAAGGTTGTTGCAGACTTCTTAATACTCAGTGTAAGTGTAGGCACATTTCAGATGAAGAAAGAGACCTTGAGTGTGGGGCAAAAAGCTCCACAGTAAAGGCATGTAGACACAGTCCAGCATATGCAGCAGGGATGTATTTTGCTGCTGTTTTTAAGGATCTCAGTGACTCTCTCCCGCATTCCTCATGGTTGCAAAGCAGCGGTGCTCTGCACCATTACATTAGAGGAAGAGCAGGATCAGAGGGCTCATTTTGAAACAGGTCATGACATGAACCCTGAGAGGACCAGACTGCTCAAGCTCTGCAGATGAGTTGAAGAAAATATCTGTGGAACTTAGTAAGGTTTAGATGTGTGCTAGGTGTCTATGGGGAATTTCTGGTTCTGCCTCCAAATGAATTCCCGTGATCCTAGCTCTCTTTCTCCCTCAACTCTACCAACTGTCCCTACGTCCTCATTTTACCACTCTGTTACCTCCACATTGAGACTATCCCCAAAACACCAAGATGCACCTGAATTTTCAAAAAAGAGGCCTGATATTTCAACTTGGTTTAAGGTCTTGGTTTAAGATTCATATATAACTACTAAATTTTGTCTTGTTTCCTAGAGGAAACTGCATGGAAATTTAGAACTTTATCATGGTCCAAGAGGAGCACTTCTATGTAAAATAGGTATGGTGCTGCCCAAGCACGGCCAGCAATTCTCAAATCAAGTCTCTGATAGCTCAGGAGGAGCAAAATGGAATCGAGGCCTTTATCAAGACCCACAGTAAAGACTAAATGGAAAGGATGAGTCACAGCAAGAGGAGACTTTTCAAAGCAAATCATTCCTTCTATAAGAAAGACATTTGTTGGGAGTATGTTGGCTGGAAATTTAGAGAAAATATCTTGTGAAAAATTGTTATGAAAGGATGTATTTGAAATATCTGGCCAGGCTGCGCTTTCATCAAGCGTCAGACTGTATCGGCTGAAGGTGGATGGCTTTGCTTGGTTGAGTCAACGTGACTGTCCATGTAACACTGGCTTTTCTACTGAAAGAAGCTGCAAACAGGCGCCCATCACAGCTGTACTGTTGTGACAAGTAGCAAAATGACACTTATAGCTGAAGGTTGACAGGGGAAGCAGAAGAAAAACGAACTTGGAGACAAAAAAGCCATGGCAAGTTTGCTGGGCTGTATTCTCAGCTTGATTCCTGTTTGGAGGTGTCATTTTTAAGTGAATCCTGGTTTCCTGGGGCAGTGACAGAAGCCATAAGAAATGTTCAGTGTTTTGTTTTTCAAATCAAAGTGCATTTCCAGGAGTGAAGCGCTAACTTTCCCACTTAATGCTGATTTTTAAACACTAACTGCAGGAATGAGTTTTCTCATCAGAGCCAAAGGGAAAGAACAAAAACATAATTAGCACAAAAATGTATTCAGTTTGTCACTGTAGAGCATGGCTAGGATGAAGCTCATGAGCCCTATACTCTGGTGTTTATATTACATGAATATTGAAAAGAAATTTAGAGAAATAGAAGAAAAATCTCAGCATTGGTGTGAAACTGTTGCCTTTTATAGGTGAATGATAATGTTTGATGGATTCAGAATAAAATGAGGAACTCAGGGTGTCCTCTGAATGTGACCTTTCAGTCCTGTCTGTGCTATATTTTTGATATAAATTGAATTGAAGGTGCAGTTCGCTCAGGCTTCAGTCTTTGAAGTGAGGAGGTACATCCACGGGGTCGCAGAGGAAGCAAGCAGAGGTCAGTGAATTTAAAAGAATAACAACATTAGTAGATGTGCACAGGGTGTCCGCCTAAGGACCTCAAGGCTTATTCCTCTCCCTGCTGCACAGAGCTGCCCTCGTGCTGATCTGCACACAGCTGACAGGGGCTTAGTGAATTCATAGTTGTAAAGTGCTTTGAGATTTCTGTATGAGAGCAAAGCAGGTGCCAAACATTATTATTTACACTAAGTAATTGTCTAAAGAAAACCCCAGAATAAGATCTTTGTTCTACACTTGCAAATGTATTCCCTTAATGATCCCTTTTTCAAACCTTTTGAGCTATTAATGGGTTTGTAAGTTTAAGAGCTGGAAATGAGCCACCAGAATGGTGACTGGCTGTTGTGAGAAGGTTTTATTATTTAGGAGGGAAGGAGGGAGGGTCGAGATCAAACCAGACCAGAGGCAGACACGGCTGAAACTAGACAGCAAGTATTTGGAAGGAGAATGTGGGCTGGAATCCACCGAGGATCTGAGGCAAGGAATGAAGGGGAATAAGACAAAACAAAACACAAAAACAATGAGACCAGTACGGCACGTGCCAACTTTAAACCCAAAACATTTTTTTTTAAAATAAGCAGAGCTAGCTAGAAAAGATCTGTGCCTAACTAGATAAAAATAGGTTATGTAACAGGGGAAAAATATAAGCAAATAGACTTAAGTTGTGGAAATTTCTTTGTGCAAAAGGGTCTGTGCATCCTGAAGCAGGAAATGTCACCGTGGCAGTTGAAATGAAGGGCCAGCGTGGGCAAGTGGCACGAGTAGTGTGTAGCTCTGACAGAAATCAGCAAGTGCACAGTAAAATCAGTGAGACCAAACAGAAGTGAGGCGGGTTTGGAGTTCTGGTTGTCTTCCTTCCTTTTGGCTGCCACCAGCTACCCCTGAGACATCACGGACTGGCCACAAGGTGAAACAGGACTGCTGGATTCTGATTTCCTCCCCCAACAGAAGTCTGGAAATGCTCTGCTTACCTTGTGCTCACCTAGGCATCCAGCTCAGGACACAGTGGTGTGGAGCAAGGCAGCATCTGGAAGGAACACAGCGGTGTGTTAGGGCATGCAGCAGCCGCCCGTGCCTCTCCTGGGAATGGAGGTCACACATTAGGCTCTACATTCGTTTTGCCCTTTTGACATAGCTATTATAGCCTACTGAGACCACAGCTTTGGCACTATTAAGAATTTACCAGAGATTAGCCAGTATTTATTTAGTCTTTATTTAGAGAGGAATGCTCATTTTCACTTTATTGCTCATGGCAGCAAAGAAACGAGCACCTGTATCATTAAGGACATTTCTTACAAGGCTGTGCCAGCAAAATATAATTTTAAACATCTGTAATATCTAGGGCAGGCACACTTTTTTCTGGCCATAAACTGAAAGGGACTTTAAAACCATCCCCCTTCAGAACTGCTCATAGAAAACTGAGCCTACAAAATGACCCAGACCCTGCACCCCATCTGCCTCCTGCTGAAGACACAAAAGCAGCTCCAGTGACTTTGACATGACATTCTCTGCGCTCGCACTTGGTTTATTATCCACCTCCTCCGTCTTTTGCAAATATTTCTATTGAGATTTGCTCTTAACAACAACCGCCCACTATTTCCTATGCATTTCACCAAGATTCTCCCTTTTCCTGGGATAATATGACTGCTTATTAGCACTTTTTTTTTTTTTTTTTTTTTTTTTTTTTTCTAATGCTAACTGAGACACAGGGACCTGTTGTGGCAGGTAGGGATTGTGAGAATTAGATGGCAGTGGAACTCCTGACTTCTAAGTGCTCAAGTGACATTTTTAACAAATGTCATTTTTACAGATAGACCAAGAGAACTGAAAGTGCTTTTCCCCAGCTCATTCTGTCTCTCCCTCTCAATCTCCTCTCTCCCTTTTCTTTTAACAACGATGCATGTAATAAGACGCTACCTAGGCTCTTAAATTATTTTAATCTGGGTAGGTAAGGGTTGCTTTTTTAGGCTTTAAACATGGGGAACAGAGAATTTATCTCACTTTATAGCTTCACACAGTGAGTCAGCAGCAGAGCTGGGAAGGTCTGTGAGCAGTTTGGGCTCCCGCTCCTGCCCATCCAGACTCCTCCTGACCCCGTTGCTTCTTGTCCTGAAGTGCAGAGCCACCCCAGCCCGGCACACGTTCTGGAGATGGTAAAGCAGCACATACATGAACGTCTACAAAGCAGCACCTCATCATAGTTCTTAGCATATAAAGGTGTATAGCATATAAAAGATCACCCTGCCTACCCAAGAATGAAGGTGGTTGTGCTCTTGCACTGATCATCCCCATCTCAGAGAGGCAAAGGCAGCAGGTTTGTAACTGAGACCATTTTCCTTTGCTGAGTCACCCCACTGCTGCTGATGGAAAGAGCACAGGGAGGGAAAAGTAGCGTAGATCCTGTCGGGCGAGCAATGCATTCCTTAATGGCATTTTAAAGCATTCCACTTCAGCAATAAAATATAGAAATGAGCGAGAATGCAGCACAGCCTTCATGGAAAGCCTTGAAAATGGAAGAGGAAAAGAAATCTCAGGAGCTTTTCACTGATGAGGGCTGTGGCGCAGCTCTATCTGCTGCTCGGAGCAGACGCTGTTTCCAAAACACATGCAGCGCTAGTCCAACAGAGCAAAACTCAAATAGCTGGTCGTGGTCCCCCCAAAGATAAATAGGTTGCCAACTCCCTATGGAAAGGGACACCAAAAATAACTATATCTGGATCACTGGAATATTCCGGTTGTCCCTCAAACAAACAACCTCTGCGGGAGCATTTGATTTACAGCAGTTTCCTTGAAGGTCTAGCCATGGTGCCCAGTGATCCATGAAGCTGTTTGTCCAGTTCACAGGATTATATCACAGGTGACATCTATTTGTCTTTATCCCTTGAGAGAAAGATGTGATTTATCACAAAAGAATGGGGAATTTCACAGGACTGTATCAAGCTCCATGCAATCACGATATAAAGGTCTGTGTTAAACAGACAATGTTTTGTAAGGTCCTGGAAAGACCTTAAGACAGATTTAAGGATACAGAGGTGAAATTCCATTGAAGCTGATTCCAAAACTCCTGTTGACTTCAGTGAAGCCAAGTTTTCCTCCAAAGAATCCCTACACACCATTTTTTTTTAGCTCCCTGGAGCTTTGCTTTAATAGTAATGTTTTCCCAAAGGACTAGAAAAGGAAAAGAAGGGGAAATCAAGTTGTGTAGGAGATGAAAGAGTCAAAGTCTCCCTCCACCATCCCTTTTATGGGAAGAAGCTCCTGATTATTCCTGCAGGCTCCCACCTTCCTTTCGCTCTTGCGGGCCTCATCCCTCTAGCCCAAAGCGGCTCACAATGAGGCTGTGCCTCCAACCTGGGAACGCTCTCCTGTTCAACAGCACCCAGTTTTCTGCTTTGCAATTCGATTTGAAATGTTGGCAGGCCTGGCACGGGCCTGCTTCCCTGCTTGGCACCCCCTCGTGAAGTAGTGTTGGGCAGAGACTTCCTTTTCCAAGCGAGTCCTGGTTAAGGCTCTGCTCCCCAACGTGCATCCTACCAAATCTGTCCTTATCTACCAGCTCCTTCCTCATGTCCAGGCAGTCGCTGCTGTAGAGGAAGATGAGGGACAAACAGTTAAGTAGCAGATATGTGACAGGCGGGTGACAGTCTGGTTCTCATGAATGTCTTACCTTTAATCACAAAAAATCAGAGCCTGGTTTAGACACCAAACAGGAGATTTTCTCTGCTTTTTTTTCAAAGTAGTTTTGATTACAAGCTATCACTCAGAAGTGTTGCTACCTGTAGAATTGTCCAGGACTCTCTGATTTTGGCTTCAGTGACAATCTATAGCCAGGGCATCCACAGCTAAACTGTGCATTAGATAGAAATTATTTCTTATTTTCATGAAAGATACTTGCTATTCAGTTACAAGAGAGTTTCAGTGTTTTGTGAGGATGGGGAATCTGGAGTTTCAGAATCCACATCCGCTGGGAGGTGTCCTGCCCCCGGGACAGGAGCCACCGCGTTGTAGTCCTGGGGGATTTTGCTCGCCGCCGCACGGCCTCGTGTTGGAACCGGCGGCGCTCGCAGGGCGCAGGACAGCCGCGGAGCTGCTGGTGCAGGCAGGGGTGCAGCCTTCACAGGGGCTGCTCAGCCTCGGAGGCACCTGCGCCGGCTGCCCAGCTCCCACCTGCAGATGAAAACCCCAGCGTCTCGAGACAGAAATTTTCCTACCACTTGTGAAATGCAGGAGTTGCTGGTGTGAGAACTGATCTATTTAGGATTCTTTTCCTCTCTGTTTTGACCATGGCAGAGAATCCTTTGATAGAAGTCTGGTTTAGTTTTAAGGATGAAATGTAGCTGAGGGGGTTGTGCTGCAGATCAATGCATGGAAACCACGTCACAACAATTAAATCAATGCAGTGCCATATCCACTAAGTTCCCGTGGGCAGATTACACGTACAATACGCTATTATCACAGCGGCTAATTCCAGCAGCACGAGATTTGCCACAGGCATCAATGGCAGAAAGTGCACGGAATTCTGAGGAAATAAGATAGTTGCACTCAACCTTTACAGAGACCATGATATTATAAACAACCACCACTGCTTTGAAAAATGCATGTTCCAAAAACTGGGGTTGATTGGGACATCAGCAAACATGAGGGCAGGAGGAGCCGCGCTCGTGCACCGGCGTGGAGCAGGTGCCTTGGAAGCCACCGCTCCTCCCTGGCACGGGCAGCTTCTTGCCGGGATGCAGGGATGGGACGGGGAGGGGAGGCAAGGCCATCGAGTGCTCATAGTGGGAGAGAAATAACAAAACCTGGAAGCACATTTCCTATTTCTACCACTACCTCAGTGCATTGGCAATCATTGCAGGATTAACACAATGGAGTAAGATCATGTTCCTTGTAAAATTATTTCATTTAGCTGTATTTATAGATATTCATAAATAGAAATGGGGAATGTATTTATTGCACTAGCCCTGATAAATATTTTAAATGCACTGCCTGCCATCTTTGCATTTACTTTATTACTTGGAAAGCTTGGTACCTCCAAGAGAAAAGCTGCTGAATTCAACTGAAAGCTCAATGGTTGGCAGGTGACAGACAAGCCCGTTCACTGGCTTCTTAATTTTTCATTCCATTGGTGCCATTACAGTGTTCTGGACATCCATGTGTACTTAAAACTAAATAAAATATCTGCATATTCTCTGTGAGATGCCCTAATCCATTGATTTCAGTATAGAAGTTTCTAATAACACTTTCCCTCAAAAAATACCAAAGATGGTCCTTAGTCTCAAATCAAAAGCACCTGCTGGAAATATCCTCCAGCTCAAAATCTCCGATCACATCACACTGACCTTTCTTACAGCCTTCAAAAAAGGCTTTGCAAGGTGAAAAAGGGAAAGCAAATGAATTTCAGCTTCAAGAACTCTTTGTGGGAGACACCTAAACAAAAGATCCTACTTGCTTGTCCTGGAGCAGGATCCAACTCAGTTTGCTCATTGTAAATGCGGTAGCATGACGTGGAAAAGAAAGAAGCAGGTCCTAAACTCTTTTTTTTCCATGTACCACCTAGGAATCTTGCTGAAAGTCAGTGAGGGCGCTGGCTTTCAAGGCTCCCAGTCTTCTCATGATGAAATCCAACTCGTGTCCCTAACCACAGAGAGTGCTTTGAAGCCTCCAGATAGCTCTCGTGTCCCTCGCTCCTCTGGGAGACTTCCCCATACCCTAGTCTTGCCTCACACAGCTTTCCCCTACCTCTTCCCCCACAGTTAGTCAGAGGTTGCCGAGGGATTGAGCATTTGGCCCCAGTGAGTCTGTGAATGTAACAGAAAGTTCATTTTAACAGGAAGTTGGGAACGGAAGTTGGGAAAAAGAAAACGCAAAGGCAGGAGCTGAGATGGGGCTGACATCCCTGCAGAGCAGCCCATGCCGCAGCCATGCCAGCAGGGCACACCGGCAAACACTCTAACAGGATTAGGAAGAAAAGCGTTAGCCAAAGGGAACAGTCCAAGGCCGTCAGATCCCTTCTACTTTTGGCTTCCCCTTCTTTAAAAATGTCTCCAAAATTCAGGGAATCCCTCACTTCTCTCAAGACCCTGGTCTTGAGACCTCACAGGGCTTTTTTTTAACCTAAGAAATTATCAGGCTTCAAAGTGACATTGTTTATATATCTGGGAATAAAGTCACATTGTTGCCCTTACTTCTCGGTTATTCACCTTGCCCTGCAAATCATGTCAAGTGAATTATGACTTTTATTGCTCTGCCTCGCAGTATTTTCTTCCCACTTATCTGAACAACTTACAAGAATTAGCTCTATCGAGAGCTAATGATCTCTGTTCCTGTCATATCCTGTGGCTGAATCTCCTATAGGACTGTTCTCTCGGGCTTGCTGAACACAAAGCCGAAACCAAAGTCTCTGCTCCGCTCTTTGGGTGCCCCCAGAGCTCTGGTGCCCTCCCACAGAGACTCTCTGGCCCTTGGAGGCTGAAATTCCTTGGTCATTTCACCCTTGGTCAGCGGGGAAAGCTCCTCCACACGGGAGACGGATCCGGTGTGTGGAGTCAATTCCCCCATGAAATGTGGACAACATTTGGATGTGAACAACATAACCGTACGCCTCATCATACCTGGATTGAAATGCAAGATTGTTTTCCTCAGCTTCCTTTTTTCTTCAGTTTTGGTCTCTTGTGCTTCATAGACAAAAGCACTTACAAAACCAGGCAAACTACAGAGCCCTGCAATCCAAACATTTCTCACCTCAACTGAGACCAAAAGAGGAAAAAGAGATATTTATGCTGTTTTGAAGTAAATAAATAAATCTACAAATGATTAGGCATGCTGGTTGGCTTCAGCTATGCCTAATGCTGAAGGAGTGAATGAGGTAAGAGAAATTCCATTTCTGTGGAGTCCCTTGTCTGTTTACCCATGCCCTTCAGGCAGCCTTATAGTGAAGGTAGGAAACGAAGGGGCAGAGTTCAATGCCTTTGAGCTTCTTAGTCTGAATGATTCACTTAACATCACACGAAAGCACCGTGGAGGAGCAGAGAACAGAGTCCATGGCTCAACATAGCTCTGCGTAGAATGAAGTGTACAAATTTTATTAGGAAGCAGTCTATAATGTAGCAAGTTAGAAACAAAATGGCTTACAGGTCCAGGAATCTAATTTTCTCCTTAATCTACAGAGGGAGGCAGTGGTGGAGCAGCTTTGTGCTTTCCCTACACTGCAAGATGTCCTGAAGGTCTGAAGCTGCCACGTGAAGCACAGAAGAAAGTTTGTTTTCTGGGAAGTTACACTGCTGTTGACCCTATAGTCCCTTTCAACAAGCCTAAATAGATATTCTCCTTTATTGATAATCCCAGATATGCCTTTAAAGTTCATTTTTAGAAGAAAAAAAAAGAGACTGGTTAATCTAACTTGACTCTCGTCAAATTTTAGAGGCAATGAGAGTTTTTTTTCCCCTCTAATTTCCTATGTAGTAAAAATCAGATACTAAAGATACTTTCATATAATCCAGTCCTACTCACAGAGCTGGACCAAGTGCCCTATTAATAATAAGATACTAGAGTGCAATTCCTGCATCTCAGATGGCTGCTCTCAGGGATCCAGGCATATCCTCTTTCTGTGATTCTCATTTTAGCTAATAAATTGCCCTCGCAATTCTCTGTTGTTGTCCTATGGAGCATGTGGTGGAGATCTGAGAAGGAAATGGAGCAGGGGGGACACATTTGTCTTCCCATGAGGACACTGTACGGTGGGAAAGTATGGTGGGAAAGATTCCTGAGGTAAGGCAAAATAATAAGTAAGTAGAGAAGGGAAGCATCAAGAAAAGAAAAAGGTAACAGATTTGCCCAGGAAATTTTGTTTTCCAGGGAAAAAAAAAAAAAGGAAAAAGGAGGAAAATGCTATTCATAATAACAATAAAGGTAGGAGGTAGGAGAGCAGGGAAATGGTGGCCTTTTAACCAAACCAGGTCTACAGAAGAGTATCTAGGTCAGTGTGCAGCAATTCTTTGCAGATGACTGAGATTTATAGAGCTGAAGGCCAACATTGACTGTGGAGCCAAGCGCTCTTTTGCAGCTAAAGAGCGTGAAATCTGTTCCCCTTTTCAATCCGTGCTGGTGGGAGGGAACCCTCACTTCTTGGTGAGTCAGAATTAATGCAAACAGGCCCTGCTCACTAATCCCTGCTCTGTGGAGCATAGGCTGAGAATAAGGTTGCCAAAGGAGTTGCATAAAAATGGCCAAAGGAAGTGGTTGCCAATCAAATATCCAGCCATCCAGAGCAGATATTTTCAGTCCTAAAAACAAAACTAATGTGTCTGCTTTCACCAAAAACCCTTTCTGGCCTAACAAAAGATCTATCTCTGTCAACAGCCTTGCTGTCCTCAAAAGAGATACAGCTGTGGAGAGCAGCCCATGGCTTGCTGGGCATGCACCAGCCATTCATCACAAGAATTTTCTCCTTCCCACTGCTGGACTTCAACCCCACTGGGACTATATCTCCCTATATACATCATCCCCGAGCAGCAGCAAGACTGGCATCTGTCTCTCAAGATTTATGCTAAACCCTGGGTCTTCTTCAGAGACTGATTCATGCAGTTGTAGATTTGAAAGTCAAAAGAGACCATTAGATCATGCTGCCCAGTAGCACCAGGCTTGGATTTCATAAGGACTTGCACTAATTTCTGTTTTGTTAAAACACGTCCTTCAAAGAAAACAATCCACTCTTGATTTGACAGCCACAGAAGATGGAAGAGCTGTTATTTTCCAGTACTGACAGAAGGTTAGAAAGTCATTTGTGATGTTTATTCCTGGCTGCTGAATGCGCAATGTGAATTTTCCTGATGATCTTTATTCCTGGCAGAAGAATGTATGTAATTTTGTGTTCTAAAGCTCTGAACTGTTAAACCAGGATGCTGACCGACAACCTAACCTCCTTTGCCAATGAAGATTTAAAGACGACCATAGATGAGATCACTATGTAAATCAGGATTTTGAGCAGGATTATGGAATGGGAATAAAAGAAGAGTGCTAAAAGAAATGTTTGTTTATAGGAAAAAAAAAAAAAAGGTGTTCCTGCATATGCTGAGAGAGAGGGAACGCTATTAACAAGTATTTGGGGGAGGAACGGATTTTTTTTGTGTTTTGGATGATAGTTATCACACTATAGGTGTTAATCTAATAATATTCACCCTGGCTAGCAGCAGTGCGCTGTGTCTGGGCTGCTCAGCCTAACACAGATCACTCCTTTGTTTCGGACATCGCAGAACTTGCGAGAGCAGCATTTTTTACTATGAACATTTCTGCTTATATCCTGCATGTTCTGATACTGGATAACTTCCTCTTCAAACTGTCATTATAGGTCAAAGAACAAAAAGACCCAGGGTATAAAACACTTCTTTTAGTAAGCGGTCAGTATTGTGCTCTTGTCACTGGGGCCGTACGGAGGTTCAGCATTTGATCTGTCGAAAGGACCTCACACAAATCTCGGATCTGTCCTGGCACCTTTCCCTCGGCCCACAAAAATGAGCCCACAGCACTGTGGTGTTGTGCAGGCAGCTGTGCTAAATCGGACTGATGGGAGGAGAGGCAATTTGGAATAGCCTATAATGCAAATTTTAAAAAATATAACACTTATTAATGGCTATAGTTAGAAAATATGTGGCTTTGCACCTTCTCAGCTTGTGGATCTTTCTTTTCTCTCTGGTATTGACTCCTGCATAGGCATTTATGCACTTGGTACACAGAGCTAACAGAAGGTAAGAAGGCAGGATGGATTGCCTGGTATGTCTGTATGTTTCGTATCCTGCTAAAGTTTCTCCCATCTATCTACTGAGGGGCAAAAGGAAAAATATTACTTGGCCCAGACAGGTTTATTCAGAGTCAGGATTAGGAAGTATTGCAATTCACACAGAAAAAGCAATACAAAATGTTACTAATCAAAAACCTGGAAAGAAGGGGAGAGAGAGATTGAAACTGTCGTTAGCACTTAGACTGCTAAATCTGGACTACACATGGCAACACAGAGTTTATCTATCCAGTGCAATAATGAGTGACAGCTGACTACTTATCAATTAGGTTTTCCTTCCCCACCTCTGAAATTAAGGTCATAACCTTTCCTATTTACTTTGAGGATGTGGTAAATTAGAGCTTTGGCTTCATTACAAAAATTAATTAAAATAGTCACACAATGGCACCATTCACTGTTTTTCTTGTCCCTCCCTGCAGTGTGTCCTCATGTCAGCTCTCTCTGGTTTTAGTCCCAAATTCCAGGCCGTGCTGGTCTGCCTATAGCATTTAGATAAGCAGCCCAGATTTTTCTTTTTGTCCATCTTCTTCGCTTCATTGGAGAGGCTCCTGTTGTTTCTAATTCTGACATTTCTTGACCTTTTTTTTTTTTTTCTTTTTTTTTTTTTTTTTGAAACAACTCTATGGTAGCAGGCTTTCAGCCTGATTTTATCTGCTTAAAATGGAGTTCACAGCAGAACTTGAACTTGGACAGATAGCTGAAACCTGCACTTAATGATTTCTCCTCACTGACATCTCAGGTGTCTGGGTGAAAAGAAAGGATTAGTGTTCAAGGTGTTTTCATAAGATTTTCAAATACTAAACCCAATTAAAGAGAAAAAAAACTATGAATATTCTATACTCTACGTACATAAGGCAGAGCTGGAAGTCTGCCCACTGGAGTATGTTCTTTTTTTTTTTTTTCCTTTTTTTCCCTAAACTATTTCTTTTTAAATGTAATGCTCATTTGAAAGCTGGATTTATGGATTGGCAGGATAACATTCTCCTTTTATAGAGGAACGTGTTGCATAACGTGCGGTATGACCGTGTGCTGTGGTGGTTCAACACAGATTTCCATGTGTACCGATACTACAGATCTCAGAGAATCCAGAAACGCCGGACTACTAAACATTGCTGCTTGGTAAGAAGTAAACGAGTATTCAGTTTAATTTGGTATCTTTGCTAACAATTTTATTGTCTAAATATTCACATAAACAGGTTACAGGAAAGGGAGAAATGTCTGGTAAAGGTTCAGACTAGTGCACATACTGACACTCCTCACTCAAGAAATTTTATCCAAATTAAGTTGAGACTTTAAGATGCACTACTTTAATGCAGCTTAAGCACGCGAAATGAAGAAAATGAAGCATCTTCTTGTAAAGTAATGATATCCTCAACATGGGCAGCTTGGACACAGGCTCTCAGTGGTGGTGTGGACATAGACCTTGTGGAAGAATAGTCACAACCCCAGGAATCCCAGATGGCATTTATAAACGTGCAACAGGCTTAAGGCAGGTGACAGGAGCATTGGCTGAAGGCAGTGATAGGTCTCAGCACCTTTTCTGAATCTATCTGCCTGAGATGGAAAATGTTAGCAAGAACACTGAAAAATTCCACTACTGAAAAAAAAAATAGCCATGCCAATCTGCAGTCCTTGATAGCATGGAAGTCCTGATACTGATCTTTTGTACCTTGTGAGTCAAGATAGCCATTGGAAGGACTCGTTTTCCTACTTGGTGTGGGGAGGAAATGGAAGATTAATTTACTCTGCTAAAAATAAGCAGCTCATCCTCAATGTGTCCTGAGTGAATGAGATCCCATGTTAGACTGTGCTGAAAATGTATTTTTCTTCTGAGAAAAGCTTACAACTGAAAATGAGACTGCATAGATTTTTTTTTTTTTTTTTTTTTACTGCACAGTTGTTGCCTGTGGGCTTTAGATGGAGCAGTTCTGTGGAAATCAATCATGGTAAAGCAATAGCAGCTGTAATTTTGCCAGCAAGCAGAAACTATTGCAGAGGTACCCACAATACAGCAACGCTGCTTGGTTATTTAAAAGCAAATTCAAGCACACAGATAACCTGAATAAAGTCAGAGAAACACAAATTGAAACACAATTGTTATTTCTCATGTTTTCAGACCAGAAACTGTAAACAGCTGTTCCAGAAAAATGTGAATTCTCCCTCACCTGGTCCCCAGCTGCATATATGACCAGTGAATAAGCAACTCACTTTAGATGTAATACAGACCCTTCACTAGTGATAGAGAGAGTTTATTATTTCAAAACTGTAATGAAGTGGGGACTGCTGGCTCACATAAATTCTTCATCGTTTGCCATCATACTTCTGCAGCCAGCGGGGCGCAGTAAAATGATCTCCTTTGCTTTACAAATAAAGCAGAACTGTACCTGGCGAGCATCTCGATGGCTAAAGGACTGTGGCGAGTACGTAGTGGACAGCTCTGTCTTCTAAATCTGTAAAGAGAAGAATACAGCCTCCTTCGAAATATAAATCACTATCAGAAAGCCTTCATTGGGGTGAGAATACTTGTTCCAGTAAAAAAACTAAAGAGTATGCATTTGTTTCTCAAGCTTATTTTAGGAAAGCTTGAGGATGACATATTCCAAGTTGGTTTAATTGTGTATTATGCTACTCATTTGCATCAATTTCTTAAAGAGATAATTCAATAAAATACTTCAGCCTTTAGCAACCCTTTTCTTGTATCGTATCTTTTTTTGAACCATCAACCACTTGAAGGAACAGCCCTTGATTCTTTCCTGATTGTATGCTAGATGAGGCAATTTTTCCCTGGGGAATAACATTAGCTAAATTAGGAACACTGTAATTTAAAGGTGATTAAGTACCTTTTGTGATTGTTGCTCTATGACTTCAATCTGATAAGACTAAGTGCGTGTGTAATCTAGTCTGCTATGGGGCTGCTCACATTCACAAGAGGGCTTAAATCTTTTTAAGATCAGGTCCTAGATTAAGTACCCCAGTTAACCATTTTTATAGCACATTGACAAAGTATATATTTGACTGCAATGAAAATTCATACTTGTGCCTGGTGTGGGAATCCTTAAAATGCTTTTAAACCCTGAGGATTTTTGTTTTGCAGATAAAGCAAAGCACAGAAATGCGAATGGAAATGTTCCTGTTTTACAAGGCAAGTCTGTTGGCAGAGCTGGAAGTGGTCCCCTCTGACCATCTTTCATGTTTTATACGCAGTGTGCCAGGACTAGCAAGAACAACCCAGGGCAGGAAAGCGCCCACATCATTGCTCAGGTTTCCGATTTATCTCTAGAAAAACACTTTGATTCTCAGCCATCATCAGCCTTCTTGGGCTTTCCGTGTCAGCAGACGGCCCAGTGTGCTGAAGGATGTCAGCATACGGGATCCTACGGTGCTGGTGACAAATTTTGAGGTTGACATCTGTTGGGGGTTGCCGAATGAGATACACGCAGCCACCCAACTGTCATGAAGTGGTATTGGCATTTGCCGTGCAACAGGATATTTTACAGAATGTCATCACTTGGTAATGAAACATTCCCCTGTAATGATGCCTCATGAGCACGGAAATAGCTTTTGACCATAAAGGTTTTGCAAATAATGCTTGCAGGAAGTCATTTGACGTCAATCAATCGAGTAGATCCCAGAAATAATGTGACAGATGGCAGCCCGGGCAAAATCACCAAACTCCTTCGCACTTGCACTTTGAAACAGCATTTGGACTCAGGTCTTTGCGGGAAAATGCTAATTCTAACTCTACAGCTGGCTGAAGTCAAATTGCCATTCTGCAGAAAATTCTAGAACTGAAAGTCCCTGACAAGCAAAATATAATTAAAAGTCCAAAATTTTCTTCTAAAAACAGGAAGAAAAAGTTTTCAGCCACCAAAGCTCTCTTTTGGTGACTTTAAATTATATATTCTTGATTTATTCTGTATCTATTCATCCTGTGAGCAAAAAAAAAATGTAAATATAAAACCAACATTAACTGTATTTTAAGTGATATATATGAGGAATTTTTAACAAAATAGTCTTTGAAATAAAAAATGATTGAAATGAAAAATAAAACTTTTCTGTTTGCCGTGTTTCGATTCTTTGCCGTCTGAATGAAAAGTCTGTTGAAAACACAACGTTTCAGTTTTTAACAAACCTGAACTTTCTGACAGGAGGAACATTCCCCTTGAACACGTTTGTTAAGGTCTCCCTAGGTGCTGGCCATGCGATGTCTGTGCTTGCTTTACGGCGGTTCTGCAGGTTACTCTGTTTTGCAAGGTAAAAAAAATTCTCTTACACTGTATAACGAATTCATGTCTTATAATTTCTTGAGGCTTGAAAATCATCATTCTATGAAGATTTGTTGCTTAGTACTTAGCAGATATTTGTTTAGAAAATTAAAGCATTAAAGTAGTTCTTAAAAATTGACTGAAACATTTCTCTCAGTAACCCTTTATCTATGGGAATAGACCTGCTTCCATGCAGTCACACACGTGTCACGTACTTTTTATTACTAGAAGCTTTTCGCATTAGAAATTGTGATACCCAAAAAAAGAGGTTATGCGAATGTATTAACTTGTGTTAAAACAAAGACCATCCCAGAACAGGGTGAGTGCGAGGCGCAAAGTAGGTCGCAAACTTTGATGGCCACGTTGTGGGCTGTAAGTCTGTCCCGGGGACAGTTCTTATGCTGGTTACCCAAATCACCTAAAGCGGCAGGGCTGTGCGTGAGGAGCAGGGGCAGTCACTACCGGCCGCTGGATTTACCGTAACCCTCTTCAGGAGCGGGGGTCATCGTAAGCCACGACGTAGATGTGCCCCTCAGACCGTGGAGCGGGGCACATCTACCCCCGTGCTACGAGAAGTCCCACGAACCCCGGTACAGTCAGACTACGCCTCTAACACCGCTCTATTAAGCACATTAGTGCATACATAACTTCAGCCATAACATATACATACATATATATGCATGTATATATATATATAAAATGAATTTCAACCTCAATGCTTTGAAGAACTGGTGTTTCAACATACAGAATTTTAAAACCGAATTAAAAATAGATGCTGTTATATATAATTCATGATAGCAACCTTAAATACACGTTTATTTTTGTACGACAAACAGCCCCGTTTACTCCCCCCACTAAAGTGGGTGTCGTTGTGCTCTGTCTGTCACTCTGCTAGGGTTATATCTTCACCAGCTGTTAACTTTGCCGGGTGCTTTCGTTGAGGTGTTCTAATCGCCCAGCTCGGGGCACACGGCTCTCTCGACATTTTTCGGCTGAACGGGCCAAGTCCGGCCCTGTGCTCGGGGGCAGGAGCCCGGCGTTGGCGCAGCGCGGGCCCGCCGGCGCCGGGACTCGAACCCGCGGCGCCGCCGCCG
>JAWLRI010000738.1:90170-140022 GCA_034781795.1 Crypturellus tataupa
GGCGTTACGAGGAGGCGGCGGCGCGGGGCGGGCGGGTGGCTGGTCGCGCTCGAGTCCCAGCGCCCTCCTCAGCACGAGCCGTCCGTCCGTCCGTCCTCAGCAGCAGCAGCAGCAGCAGCAGCAGCTCCTTGCCCCGCGGCAGGTACTCACCGCCCTGCGGGACAACGCGAGACATTTTTGAAGCTGCCGAGAGCCGCGCACCCCACGCCCGCCCCAAGGTCCCCCCTCACCCCGGCGGGATCAGCGCGGAGCCCCCGCCGCACCGCGCCTGGGCTGCCCTTCGCCGTTTAATTTCCATCTGAGAGGCGCAGGCTACGGCTCGGGTGCATCTGGGCTCGGTAGCGCGTCCCCTGGCTTGCCCGCGGTTCTGTTGATTTTTTAGCCTTTTAGAATTTTTATTTTTTGGTGGGGGGAGGGTTTTTTTTTCTTTTTTTTTTTTTGCCCTTGTTTTGGGGGTGGCGGCCGCCCCCGCGTAGCCCGGCGCAGAAGATGGAGGCGGTGATCGAGAAGGAGTGCGGCGCCCTCGGCGGCCTCTTCCAGACCATCATCAGCGACATGAAGGTACCGGGCACCGGGAGGGGACGGGGGGACCCCGGGGACCCCCGCGGCCACCGCAGCGGGCGGGTGGGGGGCAGCGCCTGCGAAACCCCCGTCTGGGTTTTATCAAATTTAGCAATTTGCCGTTTTTCTTATTTTTTTCTCTCTATCTTTTTTTTTCCCTCTTATTCACCTGTTTTTTCTCCCGTCGCGTTGCTTTGCCGCCGCTGCCAGGCGGGATGCGACACCGTGGGGTGAGGCCGCCGCGCAGGTGCCACTGATAAAAGATATAAGATAAAATAAAATAAAATAAAATAAAGACAGATGCCACCCGGGGCTGCTGCATGGGTGCCCGCTGGGTGCCCCCTTTGGAGCTCCTTGAGGAGCCGCGAGGAGGAAGGCACCGATGGCGGGGTTGAGGGCGAGCAGCTTCTCGCGCGTTTTGGGATGACAGGAGGAGCGGCTGGCGCTGGGCGTTGGGCTTTGGCCGGGGTCTGCATGCTTTGGATGGGTCTGCGCCCCCAGGGCAGGTTTTGCTAGGAGCAGGCGTGGGGAGCGGGCAGGACGCGCGTGCTGCAGTCCTCGCTCTCCTCCTTATTCTTCATTCTCTGAGCTAAAGCAAACGCCAAAAAAAGCTAAAATGGGGAATGGCCGCAAATCCTGGGATCACTCTGTGCACGGAGCCCCTGGGAGATGCCTGGCTCCCGGTGGAGGGTGCGCTTGGGATCTTGCAGACAGCGCTTATTCCCCGATGCTTTTCTGCAGGCGATCACGTTTTCCTGCTCTTGAGCAAATGGCCCGTTGGATGTATTTGCTTTCCCCCCTTGCATGGGAATGCCGCCCGTCAGAAACGGGCACAGGTGTGATTTTTATTTTAATCCGCCTCACTAGTGGAACCTGTTTTGTGAAGCGCAGATTGCGGAGGCGCTGCGTGGGGCGGCTCGGTTGGGAGCACGTCGTGCAAATTAAAATGTTAAAATTAAAATTGGAAAAGGATGGAGGGGGAAGGCTGCTCGCTCAGCACGAGTGGAACAAATAAACCTGTCCGGGGCCGCAGCGCTGGGCTTGCGTGTGGATCGCGCACAAAGACGGTGCTGGCTCCCAAAAAGCAGCTCCTCTCTAACAGCCGCCTCGACCCTCTGCGCCGCTCGTTCCTGTGGCGGTAACATGGAAAAGGGCGGCTGCGTGGGCAGGGCCTGGCAGAGCCGGAGGTTCTGTGCCGGGGTCTGCCCCGTGCACCCAAGTGATGCCCATCCCTGCGATCAGGGTGCCCTGCAGTGCTGAGGGCCCTGCTGCAGCACCCGCCTTCCCTTCCTCTCAGCCGAGGGATCCGCACCGTCTCTTTGCCACATGGCCTGATTTTTCCTTCTTTGTGCCCGTGAATCAGTAGCTCGGCTTGAGGCTGATCGTGAGCTCTCCTTGGCATCGATGAAATTGCTGAAACAGGGTTTGGTTCTGGTTTTCAGAAGAGTGCGTTAACTTTGGAACCTAATAAGGACTGTGTATGCCAAGGTGATTAATATGTCATGCTTTGATAGCAAGATCATTTTTTTGGCTGTGGTCACTCAAGCTGCCTATACAATATTTCTCTAGAACCCCCCAATTTCCTTCCTTCTACCACAATATAGTTACAGAATTAATACTCAACAAAACAAGCTCGGAAACAAGTTTAAAGCTCAGTGATGGGGAGGGCACTTTGTAACTGAGTTAAGTGTAAAAATGAGTAGTGACCATCACATCTGTATGGCAACTTCAGGTGCAGCTGGAGCTTCCGTTTCCCGGGAAGGAAATTTGTGCCTTCTGTGCCCAATGAGGGCCAGGGTTGTTCTGCGCTGTGCCGAGCACATCTGGACAGGATTGCTTGTGGCAGGCCCGCAGCTGGAGCAGCACACGGCAGGTGTGCGCTAGAACCGGGCTCTGACGCTTTGCCGTTTCCACATCAGATCGAAGAATCGTAAAGATGGGGAGAAAACTCTGGTCACCGCAGGGTTTCACCGGTTTCCAAAGCGCTGGTGTCCCCTGCGCGTTGCACTTGTAATTTGTTAGGTTCTTGTGCAAAATCTTCTGCAAAGTGGTTGAAGCTCATTAAAACAACAGCAGCTGAGCCAGAGGTGCCCTGGCAGGAGTAATTTTGAGTGTTGTGTTCCAGCGTTGGGCAGTTTCCCCACGAACTTTCTGTAGCTCTCCCTTGGAAGGGAGTGTCAAATCCCAATGGATTGTAATGTGTTTCTGGCAGTGGGGAAATGGGGTGCCATAATGTGCTGTTACCTTTGGTATTTCTTGTCATGCGAAACAAATCTGTGTAGGTGACTCTTGGTGAGGACTCTTGGTGAGGGACTCTTGAGCAGGATTCTGGGAAGATGGTGTCTTTTCCTGCAGAAAATATTCTCTTCAATTCTGCTTTCCTTTCGGGCCTGTGTTAGGTCATTGCATCCTTTCAGTCGCAACCTTCTCTTCTATCCTGAAGGGAAAAAAAAAAGAGGAGGGAAATGCACCTGGAAGCTCTGAAATTATCAGTGTTTGAGGATCACGACTTGCTTGATATCATTTCACAGGCTCCTCATCTTTTGAGCATGGGTTTTGGCAGGGAAGGGGCTGGCTGTGTGCGTGCAGCACCTGATGCACTGAGATGGGAAGACAAATAAGGAACATTCAGGCCCGCCCAAGTCTTCTGGGTCTTTACTTACGCTGTTTTTAACTAATTTTTAACGGATTCATGCCCCTTGCTGTGTGTCAGGGACATGCAGATCCGAGAAGGGCTCCAAGCTTCATCCCATGGGTGAAGCAGAAGAGCAGATCTCCTGCGAGGAGTGAAGGTTAGAGGTGTAGCTACTGGTAGGGATGTTGTCTTTTTAACTTTTTAGCGTGTGCACCTTATTAATAATGTTCCAGCTGAAATCTCAGTGACATCAGCCTTTCGCTTGTGGCAGTTAGTGCTATTTTAATGCTCATAAAGAGGTGGCTCCTCTCCTGCCCAGTGTAGCTGGTGAGCTCTCCTGGGCCACAACACACTAGAGTTTTTCTTTCAGCTATTCAAAGCTGTTGGTCTAAGCAAAAGAGTGGGAATGTGCAGTGATGGGCATAAGAAATATATCAGTTTCTGCAGTCTCCTACCTACCCTTCAGATGTGCCTGGTGATAAGCAGCTTTTTCATCTTGCTTTTTGTGTGAGACGGAGCTGGGGTGGTCACATTTTGTTAAGTGAGGCAGATTTGCTGACGAGGGATGGCCTTGATCTTGTCAGAAGAAATCATGTGAAGAGAGTGGGGAAAGAAGTTTGTTAGCAACAAATGAAGTGCTGAGCCAGTTACTTCTACAAGTCCTCTGCGCTCCTGTGTGCCAGGAGAACTTGGCAAATTTGTGTTCTTCTGACGTGCAGCAATATGACAGCTCCTCTGCGCCCGGGGGTCTCTCTGAACATGAGCAGTGCCAAGTTTAGGGACTGTAAGGTCTAGTTTCAGCCCAGTAGTTAAGAAAGTAAAAAGTGCAGCGCAGGTACAGGCTTGGAGAAGAGGTGTTCTTGTCTCCCACGTGTGTTGGTTATTCCCAATCCAGAAAAAAACCACATTTTTTCCCTCTCCTGCCCCCAAAACATGAGCTAATTCCTGCTTCACGCAGCTGAACGTTTCTCAACATTTGCTTGCAAGGCTTTACCACCAACCCATTTCGTGCCTGGCTGGTGGCACTGATCTACCCCCGCTGCCTGCCAACAGCCTACTTGCCCAGGCAGCTCGTTTGCTTGCACCAAGATTCCTCGCGCCCGTGCGCAGCTGTGCTCTCTGTCTGTAAACATCTCCGAGGCGAGGGAGTAACGTGCTGCGAAGGGTGAAGGATGGGGCAGGAGGGGAGCTCCCGGGGCCTGCTCGAATACGGCAGCCGGGAAAATAGTTTTTAGGACACATCCTTCCTTGATCCAAATAGTTTTTTGTGGGTCCTGATGGTTTGTACAATCAAGTAGCATTTCTTAAGTGTGTCTGAGGCCAGGTTGTTTTTCTGGCATATGAGGGCAGGAGTTTTTGATGCCCTTACAAAATGCACCTTTTAGATTTGGCAGGATGCTGAGGGCTGTGTGGAGAAGTTTGCAGTACTGTGAGTATTGAAAGGGTTGTACAGTGTGGCATAAAGCAGCTGGTGGAACAAATCTTGGAGAACAAGAAGTCTGTGTAAACCAGAGCTGAGCCTGTCTTAATATGTGCTGGAGGGTGACGTTCCTGAAGGACTGGCTGCTTCCTTGGGTCTGAACTTGTGGGATATGCCCCAAAATCTTCAGTACAAAATGGCAAGAAAAGTTGTGCTTTTAGGTGGGTCTTCTCAAAGTCCGGAAGTCACTGCAGTTGGCACATTCCTCTGTTAGTATCTCCTGCTCTACAGACTGTTTTCAGCCCTTGAAGAGCATCTCGAGCGTCCGTGGTCTGCCTGGCGGCAGTGTGGTACTGAAGAGGAGCAGAAGGGTTTGTGTGACAAATCGGAATAGGAACCGTACCTAAGGAGTGCAGTTTGGTCTGCTTTTTGGTCTCCTTCACTGTGCAAAAAGATGCTTTTGACTTGGTGCCACAAAGAGGCTGCTGTAGAAGCGCGTTTGCCTCCTCGAGGGTGTGTTTTCCAATGCAGCGTTAGGGCTGCCGTGATGCCGTGCGGTGCCGAGCGCTACCCTGCGTGCTGGTGTCTGAGGTGCCCTTTGTGTTGACTGCCTCCTTCCTACAGGGCAGAGACGGGCTGGCTGCTGAGCTGTCTTGCAGCCTTGGAGACAAAATGTCTGGTCGCTTTGTGGTTAGGACCATAGGTCTTTTCATCTTCAAAGGGCTCTGGAAGTGTGTGACTTAGCTCCTAAGAATGGCTCCCATTTTACAGGAAGGCAAGGCACTGCTGCAGGTTTGGTGGCTTCTGCTCTGTTCCCCCAGGACACCAAGGAGCCGAGCACATCTAGAGCACAGAGCTAATGAGGGGATACTCTCCAGCTCCTGGTGTAAACCTAGTTCTGTACTTAACACGCACCCCTCACTTTGCTGCTGCTTAAGACACGTTGCTCTTTCCCCTTATAACCCATTGTTACCATCATCTGCTCTACCTGCAAACAAATTAATGATCAACGCTCAACACAAGGTTATTAGACTTTTTTTCTGTAGCTAAAATTACGGGGCCTCTCTCTAGGTGGAGAAGTGTGATTGGAGCTCCTTAATCACAGGGTGGTAGATTATGGAGAATTTGTCTGCCTTGTGCTGTGAGGCTGTGCGTAAGCTCAGCATTTTTCACTGTACTGGTCAACACGTAGATAGCGTAGTAGTGTTGTGCAGTTTATTTTAATTCTAGGATGGTACCTGGTGTACAGTGTGTCATAAACTGCCTTAGGTAGCTTTAAAAAGGTGACCATGCAAGGTTCACTTGCATGAAGTTAGCTTGTGCACGCTGATATTGCTGGTGTATGACATGCAGGTGCTGTAACTGGAGGAATTTATGATATAAAAAGGCCCAAATTCTCTTCTGTTTTCTTTCTTCTTCATAAACTGCCACCACACTTCTCTCCTGAGCCTGAGGTTTTCTTGTCATGTAACTAAAGTATGTGCTGTCTAATATTGCTGAAGCCCTTTGTGTTGGAGCTTATTAGTTGTGGCCAGCTTGGGACGTTTATTAATGAAATCTTGTGATGAGTTGCTTCCTACCCAAATTGTCTGCAGTCAAACCAAAGTGTGTAACTACGTTGTTTCTTTTCTCGTGAGCAGAATGGTGAGAAAATAGCCTATGATGCATGTAGCTGCACCAAGTTTAGTGCTTTTCAGAAAGCAAAGCACTAAAATTTGCAACCTGGTTGCTGCCTTTTTCCCTTTGAGGTAGTTCAAGAGACTGTGGTCTACTGGGACGCCTGTGTTCTGTGACCAGAAACTCCTTTATTTGGGTTGTGGAGCTTATGTTGCCTGCTGGTGTGATGGAGATTGTTGAGATGAGCAAGAGGCACTTAGAAATGAGGATTTCTCCTGCTTTTGGACAGGTTTGTGGAAAAATGATGAAATGCCAGGGGTGACCGTGCAGGTAGCAGCACTGGGCTGCGAGCTCGTCTTTGAGATGGCACCACGTAGACATTAACTTGAGTGAGTGCCTCTCAGTATTTTAATTATCTGAGGTTTTGATCCAACTGAAATATTGTGGGTTTATAAAGTAGCTGCCGCATATGCACAGTGGCCGCTTAATGATGCGCTTGGATGAAAGGCTGTATTGATGAGTCTCCAAGGAGAAATCTGCTCTTCAGGCTCGTGGGCTTGTTGAGACCTGAAGGGAAGGATGTGGAACTAAAGGCTTCCTGTGGATGACAGCTCCATGTCCAGCTCTTTTAATGGAGCATGGGATAAAAGGTTCCCCAGAAGCTGTGACTCGTGATACTCCCCTCCCTAAAAAACTTCTGCTGTTCAGAGACAGGGAGGGTGTATGTTTATGCATGCGACATTTTCTCACAGTACAACTATAGCTTTTTTTGTTTGCTAATTACCCAATCTGGTTTGGATTTCAACCACAACGTGGCTGTTTTGGAGCCATGGTCTGTGTGTCCCAGACTGCTGGGAAATCAGGCTGAAGGTGACGTATGTTTGACATGAGGCTGAGCAAGCAGGCACCCTTGCGGGTCCCATCTTAATAAATTCTTGATTCCTACTACCAACATTAAAAAAAAAAAAAAGTAAAATGAAGTCTAATAAGCACCTCCTTGCTAGGAATTGTCGTATCTCAGAGCTGGGGGAACCCATCCATGTTTAACCTTCCTCAGGTTAGAGAGGGAAGAATTAACTGAAATGTCTCTGCTTTTTCTGGGTGAGGATGGATTTCCTCTTCTGCAGTTTTGTGGTCAGATCTTTGTCTTGATTTATGAAGACAACTTGCCATTACCCACATCCTACGATAGCGTTTTCAGTGTCCTCGTGCTCTGTTTAGACTGAAAGCCAAGCAGTTCTGAAAACATTAAACAAGGAAGGTCTGTGATGCATAGAAGAAAGAGCTAATTGACTTTTTTTTAATAGTATGTGAAGCATCTTCAGTCCTGTTTTTATATTAATGTTCACTTTTAATTATTCTTTCTTTTTGTTCCTCAAGGGTAGTTGCAGGTTAAATGATACATCTTAATCTGATCTTTGACTGGCTTTTACTTTCAGTTGCTTGCAGATCTGTCGGACCTGCAGTTCTCACCTGCCTCCTCCCTTTCTGTCCGGGAATGTGAGTCTTGCATTTGTTGGGAAATGCAACAAACTTAATAACTGACTCTTAATGGCTCTTCGTTCCTGGCCTAGCGTGGGTTCTGCTTCAGTCAAGAGTCTCTGTGGCTGCTAAAACTAAGCCCTAAGATCACGGCAATATCCTTAGCTTAGAAATACTGAAGGGACTTGACCATCATGTAGCCTCTTTGCTTGTGTTTTGGCAGTGCCGAATTTTCCTAAAACATCCCTATGGATGTGTTGCTTACTAAGAACGTGACATCTTGAAGTCCAGCTATCCTTTTCCTTGGGTGTTAGGAAGAATTGTCCAATCTGAAACTTCTTTGCTTCAAGTGACTGTTTTATTCCTTGCCTTTTTCCAGAGGAGAAGGGCTGGTAGCCCACACCTCTGTAGGGTGCTCTTGAAGTCAGTTTTGGGTCTTGCTCGTGCAGTTCTATCTTTAAATTTAAGATGCAACTGAAAGAAGGTAAATGAAGCAAAGTAAGTCCTGGAACAAATGGTTTGCTTGCCTCGCCATTTTTTCATAAAAAATGAAGTCTCCCTGACCAGCAGAATTTGCATATTGTGTGTTGGAAGTTTGAGAGTATTCCAGCAAATGGTTATGAAATAAATGGAACTTACCACATGAGACAGGTTCTTGAACTGTTTATTTTTAACCTAAAAGGAGACCAAGCCAACAAGCATAACCTTTGGAGCATTGATGAGGTGAGAGAAGAACAAGGACTTTGAACCTTTGTTAGGTGATGCTCATATCTATTCACTTAGGTCTTCCAAGGGCTCTCATGGATTAGCAAAGGACTAGGTAGCCTAGCTCTTCAGCTGCAAATTGTGTGAATCCTGTGGATCATGTGGAGAAATGCAGAAGTTTTGGGTAGCTCTTCGGAGCTCTGACTGGCCAAGCGCCCTTTTCCCTGCTAGACTGCCGGTAATTTCAGAGAAGAGAAGAGCTTGCAGGGCAAGATGTTGGCAGGATGAGGAAACCATTTGTCTGCCGTTGCGTCTTGCCACATGTTGAGACATCTGTGCCCGGAAGCCTTTTTTCAGGCTGTCGTCGTTTTCCTGTCCCCTTCTGCTTTTTCCTGTTTTTCCTGTCGAAGGCTCCATGGAAAAGCAGCAGTCTCCACGTGAAAGCTGTGCTCTTCATCCAGGGTTTTTTCTTTTCTTCTGTGAGTTTGCGCAGTGCCCGGTAGCGCAGGATGCCGTCAGACGCGCGGTGACGGTTGCGCTTTGCGGCCCTGCTACCTCGACGTGACACGGCGATGGAGACGGTCATTTTGCCGTCAGGGCTGTCCCGGGCCTGCCGTGTGGCGCAGCAGAACTAGTTGGGTGTGATGTTACTGTGAGAGGAACTATCCCTTTAAGCGTTTGAACACACCGCTATCGTGGTGGGTTTCTGTTCTAACGTGCAGGAAGCCAAGTAGAGGAATAGAGGGCTCCTCCCACGAGGTTTCTTAGCGCGGAGTGGGAGGCAAAGGGTAACAAAGATCATGCTGGGGCCTCGGTAACCCTGACACTTAAAGGGGGAAAAATCGATTCCCTTTAACCGGCTATTTGAAACGGAAAGTTGCAGAAGGCTCAGAGCAGGTGTTGGGAAACACCATGGTATTTTCAAATGTGTTATTTCTCTTCCAAAAGCAGCTTAACGTCACACAGATATGTGTTAAATTGAGGTTTAAGTTTTGTGGCTATTTTAGTGTGTGGTGTCCACCACCGCCGTATTTCTCTTCACGGCCAAGTTCTTCTCAAAGGAAGAACCGTTACTCCAGCTGTGAGATCCGTTATTCCAGCTGTGTAGGTGGGAAAGGGAGGGATGGGATGGAGGAGCTGCCTTGCTCCGGGTGACGTTCAGGGAGGCCTTGGGAGGGAAGAACCGCTGGGTTACGGGAGTCTGTCAGTGCCTGATGTTCTGTCCTGCCGCTCTTGGTGCGAATTAAGGGGGTTTTTGCTTTTCACAAGGATGTTATGGGAAGAGAGACGAAGGACTTGCTGATTTGGCTCCAAAAGGAAAAAAATCATCCAGCAAATTCTACTGAGACACATAAAATAAAACCTCATTTTATATTTTTCATCTAAGTTTATAGGAGAGAAGTCAGAGAGAACACAAAGTATTGCAGGCTGAAGAGATAATACAGGCATTCACGTCATTGATGCAGGACTGCTGAAAAGGGTTTTCTTTAACAATTGAAAGACATGAGGTCTTTCAAATATGACAGAATTAACAAAGTACTGGGTTTTTCCTGGTTGAAATGAGATCAGCTGCTCTTGGGCCAGCGTAGGAATGTCCACGTGAAGAGATTACATTGATTTTAATCAAGCCAATTTAGCGACCGGTTTCAGTGAGCTGCTACAGCTTGTTTACGGAGGCTTGGTTTAGAACAGCATTCACAAAGAATAAATATATAGAAATGCTAGGCGTCAGTTCTGACTTTGATTTTTTCTGTAGTCAACATGGTAAAAATATGTTTTCTTCCTGAGCTGCGTTTTGGTAGCGCTGTCTGAGGTTTCGCAGCCAAGCGAGGCCGGTGTCCGTGTCCCGTGTGCCGCCTGGCACGCTCAGCAGGAGAACACGGCGCCGAGATGGAACCGTCGTGGGGCTGCTGCGCTATCCTGCATTTGTGTCCTTGTGTTTGCTGGAGAAGCCAGTAAAGCCTCCAGCCCTGCTGCTGTGCTGTTCTCTGTGCCATTCCTTCTGCTCTCCAAATGGCTGACAGTCCTTGCTCAGCACAAAGCATTTTATATTCGGGCTCTTCCCTCCAACAAATAATATCCTCTCTTCCCCCTCTCCTAAGTGTGCAGGTATACTGAGGTTTTAGGGCAACCTGGTTTGCGTTCTTATAAATGTCTTTTAAATACATAAATTATTTTTAGGAGTGCCGGTGAGGGCCCCAGGCAGTGCCCTGTGATAGGGCAGTTGCTTTGCACCTAGGTCCATCCTTCAGGAACAGGGCAGCGAGGTGCCAAGCACCCGAATTAATAGTTCCTCACAAAACATGATGCAGGCTCTCATAATGGGAGTGACAGCGATGATTTCATTTTACCTAAAAGCAGGAGCAGCAGTGGTTAATCAAGGTGGATGCAGTTTGCTGCAAGCGAGTGCAGTCGCTCGCAGGCTCTTCCAGGCAGGCAGAGTGCTAGTAATGTCAGCCTCGAGGAGCTGCTTATCTGCGTTTTATTGTGTCGTTGCTCTGGTAACAGCAAGTCTTATACCTGTGCGAAAGGAAGCCTGGATTTTTCTTTTTTCTTTTTTCCTTTTTTTTTTTTTTTCCCTCTCTCTCTTTAGAGCTCCCATTAAAAGGAAATTTCAAATTTCCAAGGTTCTTTCTGCCACCATTTTCCGTATTAACAGAAAATTTGCACTTATGCTACAAGTTAACCTTTCTCTGGTCTGTAAAAGGATTAAAAAATCACCTCAC
Organism: Crypturellus tataupa; assembly: GCA_034781795.1. NCBI lineage: Eukaryota > Metazoa > Chordata > Aves > Tinamiformes > Tinamidae > Crypturellus > Crypturellus tataupa. The sequence goes on from JAWLRI010000738.1 coordinate 101,317, forward strand.
TTTTTTTTTTTTTAATTTGGAAGTTAAAGATCAGAAGGAGACTTAGTATCTATATTCTGTAGATGTAATATTATATTCCAGGGGAAAAAAAATCACAGGAAATTTGAAGACAGGAGGAACACTTTGTGTGCTGCAGGTGCCATGCTGCTTTAGCAGCCTCAGTTCTGCAGTTGCCTCCAAGGTCGTTGCAGACTGTTGAGGAGATATTGCTGCTTCGATTGAAATCCCTGTTTTTCCCCCAATGTGTCTACTTGGAAAGACTGTAAAGGCTCCTCAAAGGACTTGCCCTTTTAGTGGAATCAGAACTAATTACGTTTCATCTGTTTACAGCTGGTGTTTAAAGACATGACAGATAAATTGTTCAGAGAATATATTTTGGTGTTAATGGATGAGGTTTTAATAAACCAAGTTGTAGTTGTGCTACTCATTTCATATAAACTTTGAATCTAGGGTATCAAAAATTGAATGCTCCATTTAAGTATTCATTATTCTTTCTTTTTTTCTTGCAGGGAAGCTACCCAGTGTGGGAAGATTTTATAAATAAAGCTGGGAAATTGCAGTCTCAGCTTCGGTAAGTTGTGTCACACAGTCAAGATCCCCTCCAAATCCTTGTGTGCAAACACAAGAAAACTAGATGCATCTTCCACCAGGATAATTTGCTTAGCATGTCCTAATAAAAATTTTCATATTTCATATATGCAGCATCCATATTTATAATTTCCATGTGGTACTGCTGCTGTTTTTGATATATTTTAGAAAAATACAGAATCTATCACCATAATAAAAAACAGAAATTGAGCTAACTGGCCTAGATCCTGGTGGAAAAAGATGGTTTATTGTTCAGAGAACACAGACATTTGGAGTTAGAAGACATATGTTGTCTTTTTATCAGCATTGAATACAACTGGTTTCTATTAAAAGAGGCCGCAAAAACATTCAATAGTCTCCATTAGTCTTAGCAACATTTTCTTCTGCCTTAAAAATAAAGGGAATTCCCATGCTGAATCATTCACTTGTGTTCATTTAAGCTCACTTTATTGGGATTTACTTTGCAAATGGCACTTTATATAACTTTGCACAGATTTCTGTTAATAAGCACCATATGTATCATGTTGTGACCAATCCTGTTACCTCCAGAATTCACTTGTAAAGTGCGTGGCTACTGAGACAAATTCAAACTCCGTTTCTTCACTGTGCTCCCCGAACCACAGTCTCCACTAGGCTCCCTTGAGCATCAGCATTTTTCGCAGCTGCAGTGGTGGTTATACGTATGGTTATTGGCAGGATGTTTTGTAGTTCTGCATCACTGTGAGCCATTTCTGAAGCTGAAGTTTTGGCTCGTTTGCCCTGAACAGCTGGAAGGTGCTGTTCTTCTGTGCTGTGTTGAAAATAACACACTTGCAGGTGGGGCTGTGCTCTTCCAGCAATCCCATCCCATTGAGTGAGTGTGCAGAAGGAAAAGCAGAACTTCCTTAGTCTTTTAGACTAAAATAGTTTCATTTTCCAGTCCTGTGGTGCTGCATTCAGCATAGTGCTTTTTGTCGCTACAGGAATGTGCAAGCAGGCAGCTTGAAAGCCTGGGCTCAAGGATTTGCCCTTTCCTTGCAGCCCATGTGAGCTCTTTCCTGCTGGCTGCTTTCTGTGTGTCCTGACAAAAGAGAGCAGATGTCACCTGAGCTGCAACCTGCCCTTCCTGTATCTTGTTACAGGAGAAATGGAACTTTGTTATTAGCAGTATAATTAATTATTAACAACATAGTACATGAATAACAGCATGACCCACAGGTTTGGAAGATTAAGTACACAAATCCTGGAAAAAGATAGCTGGCTCTGGGGCTAAATATTAGTAGTTATCTGGAGAACTGTCTTTTTTTTTTTTTCCTAGGAAATTAGGGAGTCTTCATGGATCCTCTCCAGCATGTCCCCTCAAGCCTGTTTTTGCAGTCAAATCTTGTAGTCACTAGGCCATTTATTATGCTACCAGTTATGTCCCCCCAGTTATGTATTTTAGTACATTTGGAGTCAGATTCTGGTAATATCTGACCTAGTGATGCAGCTTTGAGGTCCTTCCTGGCCAGGGGTCAGCAGGTCTCCTGCAGGTCTTCTGGGCCCTTTGAGGATGCCAAGGAACTGCTGAAGCAAAAGGCAAAGGTCCTTCTCCTTCAGGATTTTTCTCGGAAGGACTGTTACAATGAGAGGAGAACAAAATTACTGTTACAGAAGATGTGTGGGAGGAGAACCACAAGCGAACCGAGGCGAGGGTGCAGGGCACTTCATGTGTAGAGCCCTGGCCTGGTTTCATTTAAATTGGGCCAACCAGGCTGCCAACCATCACAAGTCTGGTACTGAGCTTGGGTGCCCAGGGGCTCTAAGCTCTATTTAGAGCAGCTGCCTTGGAAAACTGGAGGTCATGTTGGCACTCTGCTTCAATGGACGTTTTTCACTTTCGGAGGGAGAGGGAGGTTAGCAGTTTGGACGGGATTGTCCCTGGGCTTCCTGTGGACCTGTCAGGAGAAATCAGGAAGCTACTGTTGAAGTGAGGAAGCTTTTTCCCTAGTTATCGCTATTCCTCAGTTCCCCCTATTGCAAAGCATGCTGATATGAGAAATCCAGGAAAACATTTGGTCAGGAATTTCGATAAAGGGAGGGGTTTGCTTGCTCCGCCTTAAAATAAAAGTGTTCCTCAGAAATTGCAGTGGCTGTAATTTATCCTCTAATGGGTGGGGTATAATGTGTGTTAGTTTTTTTTGCCATTTTTGACTACTTAATACTAGTTACGGGCCAGAAGGGGAAGGGCTGTGCTCTTTTGAAACAGCACCTGTCCTGGGCAATTCAGCGCCGAATTAGCAGGGCAGCCCTCAAGTCCCCAGCCCAAACACAAAGCTGAGGAGAGATTAAGATGTGAGGGAGGGAGAAGGCGAAAATCAGCCATGAAAGAGGCCCTTTTTTTGTGACCCCTGCAAGTTCACACTGGTATTCTTTATAAGCTTAAATGTTTCTGACAATAATGAAATCAACAGCAATGAGACACTGCTAATGTTTTGTTATCTGTATGCATTTCAGGACTACAGTAGTAGCAGCTGCTGCCTTTTTGGATGCCTTTCAGAAAGTGGCTGACATGGCTACTAATACACGTGGTAAGCAGATGTGTCAATATTGAGTTTAAAAGAATGCTGTGTGGCTCATACCATTTGTCGTATAAAAAAAAAAAAAAAAGCCTAACTTGTTACATTGACAAGCAGATCTGTGAGACATCTGTTAGATGGACTTGTGCTTTGAAAAAGCAGCGTGTGAAAAAGGAAATTGTCTTTTCTTTACCAAAGATGCTGGAAACCTGTAATTTAAATGTGTCATCGATCATGTGAGCAATTCTTAATTACCATCTGAATTATATGTTGATGAATAATATTTTAGAAAGCAGAATTTACTGAAATCTGTATTCACTGACACTTTTGTACCTTGAGTAAATGTAAAAGCTGTAAGACTTGATGTTCAGCTGGCATAAATTAACGTAGGGCTGCTGGGGCTAGTCTCCACAGCCTGTGGAGTCTGTGGATGGTAAATGCAGTGCTCTGTAATTTCATTTTGGAGGAAATGCAGCAGTGGGACCTTCCCTATGGTCTCTGCGTCCCACAGGCTCTGCACTGGGGAGTGTTCCTGAGGGAGTGTGTCAGAGGTGACTTACCGCTCGGCACTAAGCTCAGAAGCTCTGTGTTCTGTTGTATTTGGTCCTAGCACGTGGCTGGCATTTGACTTGAAGGGATAAAAGCAGCCTGGTGGATGTGAAGAGCGTGCGTGTTCCTTATCCATGTGCAAGCTGAGCCAGGCCTCTGTCACCCACTGTTGCTGACTAAAAGGGGTCGTAGCAGCTGCTGGAGCAAGTCTGAAACCATAGCATGAGTACCAGGAACTGTGTGGGCTTGTTTTTTTCCCTTTCTAAAGCTAATATTTACATTCTGGTAAGAAGTTCCTTCATTATATATGTACCCTCTGTAAATTATGCAACATCTACTCATGTAAAATAATAAACACTGCAGAAAGTGGAATAAACTCGGAATGAGACCCAAGTCAGGGCTTCAGCTGGATTTCTGACATGTCTTCCCAGCAAGTGCTTGTTTCTCCTTCCTCTCCCTGTTTGCAAAGGGAACACAAAACAAAATTGCAATCAAAACCTTTGAGCCTTGCGTTGGCTGTGCTCGCAGGGCTATAGGACTTGTATTCAGCCACCAGGATGATGGCAATTCCCCTCCTTTCTGAGAAAAATGGCTCTTTTGGGTTTTTGAAGGATATTTTGCTCTTTCTGCTGCGTTACTTGGAAGGAGTCCAGCGAGCGTCGTGTCTCGTCTCTTATCTCTTAGAACCCATCCCTTACAAAAGGAGCTCTGTAAATCATGACTGGCCAAATGTGTATAGCTCCTCTGTTCTGTGTTCCTGCCTCCCGTGACGAGAGGATAGAAGGGAATTTTGTTTTTATTTTTAGAAGCTGATGTTCTGGGCAGAGAATCTAAATGCCAAGTTCCTGGTGGGTCTGATGTGCCTCCCAACCCGACTTCCGCTCCTGCCCCCTCAGTGTTGGCTTAGAGGTGGTGTTGTCTTGGAGCATCCTTGAGGTTTTGCACATGGGGCCTTCAACAAATACAAATTCTTCTAGCTTATCCTGGGCTGGGACTTTATGTGTTGAAGTTGGTGGCAAAAGTGCTCATGACTTACTAGGGCAAGATTCATTTTTAAAAAATGTATTTTGTTGTCAGTATAAACAATCATCTTCAGAAAGTAAAGTAAACCCAAACAAAGCTGGTGTTTTTCCTTCTCTGATGTGGGGATTTTAATGGGCTCCTAATCTTCCCTTTGAAGAGTTAATCTAATTTGGAACAATTTTGCTCTAAGTTCAGCCTGTTACTTTACAGAAGATTTTTGCTGTCTAATCCAACACCTGGATTGGCTTCAGACTCTTCTGGGGGTGCTTTGTTAACATGTTAACCCAGCTCAGCAAAGTTAATTTACAACTTGTAAGTTCTTGTGCATGGGTACATCTTCCTCTTAAATACACATCCAAATGTTAACGATAAACTATGAGAGTAGGAGATGGGCAGCCTTGCACAACTCTTGCCCATGGCAAAGGCAGGGAGGGCTGGTGCATTTTGAATCATTGCTACAGGTTGTTATTGCATGAGTCCAGTGCTGTTTTGGAAAGCTTGATAAGAAGATGTTGAAACCCATGCCTGTTTTGGTGTTGGTGTCTTGTAGGGTGATTGAAATGTTGTAAAGCTGGGTGCTGTATTTTATTTGCAGTAGCTCGTAGCTTTGCTGAAAGTCGACGTGTTATTTGAAGAGCCAGCTATGGGTCTGATGAAAGCGTTTGGTCAGTCAGCAGAAGTTCCCTGGCCGCTCTCTAATCTGTGCCCATCAGCACACAGCTTTCAGAGAAGAAAGTGGCTGCGTGAACGTACACATCTGCACGCCAGGAGCAATACCTGGGCACATACCAAATGCCCAAGGATTTTCATCAGCTCCAGCCCTGGTGCCACTGGCACGTTTCTCGACCCCGTATGCCCTTCCTGCTCTTTTCCCTCTTGATGTATTTTTTGTTCCACATAGTTTTCTTCCATACTGTTAATTCTGTAGCAGTAATGATATTATTTTATGCTAGCATTCCTATCTGGAGCTCAAGCAAAGGGAGTAATAGGAGCTCTGCCTGTAGTAACGCTGGGTGACCTGGACTTCGCCCCGTTTTCCTGCCATCATAGCTCATGAACTCAGGAAGGTTCATTGTGAAGCAGGCAGCATATTCTTATTGCAAGAAGCAGAGATAAATTTCCTGACCAGTTCTAATCAGGAATATCTTTAATATGTATCTTTTCTAAGTATCTTAACCTAGAATTCAGTCTCTTTTTTGACCCCAGGTATTAATCAGTTTTCATGTCAGCCTGACGCAGAGAAGTATATGGAAAGTAGCCTTGAAGAGTCTAATGTGAAAGATTTTACTTCTGTGGGTCTGACAGTGTAAAAAACGATCTGGTTGGGGCACTCTGTTTTTGCTCAAGGTACACTGCTGAAGATCACTATTTCTTTGCAATGCATGAAAGATATTAATGTTTACAGAAGTTAAGCCCCGAATTTTCTGCTATGCTCAAAATCTGTTTAACAGGTTCCCTGTTAATGCAAGTTGTGTAGCAGTATGTGCTGTTCAGCGGTGACAGGTTTTTGAAACATGAAATTACTTCAAAAACATTTTGACTCTGGAGTTCTTGTACTCTGTATGTGTCTGCCCAGCAGTTTGTTTTCTTAAGATGTTGTTTGATGCACAGTGTGGCAGAACTCATTGGCCTGTAGTGGAATCTGATCTTATATTTCCCTATATTACTTCAACCCCTTTCTTACAGTATTCTCTTAAGTAGTATAGTGATTTATAAAAACTGGAAATACTTTTAAAATCTAAACTTTGATTTAATTAATTTGGATAAAATTAAGCATAGATGCTTCAGTCTACCTGTGAATTTGAACAAAATTTTGCTTTTGAGAATTTTTTTTGCCTGTGGATTATTGTTATTACTATTTTGTCACATGACTTAAGGTTTTCAGTCTTTGAGATCTTGAATGTTTTTATTTGCATCAATTCTGACTCAGGCAGGGAAGACATTTACGTCTAGTTTCATCTAGTAGCTGCTTGATATTTGCACATTAAAAGCTGGTTCTATTGAAAAGGCAACAACAACTGTGTGGTCCAAATGTTGCTTACGGGTGTATTGTGAGTGGGTTTTTGGACAATATATTAAAGAAGATATGAAAACTCTAAATGCTTTGCTTTATGTATCCTGGTGTTTTTTCTGACTTTGCTCAGATACTCTGCTTTTGGATGGCCTCTAGAGGTAAGCACTGGATTTCAGGGACCTGAGAAAGCAGGTGAGGAGTAACTGTTCTCCTTGTGTTATGTGGCACGTTAAAGCGAAGGCGTATGCACTTCTTTATATCTATTTAATACACTGCCAGCCACTTCCATAAAACAGCCAATCCTACCTACATGCATTTTCACAGGTGTAAATTAAAACTTATGGAAGGATTATATAGCAGCTTTGATTTACCCTGAAGCTTAAAATTGCTCTTCAAAGTGTGATTGTTAATGAAGCATCTGATACCCACTGTTGTGGGTTTGGGGTTTTCATTCATATTAAAGGATTTTACATATACATAGGCGTGTTTGATATTAGCAGACTAATTAAATCGTTTTTAAGAGCTCTGTCGCACCGAGCTTTCTGGGGTCAGCCGTCTTGCGAGGATGGTGTTGGAAGCTGCCTCGTTCCAGCTTGCCCAGCCCTGCTGGAGCTGCCTTTTCCCCACCCTTGGTGACTTGGACGTGTGTCGTACCGCTCAGTGCTATTTTTGCTTTCCATTTCTTTCACTTCCTGGGTGCCAGCAAGGCCTTGGAGGCAATGCTGAGCCTGGCGGTGCTGCAGAAAGGAACTGAGGAGGTGGCAGCCGAGGGGACGAGGTTTCAGGACAGCAGGGGACGGCCGTGGATGGGCAGTGAGCGGCACAGTGCCACTGCGCAGAGCTGGCGGGGGAGCTAGCCCCAGCAAAACCAACGTAGTCGTTACCAGCGCTCAGCAACGTCAGTGTATTTTAATGAGTGTAGTTATAAAATGAAACCTGATTACACCCAGATAAGTGTCCTCAGGCCTTCTGAGCGGGCCCTGCTCGCTGAAAGCAGTCATGGGGGCGAGTCTTTGAGCCCTTGGTGCCACAGCAAAAGAAAGGCATTTTCAGCCATCTGTAGTGGGGGACGGAAAAGATGGCTAATGTTTTGCAAAAATATTAATACCTGCTCGCAGTTATGATAATGATCTCTATAAATCCTGAGTGAAAACAAAGCTGAGGTAGAGGAAAGGGTTTCTTGTTGTTAAACCCTTAACTTCTGATGTTCTCACTCAAATAATGAGCCCTTTGTTAGAGCTTTCCTTCAGTTAGGACAAGACTTTGTAATTAGCACCTACTTACTTCTCCCTTAAAGTCTTTGGGGAAAAAAACAGCTTTATTTCTTGCAGATTTCAAAATATAAGGGAGTAAGCATAAAAATATTCCAGTGAACCATTTGGGCTTCCATGCAGATGATGCAAAGTACAAAATTAATTCAGAACTGTTGGCAGATGTCTCTGAAGCAGGATACTTGTTGTCACAACTCATTGCATTTGAAGAAGCAGGACAGGGAAATACTTCTTTCCAGCGCTAGAAGTACAACATCACACCTTAGGCAGTGCTGTTTTTCCCTCCGTTTCCTCATTCTTCTCCTTCACTTGGCGTGTAGCACATGCCAGCCCGAGGCTTTGGATGAGCGCTGCGCTCTGAAGGCTGCGTTGCTGATGGGAGCCCCTTGGGCTGCCACAGCCCAGACGGGATGAAAGTCTCCCTGGCTGGAACTCAAAGTTGATAATACCAAACACAGGAAATGTGATTAGTTGGTTTGTTAAGAGACAGATTTTATATCTGGGAGATGAAAAGGAATCCTAGGTGGGGAAGATATTCCCAATACCTTTGTCTTGGGTGAGCGCATGTGTTGCAGCATTAAGGAATTCTGTTTAATTTTATTTTTCTTTTCCTCTTAGGATCAAAAGCTAGCTCAGGGTCATTGGCAACATTCGTGCTGCTTTGGTGGCTCCTAGCTGAGACATTCCCAGTGTGATAGCTAAAAATAATTGCTGCAGTACCTTGTATCGTCAGCTAGCGCATAGTGCGGGGCATGATGTGGTATATAAATAAACTTTGTATTTACCCTACAACTCCTCGTTTTGGGAAGTTTTTTATTTTTGGGCTTGAGGTGCTTGCTAAGAGGCAGGAGGAAGGGCAAAAGCTGGTGCTTGAGTACACTAACAGCAGAGCCAAATGTGAATGCAGGAGTGTAACTTCTGTGAAGGAGAAAAATGAGGTTGAGGGGAAGAAGTGCAAATAAGCTGCTTTAATGCTTCATCCAAGGAGTGGGCAGGTGTATCAGGATAAGAGGAGTTTTTTTTTTTTTTTTTTCTTTCTGATTCAATGTAAAACTGTGCTATCATATGAGTCAGAAATCTTGGGTGGGAGGGTGGGGAGGAGGAAGAAGGGGAGAGAGTTAATATTTCATATATTCAGTATCAGTTGTGGTTTTTCGTCTCCCCTCCCCTTCTTTAAGCAGCTGTACTGCTTTCAGGAGAGGAGAACCTAAGGCCCTAATCTTGGCACAGGCTGGGGATGAGTGGGTCGATCCCTGTTCCCAGGTGCTGTCCCTGACTCCACAGTGACTTTACATCTGTGTGGGCACCTGGGCATCTTCCACCTGGACTCCTTCATCTCAGGAGCTGATTTTGTAGCTCCAAAGACCTTTCACAGGCTTAGAAATAGAATTGAACTTCTGATGTCTTAAGCATCCAATTCGAGAAATGATGAGGATAAATCATAAATAACTCTAAGACTTTCCTTCCTCGTAAGAATTTTCCTCCTTATTAGATGATGCGTGAGGCGAGGAGACGAAGGCATCCTTTGGATAATGGGATGTGGATTTAAAAATGGAGGCTGGGGTTTTGCTCTGTGGTTGGTTTTCCCAGTGTAACACATGTTCCTGTGGTGGGAGATCCCCTTTCAGGCTAATTCCAGCAGCCTTTTGATGTGATAAATTGCTAGTTGGCACATAGCAACAATTCTGCAGTAACCACAACAAGAGAACTGCTGCAGCTTTTCTTTATTTTTTTTCTTTTTAAACATCACAGGTTAGAGAGTAATGACTGCTGTGGATCCATTTCCTTTGCATTTTATTTAATATCTTATTTAATATTTTATTTGCATTTATTTGCCATTGGATGAAAAGGTAAGTGGAGTGTCTTGTAGGGGGGATGTTAAAAAGTCAGTCCAGATGAAGCAGTGTTCCCTGCGAAGCAGGGCGGTGTGTGCTGCCTTGCGAGCCTTGGAGGTGGCAGAGCAGTTGCTGTAGGTGGTTCTGCTGCCTCGTTCCTCGGGCCTTACTGTTCTCCCAAGATGCCCATTTGGACGTTGCCCTCTTCTTGGCCAACCGGGACGCAGCTTCCCCCGAGGGATAACGTATTGGGGGAGGATCGAGCTGCTGCTGACAACTGCTGTTGTGCAGCCTTGGCAGAGGTCTAGGAGGCCCTTGTGCCGTCTCGGTGTGAGCCCTGCTGACAGGTCCCTTCAGCCACTTGCTACATTTCTTTACATCATGATACCGAATGAGGTAATTTGTGCAAAGGATGTCATTTGAAAATGTAGCCATTGACTTGGAATGTCTTCACTAACTGCCCGTGTCTGTTCCTACCCTTGCTAGACAGAAATCTTGTTTGTTTTTAGTAACATAAAAGACATGCAAACAAATACGAAGCCACAAGCTCCAGGGTTGTGACGAGGGTTGAGCAGTGTGTCCAGAACGCTGGAGCTGCCTCATCATTAAGAAATAGACCTAACGGGTCCTTTTGTTCTCCGCCGTACGCTCCACCTCCCAGGCGGCTGCTCTTCTGTGCACTCATGGAGACGTCAGCCCCATGGATCATATGCATCCGCACCATGCGTGTCTGTGCAAACTCGCGTCCCTGCTGCTGGCTGATGCACTTGGTGCTGCGATGTGTTTCATGCTTGTGTACCTGCCACTTCCAGGAAGGCGGGACAGACACATGCTAACAACTCAAATGTGTTATTACCTCGAATACTGTGTTCAGTTTTGAGCCCCTCATTACAAGAAGGACATTGAGGTGCTGGAGAAAGGTCCAGAGAAGGACATGAAACTGGTGAAGAGTCTGGAGCACAGATCTTATGAGGAGCATTCTGGGGGAGCTGGGGTTAGTTATTCTGGAGGGGATTCACAGGGGAGCTGATGGCTCTCTACAACTACCTGGAAGGAGGTTGTAGTGTACTACTCTACTAGTGGGTAGTACTCTACAGCTACCTGGAAGGAGGTTGTAGGAGGCAGCGGTCGATCTCTTCTCCAGACTACCGATAGGACAACAGGAAATGGCCTCAAGTTGTGCCCGCGGGGGTTCGGGTTAGACATTAGGAAGGATTTCCACACAGGAAGAGGCTGCCCGGGGAAGTGGTGGAGTGCCCGTCTCTGGCAGAGTTCAAGAGACATGAACTGAGGGACAGTCAGTCCTTAGGGACATGGTTTAGCAGGCATGGTGCGGAAGGGTTTACGGTTGGGCTTGATGATCTTAAAGGTCTTTTCCAACCATAATGATTCTCTGATAACGAGGTCTCGCCCAAAATAGAGCGGCTCCCTCCATGTTCTTGTCTGCCTGCTTGCGCAATGTTTTGGTGGGTGTTGCCAGCACAAATGTCTGTCCCTGTTGCTGAGCAAGCTGTTCCCCCCTGCCCTCCTCCCCCAAATACTTGTCATCTCCAGCAAAGCAGTTTCCTGATCTGAGGTAGCAAAACCTGCAGTGTTCAGTCTTGTGGGTCCATTCAGAGAGGTGGGGGGAAAATCCCACTGGTTCATGAATTTCCCTGGGAAATGAGCACTGGGACCAGATGAGAAGTATGTAGTTCTGTCTTCCCCATCCACTCCTGTGCTTGATGAAGTCCAACCTGCAGAACTACTTCTGAAAAGCAAAAATAACCCCATTCCCTTGGTTTGCTTCTCAGAGCCCCGCTGTGGCCTTGGCGGCTTCTGTAGTGGGTTCTTATTTTTTGTCCCCCCAAACCAATGCGCAGCTCGCGCTCCACGCAGCCCCGTCTTGCCCAGGATGGGGGAAGTGGGGCAGACCGACATCGACCCTGAAAAATCCGCCTCTCCCGCAGCCCTTATTGCCATGGAAAGGAGAAATCCGCATGGATTCCTGCTGCCAGCCCAGTGCTGAGGGACGGGTTGCCATGGAAACTGATACGGAGGAGCTGCCTGGGCCTGGACTGGGGAGCTGTGTTTGAGCCCGTTACATGCATTATTTATTTATTTATTTATTTATTAAGTAATTATACCTCTGAAATGTTGAAATTTGGACCACTCTAAGTCGTGGCCAGATTGACAGTTTGTATTACACTTTTGTAACCTCAGAACATAATGTTACTGAGAAATCATTCTTCTGTGTGCTTTGGAAGAAGTAAAAAATCTCCTTAGTCTGCAAGCAGGTACTGAGCAGAGCTGGACAATGAGGTTTAAGGCTAAGATTTTATTTTTAAATCTATGTAGAATGCTGATAAAAGTTTGAGACACTGAGTTGTTATAAATAAATTAAACCCAAAGTACATTTAGTAAATAAATGGCTAAGCAGCATGTTATAATGGATTACGCCTGATGCTCATTCACCTGCTCCTAGTTTGCACTGCAGAGCATTAGCCTGCGGTTGCCTTTGATGCTGCTGTGAGTGCACGTTCTTCCCAAATCTAGGTTATCTCTCATGGAGAGCAGCAGCTCAGCGCGCTAGTCATATGAGCACGGAGGTAAAGAGTTCACGTGTTCTTCTCTAGCTGCCGTTCAGGAGGAGCCACAATTTGAGGAGCAATCAGGGCTGTTGAGCTGAAATTTTGCCTGCTGCTGGCTTAATGAAGACGATCGCTGCGCATGTACCACGATGCTGGAGCCCCTTCCCACCTGCGTGGTTCACATGCCGCCATATGCGTTCGGGATGGATAAGGGATTTTGCTAACAGGTTTTAATCTTCCTTTTGTAAGCTGAAGGTTGGCCCTAGGCAGGGACTTAAGAACTTCACGTGTCTCAGGCTGCATTTTCGTGAGGATTTGAGCTATTCTCCCTGCCTTTGAGAGCAGTGGCTCTCAAAGCCTCCTTGTTCTTCTCAGTGCGCTTTCGTTGCTGGAAACCCTCCTGACTTCATACAGCTCCCAAAACTGAGGGTTGGGGCAGAGCTTGGTGTGGGTTATCAAATAGGGTGGTGATGGTCCAGAACTTCTGGCATGTGTGTAAGGAAAGTGAATGAGACACCAAGGTACTATGACTTTCTGTACCAGCATAAATGAGCACAAAGTGCAAAAGTGAGGATTTTTACACAACTATGTGACCTTTGTTTAAATAGAGCTTTCTTGCTGGGGCTTTGCATTAGCTTTAATAGGTTTTCTCATAAATGGGCGCTTTCAAAGACGGCTGCCCATCTGCCCATCCTGAATATTGCCAAGGGATTTTTGGACTAGACTGGCAGGAAGTCTGTGTTCTGTTCCCTGAGGAGAGGTTAGTTAATGATTTTAAGGTTGAAGTATTTAACCTTTGATTTAAGTATTTTAAGTTTAAAAAATAAGATTATTCAGTAATCTTGGCATTTTTTTCCTAACACCATTCTAAATAGTTTCTTGACTACTAAAAATGCCAAAGTTTGGACTTCAGTGCCAAATTTGTTTCTGAGGGCATGATCACTACCTATGGTTTTTAGCTAATACTTTGGTTTACTCCAAGTTAGTCCCAGTTTGGCTATAAAATATTTTCAGGTGTTATTTTTAATAATAATAAAGCCGGACACAGGAATCTGAGCTCTTCGTGTATTCACAGAAAATGAAGAATGTATGAATAGCTTTATTCTTTATTCTTTTCCCTCTACCCCTTGCTTTCTTTTTCTTCCTTTTTTTCCCTTTTTTAAAAAGAAAATGTCGTCTTAGATGAAATCCATTTGGCACGTAAAAGGATTCTCCTGACCAATGGGAGTAAACATTAAACATTAATGATACAGCTTTAAGTTGCACGGAAACAAACTGGGGCAAGTCAGTTCGTTTTACCTTTGATTCACTGCTTCCAGTGGTTAGAAGGAGAAAAGGTTCAATGGACTCAAGGCAAATATGAGCTTCTTCCTACCATTGTTTCTCATACTGACATGTTTTGCCCCAAACAACATTTTCAATAGGTAGATACATAAAATCTATGACCTCAGAGCGAGACTCATTTTTTTTCTTTTATTTTCGTTAAAGTAAGCGTGCCAAAAACAATAACTAAGCAGCAATTTACATAATTGCAATAGTTTCTTGGTAAAGGGAGCTTTAGTTCTGTCTAGGAAAAAAAGTAAAATAAAGACTTCCAAGAACAGGCCTAGGTTGCAGAGGTTTGAATATCCCCTGGGATGGAGGGGTGAAGTGGTCGTCTGACCACAAGACTCAGATCCCAGAAGTTACCAGGTCCATCTGGTCAACACAGCCTTTGTTTACAGCAACAAGAGTTTCTTCTTAAAGTCAACCTTTGTGTGGATTATTTAAGTATTCGTTATTGCGGAGATCCAACATGAGATGCTGTGCAACCTCTGCAGAGTGACTGGTATAAAAACGTAGGGTGCAAGACTCCTGCCACCTGGTTCAAAGAGCCTGTTATTTTTTGGTAATGTTGCTTGTAATTGCTGATGTTTGCTGCTTCGCATGCCCAAAGCTACTGAAACAGTAGTGGAGCTAAGCAGGTGGTTGCCTTGTTCACAGCGAATATCCCACCCACTGACAGCGGCTTGATTTTATTTATCTATTTATTTAGCCTTGGTCTCTTACAAAATAAATAAAAAAGCCTGGGGTAACTGTTGTTACCCAGTGTGTCCTGGGTTTCCCTGTTTCAGTTCTGCTTTACAGAGGGCAGTACTGTTTTCATTGGAAAGATGCTTACCTGTGGTTTTTTGTTTTCCAACTTCTGTGGGTTTTCCTTTCTGTGGTAGTGTTTCCTGCAGCATTTTCAGTATATTTGCATTAAGTTGGATGACTCATAAAAGTTTTAGCTTGAAGAATAGCCTGTTTTGTAGAGAACCAGCAACAGAGAGGGATGAATAAAATGCGGTATTCTTGACTGAATGGCATTAAGCCGAGCTATGGTTTTACTAGTCCATTTTCTTGAGCTCTAAAAAGCCCAGGTGCTCTTAACACATGCAGATCTCTCTCAGTGATTGTAGAGGAAGGATAAAGGCAGACAAACTTGTTCCTGCAATGTAAAGTAGGTGTCAAACTAGACAATCCTGAAAACCTTGTTTTTGGAGCTCCACTTCCCTGTCTGTGCCAGTTCAGGTTTTAATTGCACAATATTAAGATTTGGTAGATGCAATATGTTTAAACAAAGACCTTTCCATGGAGCAATGAGTGCTGCTCTTGTGGCAATTTGCCTCCTGTTTTGTGTTCTGATAAGCTTATTTTAGATTGCAATCCTGTAGCTAAAGGTCCAGCCCTTTTTAGAAAAGCTCTACAGATAGTTTGCTTTTGTGGAGAGAATTTGCTAAGTCATCTCCTGACTTCTAGCTAGGAAGAAGACCGTTTTAGTATTTTTGAGACTTTTTCTTTTCTTAATATTATTTAGCAATCGATCAAATCTGTTTGGAAAAACTTGTGTAGAAGTGTTAAATAGTGATGATCTAGTATGATCTAAATATCAAGAGTCACCTCGGTATTGACACATAGGCAGGTAGCTTTTGGACAAAAAGCAGTGTGAGCTTTGAAAGAGGATTCTGAGGGTATCATTACGAATCAGCTAATGCACATTCAGGTGGATTCTTTTTGTGGTATGGAAGTAAAACATGGTTAAAATATGAGTTATTCACTGTAGCTCTTTCAAGAGGAAAGATGACAGATTCTGCCCACGTGGGAGAGCAGCGCACGCTGATGAACAGGGACTGCTGCGCAGTGGCAGGCAGGTGGCTGCAGTCCAGAGTCTGTGGAAGCAAAGCCTGGGGCAGAAGGCCTGGGATTCCTCGTCTCCCTGCCTTTCTGTTTGTGCCTGTGTCTGAACGCAGCCCTTCTTGCTTCGTCTCCCGTCCCTGCTGGTCTCCTGCACCTCGCTTTTGTCCCAGGTGCTCATGGCATTACTGACCGCAAAGCAGAACCTGCCCCTGATTTGAGTTTCATTTCTCGTGGCTGGTCCCAGTGTGTGGGAGAAACTGTAGGGGTTTCAGAGCAGCGCGGTGATTCACAGCTGATTCCCTTGGTGAGGACCAGAGGAGTGGTGAGACCACCTCCCCCAATGATCTGGTCAGTGCGCAACCTGTTACCACCAGGCCAGGCCGAGCGGCACCCGTCACCCTCCAGCGTGGAGCGGTGTGGGAAAGGGCCGGCGCCGCGACTGAAGTGCAGCGGAGAACCCTCCGGCTCCAACTTCCCTGCCTGAAGGGAAAGAAGAAAAGAAAAAAAATAACCAAAACAGTACCCACAAGAAGCCTTGCTTTGGATTACCTTCCCTGACTCTAGTTCTAAGCAAAGTACAGACGTCGACTTTTGTTGAGATCTTTCATCTGTTGTTTTTGCATAACTTCTGCAGACACAAAGGAGAAAGATGCTTCTGGTGCACCCCGGAAGGACAGGAACGATGAATCCGTGAAGGCTTCACTCCTTGAGTCCCATTTGGTGTCTCGGTGCTCAGGGAAACCAGTTGTGTCGAGCTTTGCCCTA
Source organism: Crypturellus tataupa (assembly GCA_034781795.1). NCBI lineage: Eukaryota > Metazoa > Chordata > Aves > Tinamiformes > Tinamidae > Crypturellus > Crypturellus tataupa. The sequence continues at coordinate 117,628 of JAWLRI010000738.1, forward strand.
AGATGCAGCGCCTTGGCCAGGGATGCTCCCGAGGGAGCTGCTAACTCCAGCCAGCCAGCTCCAAGATCCTAGCCAAAAACTGAGGGAAGAGATCATCTGTTATCCCTGCCGGGCTCATATGGTCCTGCTTAGAGACCTTCTCTTGGTGGGAATTGAAAATAGTTTTCCTGCTGCTTCTGTAGCCATGATGTTTAGCCAGAAGACTCCAAAAAATGTGTAAAAGCTGAGATGGTGTCAGCTTGGTTATGCCCTGGCCGATGTTTTTAATCTTTCAGGTACTTCTCCCTGTCTTATTTTAAGCTTGTTCATCCTCTACCATCTAGAAGATGTGGAGAAATGGAAGAAAATGGAGGTATTGTTTGCGTAAGATTGTGCAAAGAGGAGGAAAACAACATCTTGTTTTGTTTCCTTGTATGTTTATAGTGCCTGCTTTTGTATCTGTGTTCTGACCTTTTAAAGCTAATAATGCTTAAGGTTACTATCACATTTTTAAAAAATAGTGACGCTTGGTGTAGTTAAGTCAGCGAAACAGCCTCTGTGTATTTTAAACAGCAGCTCCAGAATACTGCTGAATTTCTGTGTGATTGCAGCAGGTTGGTGTGTTTACAAAGTACCTTGGAGCCTCAGGGCTTTTTCCAGAGGGAAAGAAGGAGTTTCCAGCAGTTGTGGAGATGGGTGAGGGGGTGTTGGAGCCTGTGGGGCAGCGCTGCGGCTGCCGGGAAGCCCTTTGCTGGGTGCTCTGAAAGCCAGAGCAGGAGCAGCTCCCTGTCTGGGCGGCTTCCCGAGGGAAGCCTCGAGTCTGAGCACGTGGCTGCTTTCTCCCACCGTCTTTATTTGCACTACAAGAGGAGACTGGGCATGGAGGGAACTGGTTTCCTTTCATACGTGGAGACGTTTGCAAAGCCTTTGCTGCTCCTCTAAATCTGGACGATACAAAGCGAAGGCAAGTTGTATTCACTGCTCTCCTCTTTGAAACACTCACTTTTGCAAGCTGAGGATTTGCAAGCAGCTCTGAGAGCAGAAATAGTGTAATGTGTTGCAAACTGTATTTGTCATCCTCATCTAGAGAAAAAAAATGCCGTGTATATTCAGCAGTTTCTTTTTTTTCGAGAGAGATTAGATGCTCTTCTCTCCAGCATGCAGAAAAAGAAATGATACTAGTTTGTGCAAATGAAAGTTTCAGCTATGTGGACAAAAGCAATGAGCACTTAAATAAGCTAATGTCTCTGTATCTGCTTATCTGTTAGAGACAGTGATAAGCCAGTCATTTCATAGCTGAATTTTACATATTTATGGAAGTAGTCTTACAATTTGGGCAGCTCTTTGTTGAATTAAGTTATGTGTTTTCCACTGCTGCTAGATGAGAAAAAGATTTTTCTTTTTTGAAGGGTGATTTTTTTCTATTTAAGCAGATGCAGGAGAATTAACAGGTCGCTTTGCAGCAGGTGCCCACATGCAGTTCTGATTTGCACTCCAGACCGCCTCGGTTGGACGTGTCCACCCTATCTGCAGGCAGCAGCCTGAGACCGTGCGGATTCTCTGGTGCAACTGCCAGACTGGGAGGGAGGGCTTTTATTACGTGGCTTTTGAAATAATGTCTTACGGCTACTTTCTTATACTGTGCATTTAATCTTGAGATACTTATTCGCTGCAGAGCCTGTGCTTCAGTAAGAAGTGCTGCATTTTTATTATGAGAGCAGGAATGTGTCTGGTTTATCTGGAATTCCTGGGGCTTGTATGCCTAGCCTGTACAGCAGGCTGCTCAATTCGTTGTATGTTAAAGCATACATGTGCAAAGGGAGGTGGGCTATCCTGGGGTTTCACGGAGAGAACATGTAGCTCTTGCGAGTTAGCGGGTGGGAGTAACCGGCCCACCACCTTTTTAGCCTGGATTCTAGCCTGTGCTAAGCAGGAAAGTGTCTGTGGAGCAAGAGGGTGTGTAAAAGCTGGGGAGCCCAGTGTGCTTGGAGGAAAGGCAGCTCCATGGCTGTGGGACCTGAGCCATCATCTCTGTTCAAGAGCAAGGTTTGGGGAGCCGTGTGGGAGAGGGGTTTCCTTGGAATATCCTCCCTTCACAGGACTTGCTGCTTCTGCCATGTGAGACTAGTTGGGTACCTGAGTGAGTGGATGAGATTCTTACCTGCTGGATGAAGATGAAATTGCACAGATCTACAGAGCTGTGTGTCACAGGATTGATGACCATTGCTTGATTTTACACGTTTTGGGGATGCACTGCAGAAAGTTAGTGCTAGATCCATTTATTCACCATGTTCTGAGTTTTGAAGCACTGATGAGGCCGGTTGCTGGCCAGGTGTGGAGTGCAGCAGAGGGAGGTTCTGTGGCTGGTTTTCTTCTCACCTCTACCAAAATGCCAAATCTCACAAAACCCAGAGCAGCCTAAAATGTATTCAGAGCCAGATAGAGAGTGTGGAAGCTGAGCCATAATGCAACTGCAGCTCAGTAAACTGGAGGTTAATAATTAACATGGTGTTTTATAATGAACTTTCTGGTTGCTAGACCTTTGAGACTGTGCCAGCATGCCAAGCACGGAGCGTGGGGCTGGCCTTGCCTTGGGGCAAGAAATGCTGTTCCTACTACAGGAAAAATTACAAGTGAACACTTAAAATTTTTAAATATTGTAAGTTTGAGTATTGTAAATGACAGTGCAAGGCTTGGTACGGTAACACGGCTTCTTTTTATCTGAGGATCTTAATGCCTTTGTAAAAGCAGCAGTGTTACATTTGGATTAATGCAAACCACAGCTCAGTTTTCTGGTAGGCATCCCTAGTGCAGATGTCCCCAATAGTTCAAACATGTTTAATTCTAGTCAAAAAATACAGGTTCCTCTTTATAAACATGCCGAGCAGCTTTGGGGGAAGGGAGCTCAAACTTAGGTTACTTGTTGGTTGCAAAAGCTTTGAGATAGCTCTTAGTACCTTCATAGCTGAATTATAACAGGATTTTTCTAAAGTAGCCTCATTGGAGGAGTGGTAGTGGAAAGTGAGGGAGGAAAGAGAGAGAGGAGGGAATGTTCACGTCTGTGGAGTCAAAAGTTTTCCATTAAATGGGATGTGCCCTAAGTCATGCTCTGTAACATACTCAGCACAACAGTATACAGTGGATTTTTGTAGCTGCTGGACTAAGGAAGAGCTGAAACCTGAGCTGCATAGTAAGTTGTGATTCTAAATGCAGCACTTCATAATTAAGGAGCCTCCCTTGCTAATTTGTACCCCTGACTGGACTAAGGATGGTGCACGGAGAATACATCCCTTAAACTGTGTAGCTCTGTTTGTAACTATGGCCTGAGCAGCGAGTCAGCGCAGCTTCCTCTGGCAGGATCCTGGTGTTCAGGAGCATTCCAAGGCAAATCCTTGAATTCTGCACAATTTTGAATCCTCCTGCTGTATGCACCTGCATTTGGTGGCAGATGTGACTCCTGTGTGTGCAAGGACAGTAGAAGTGTGGTAACTGAAGGGAAAAATCATAGGGAAAGGAGAATTTTTAGGTAGGTTTAGAAGGTATTTTTCCTTAATCTTTAATTGCAGGAAACGTTGCAAGCTTGCAACAAAATCAGAAGGAATTGCACTGCTCTCTATTTATTTTGTACACTTAAAAATTATACTATGGCCCAAGCAACTCAATTTTCTGGCCCTAGGAGCATCTTTGACGTTAGAAACAGAGCTTATTTTAATTTTTATATGCTGTGATTTCTGCAGGCAGGATGCTTTGTGTAAAAGTGACATTACTTGCTCTAAAAATAGAATAACACCCCCTCCCCTAGCAATTACCATCTTTCATTAACATACATGTCAAAAGAAAGACTCGCTGCTAATTCAGACAGCAGTTGTTACTGCAGTTCAGGCCAGCTAAGAACATGAGCAAAATATTTTTCTAGCTATAGATATTTTTGCTGTTGACTTTGGAATCTCTTCAAATTTAATTGGTCAAAATATGTAAATATGAATATAAACACATAGATTCTCCTGTGATGATAAAGCAGCAAAGCCTGTTCATGTTCTGTATCTGTCCTGCTGAAACGCTTGGTGCAAAAGTTCTTTTTTTTTTTTTTTCCCTCATTTAGTTCTACTTTTTTTCCAACTCTCTGAATTGATAGAGCACATCTGTGCTGCTCCAAGAACGAACCCAGATGAAGTCATGAGCCTCTAAATAGCCTGGAGGAGGATGGAGAGGCCAAGGACAGCGGCCTTTTCATCTCAGGGGGGCCCTCTCGTTGGTGCCTCTGGAATCTTGGCTGGGGCTGCCCGTGCTCTGCACATCTGGGCTGGGAACGCGCGGAGCAGATCTGCTCCAGCTCCTCAGGTCTAATAATAGCTCTGAAAAACAAGTGCTTCGAGGAGGAGAATGTTTGTGTGGTCTCTAAACGCAGACCAAATTAAGGCAAAAAGGAGAATCCTGTAGTAGCCAAGGAACTGTAAGCTGTGTTGGATGCCAAGGTTTGTGAAATGGCTCCCCAAAAATGACAAGGAATAAATTAGGGTGTGGGTTAAAATTTCTTTTTCCCCTTTCATTTCTGATAGCTGCATATTTTCTCTAAAAATCTGCTTACATTCAGTGCAGTCTCTGTTACACTAAAAAATACTTGAAGTTTTTCATTTCCTTTTCTTAATGCCATGTCAGGTCCTTCTCACTAGCACACAGTTTTGATTGTCTGGTGTTTCCCAGTAAGAGGTGAAAGATGGATAAGATGGATATGTGATTAACTGCTGCTCACTTTGAGTGCACCTGTGTCTTCTGGAAAAAACAGTAGTCTCCTAAAACCAATACTTCAGGCACAGTAAAACCTCACATTTTAAATAATTACGTAATTACCAAACATATGTTTGATTGTTATGGGGAGAGGAATAGAAAACTGATGGCTGAACTGTTTTATTTTTAAATGTCCCAAGGTTGTGCTTAGTTGTGAAACAGTGACTAAAACTGAGAGGGGAAATGCTTGGCAGCGTTTCCTCATCCTTGGAAGACTCCTAAAAATGAGTAAATAGGAGGAAAAGGTTAAAATTCAGAAATTTCTTCCTGGTGCACCCTTGTTTGATACCATTTTCAGAGATAAAACAAACATCCCTAAAGAAGCTGTAGTGCCAAATCTGAGGTCCTCTATCTCTGGTTTTGGGAGAGATGTTGTCATGAAGTCTTTATAGAAACAGAACAGAAACCTGTTACTGTGTAATTAGGAGTATGCAAATGGTTTTGACTTCTTCCCCATGTCATCCCAAAAGTGCATGTTCACTCCCCTTCAAACGAAAAAAACAGATGTATTTTAATTTTATTTGTATTTTATCTCTATTTTACATTTTATCCATATATTAAAAACAGAGGCAAAATAGGAAATTGCCAAGTTCTACAAAACCTCATGTGTGGATGAAAGAAGTCAGGGTTAAACAAGTATGTGAACTGAGTTGGAGCAAGCTTTTTAAAGAATTAAACAAATAGTTTATTTTTTTTTCTGCCTTACTCCTTTAATTACAGCAGCACGTTACATTTTGCATTTGCAGTGAAGTGACCAGTAACAAACACGCATCTTTTTCCAAGGCACACCCCTACAAAAAAAGTATATCTGCTATATTTACACACCCGCGTAACTATAATAGGTGTCTGCTTTTAGCTCCAGATTCTTGTTGAACAACCTAAAATGGGTTTCTAAAATCTGCATCACGATAGACAACCTGGGCCTGGCTAGAAAGCCAGAGCTCTCAACCTCCACGTGCAACTGGTTGTATTTGCTACTGAACTCCGTGCTGAAGAAAGCTATTTGGAGGTTATGTTGGAGGCTTCTCAGCTCAGGAAGCCCAAGGAAAGTTGTCCTTTCTGTTTGATGTGAAATAGGTTCATTTTCAAGTTTGTGTAGAATTTAGACTCTTCCCCCAACACCCACAAAATTCTGTTGACTCCAGCATCTTGATGTTCTAGTAGAATGAAGTGAAACCTCACTTTGGGATTCAGGTAACTGCCCTTGCCGCTCTCTTTACACATTTCTTCAGAGTTGAAGTTGTGCTGAAGGGATGCAGGGACTGCTAGTGTTGCAGCTGTTGAGAGGCCTGTGGTTGGCTTCAGCTTTTGCTGTCCTTGTGCATTTTCACGGCTTGCTAACAGAAACCCCTCGACTTCTTGTGCAAAGCAGCATATTAGTTTCTGCTGCCTAAATTAGGAGCTTTTTTTTTTCTTTTGAAATTCTGTATCATGGAGTTCTGGTTCTTCCAAAGTCCAAGCATGACATCTTCTTTTCTTCCAAAGGGAATAGGCATTAAGTAGATATTAAATCAAAGCAGCCTTTGGATGCATAATTAGTTACCCTAAGCTCAAATAGGTTGTCACTGAGGGCCTTATATTTTCTTATTTAATTCTCAAGCTTAACCAGTAGCAACTAACTAGGCAATAATTCTGAAATATGACATCCTGTTTCTTTCAAATATCATAAATAAATGTAGTTGATAACCATTGATGTAGTTTGTGACAATTGTCATAGTGGTTCAAAAGTAATTCTTTTTTATTGCTCAGTTAACTAATTTGCAAAAAGAAAAGAGCTATCTTCAGAAATTGGTCACTTTGAAAATGGATTTTCTACCTTACAATTATTGGACATCGCTATAGGAGTCTTAAGTTCTGAGGGGTCATTTTATTTTCTTGTCAATGTTTTCAAGAGGAAAGCAAACTCCCAGGAGGGAAACCAGAGTGAAACAGTTTAACAATGGAGCAGGCAGAGTGCATCAATCCAAGCACTAGTGCTGAAATGACACGAAACATGTCGGGGAGGACATCCCCTGGATGTAGGTAACAGCTGCTTAACAGTCAAAAAGCTGCATCCTGTTGTTGCCAGCCAAGTGTGAGGAAGCACTGCTGGCTTTTACCTACAGTAGGATTAAAATAGGCTGTAGGGCTTCCATGAAAGCGTGTTGTCCTTGACCTACTAAGACTGATCACTCCAAAAACTGCCCAGGGAAAATACTTGCCTATCTGCAAGAAGCTAAAGTTGGCAATTCTCCCAAAATGCAGGTATTTCCAATTGGCCAAAACCAGCTGTCTTCAGAGTTGTAACCTCCTGGGTACTTAGTTTAAAACGCTTTAAATTTAAGACTACAGTGAACAATGAAGCTGTAAAGAACATAAACTTGCAGTATTTTACCAAGACTGAAGTTCTGGTGTCTACATCCTCTTTGTTTCCTGCAGGCTAGTAGGAATTGCTTTATGGGGTTTAGTGTATCCTAATACTCTTGCTCCAATTGCCCAGCTCATTTTTGAAGGTTGCTGTCTGCCCTTTAAGGGGTAGTGAGCACGTTTCATTTAGCCACTTAAAAGCAATGCAGTTCACTGCTCTGATTAATTGTCAGAAAATAAATACGTATTAAAAAGAACTTGCTCTTTTATTTTTTTCAAATCATGTTCTTATTGAGTATGTGTAACTTGTGTAGGTTTGGTACCTCGGCTTTCTTAAAATGTGTTTTCAGTAAAACTGTTGGCATTTAGATGCCTGCAAGGTGAGGTAAGACACATATATGTCTGAATATTTCTCACAATATTTGGTTCTAGAGGGTGTGTTTACACCTAAAACAGAGAAAGCACCAGGATAAATAGCCCTGGTGTTTATTCCAGAACTGTTCCTGCATTGCCTTGCTACCACAGCAAGTAGTGTAAAAACACTTGTGACAAGGAAGTGAGTATTTTTGTATTTTGGTGATTTTAAAATGCTGCCCTTGTTTTCCATGTGCTTGCTGTGAGAGAAGCCACCTTAGGCTAGAGGATGCATTTATTTTTCCATCTCTCCAAGCATTAATTTGGGGACTAACAGTTCTCTGTAGCCCCTCTTATGAATGATGTAGACTGTCTTGACCACACTGAGCAACTGAAAATGTTTCTTTGTGCCAATGACTTTATAAAATCTCCCTCATGGGACCTGGAAAGTCTGAACCTGCTTTAACTTCTTCCTGGGGAGTTGCCACTTGGGCTTTTATGGTTTTCCACAATGTCATCTTACCTCACTTTAGCCTCACTTTTCTTCACTGAAACGTAAGTTCAGTGTTCACCTTAAGGGAAAAAATAGCATCCATCCTGAAAATTCTTTTGTTTGGTTGGTTTTATGTTTGGTTTTTATTCTTTTTGTGGAGTTGCAGTGAAAATGTGCAGGTTTTGGTGCATGGCAGGATGTAGTTTCTTTGCTTGGGTGACAAAGCTGTGACGCGGTGCCCAGTTCAGCTGGAGGTTCCTCGTTGCGCCCCAGGCTTGGGTCTGTGCCTGACAGCGGCAGGGATGACACTGGCTTGAAGTCAGTATCTGCAGAGCTTCCAAAATACTTCGCAAGCCGTTTGTATAAATAGTTTGGTCCTGTTTTTCTTCTAGCTGTGGTTCTGTTGCCAAAATCCTACTGTTATCGTGAGTCAAAGGAAAAGAGGGCACCCATTTTTCAGCAGGAGTTGGGTGTCTCGGTGATGCGCGATGGTCTTTTGAGCCGGGGCTCCTTGGTCCTGCCACCGCGTGAGGAGGCTGTTTGTGACGCAGGGTCACGATGGCTGCTGGAGGCTGGAAGCATCGTCCTTCATCTTGTGAGCCTGGGCAGGCTCATGGTAGCGTGTGGTGTTTTTGTTTTTATCAGCTTGTTCTAGAGCGAAGTAACATTCAGCCCTAGTCTCTGCTCCTGAGAGCTGGTATTGGGCTAATTTATAAGGCTTTATCTTCCATTCAGCAGGGCTCGAGGGTTTTGAGTAGAGTTTGAAGTTCACCACTCACCCATTTCTGTAACTTCACGGGGTGCCCAGCGCCTCTCAAACACGAAGATCCCTGTTGGTAGCCGCATGGCTTTGGGGAGCGATGGGCGCCCGCCCAGCTGGGCCCGTGGGGCCTATGGCCAGTGAGGGACCTTCGAGGGCCCCCTGAGGCTCCCTGGAACCTGATGTGCACGGGAAGCTGCGACACTCACCGATAGCTGCAAATTTCCAAACATTTGTCATCTGTGCCCTGCTCCAGAATGGGAGGAGAAAGAAGAAGACCTGGAGTGGGCATCAGAAGAGTGTCTTCGGAGGTGGTTCACAGCACTGGCCAACAATATGTATTAAAATGTCCTTTCTTGTGGTGTCCTTGAAAAGACTCTAATGTTGATACTCAGGCTCTGTGCTGTTTTTGCCGTGTCTGTGTTCTGGACAGGTCCCGTCCCAGGCCAAGGGGGCCCCTCCAGAGGCTCGTTTTGTTTCACTGGGGCCAACGGGAAGGCCTGGACCTGCATGTTAGATTTGCTTGTGCAGCTGCTAAGGCTTGTGGCTCTTCCTGGCTCCTCTCAGGGTTTGTTTCCAAAAAAGAACTGCTTCCTTTGGGTGCCTCGCTCGCGAGGTTGGTGTTTCCACCAAAATAGAAGCATTGTGGAGGACGATGGGGAGGAAGGTCATGGTCAGCCCCCTGCAAGAAGGAAAACACCAGTCAAAACCCTCAACTTAAACTCACCTCAAGCAGGAAACAGGCAGTCTGGCTGTTCATGTGTGTTGTTGCACCAGGGCGGTCTGGGGTTTGGAATCACCTTTGAGCAGTATGGTGGCTGTAGGAGAAAGGATTTTGGGGGGGATTAGTCACTGAGTACGGGAGCATCCTCTAGTCATGGGAGAAGGTGCTGGTTCACATAGTGTTGCCCTAACACCTGCACGAGACCCATGGCAAAAGCAAGCACTTGGGGGTGCTTTTTAATGCATTTTGCGTTTCACGTGTTCATCTTTTTTTCATCCTCAAAACAAAATCCAAAAAAGACAGTTTTCTAAACCTTGAGAATGATGCTGCCTTTCTCTGTTGGGAAAGGACCTAACCAGCCTTTTTGGGAATGCGGAGAGGATTTGATTTGCTGGAGAGCATTCACGTGAAGCAAGGAGCTTTTATGCTGTGTCTAGTGTCTACGTGTCAGCTCCTCCTTGCCTTAAGTGTTTTGCTCCCGCTTTAATCTCTGAAATTCTTGCTGGACTAGAAATTTATTTTCCTGTACTTCCTTTCCAGCCTCCATCCCTCCTTAATGTGGCATTTTCTTTTAACTCTTTGAGAGTTAAACATCTGCTTTGACTCCAGCTCACGTTCCAGTAGCTGCTGGTCCATGTTTCCATAAGGGCCTTGTGCCGTTCGTGTCTGCAGGGAATTTCCTCCTGAGAGAAGGACCAGGTGAGCTGTTTCCTCAGCTGAGTCCTCTGACGAGCTGCTGAGGTGGAGCCTGGTTTTAGGCAGCGGTGGAAGGATGGCCCGTCCTGGGGTGGCATCGCGTTGACACAGCGAAGCTACCGAGTGGGGTCTCCTGCCTTTGCTCCGTCCAAGCTGCGAGTTACAGCAGTTCTGTTTTGTTGATGGGGAAGAAGCAGCAGCAAAGATCTCTCTTTCTGCTCTGCTATTTGAAAATGGCCCAAACCAAGGAGTTGGATCTTGTTTGACACAACAGGGCGACTCTCAGCAGTGCTCCTGTGGCTAACACCAGTATTTTTAGTGCTCTTCCTTGGGTTGCTGAGCTGCTCCTTGGCTTGGTCGACACCGTGTGGAGGTCACACACAGGCAGTTTCAGGAGGGCCATTTGGTGGGGCTCGCGCTGGAGCAGCTGCTTGGAGACACACGGGGTGGGAAGGGCCAAGAGGGGTACTGGCACATTGCTCCAACCATATCCAACCCAGTGCTCCTCATATGCCTGGGAATAGGTACGTGCCAGGAGCAAATCCAGGCTAAAAAAGGACCGTTGTGGTCAGCCTGACTAGAAGGATTAGGAAACAATGTTGAACCTGCAACCCAATAGCCAGGATCTCTTAGCTTGCATACTGCCCACCCAGCAGGGAGTAGCAGGGCCGTCTTTGCAGACGTGGAAAAGATGACCCTGTCACTGAATACATGAACACAATAAAATGGCTGGAAACTGCCCTGGCTGCGTTTTAAGTAGCTGGATCCCCCTATAGTTGCCCCAAGCATCTGTTTTTCTGCTGCTTAGATTTCATCTCACAGGGTGGTGGGAGCTGACATCGATGTTGGGGCAGGGGCACTTGTTCATCCCCAGTACCCTTTAGTGACGCGCACTGAGCTGTGTGACGACACTACATGAGAAGGCTCTCAAGATTACTGAGATGGCAGAGACTGAAGGGAGAATATGTAGCTGAATTCATCCAAGACTGAATTTCTTCCAGTAGGAGCCTTTGGGAAAAGTGGGGGGGAAATTAGAAACAAAATGAATTATGTGCAGCCAAAATGACAGGTTGTTTTCTTTATTTTGCTAATGGAGAGGAAAGGTGTCTCTTGGGAGCAAATAAAAATGCAAACAAATTATTTTTTCTCTGTATGTGTTGGGTGGAAATATTCTGGACTACTTTCAAAGTAAATATTTGCAAGAGCCAGGAGTGAATTGTCCTGATTTACCTTTTAAAGCAGAGCCTCCCGTCCCATCCTCCTGCTTCACGCGGGCTCCTTGGAGCAGACGTTCCTGCAGGATTTGCCTCCACACCAGAAATGCCCTCTGTTTCCCCTTCATGCAGCTGGTTCTCCTCTTGGGTTACCCATACCCTTCCGAGGGCCGAGAGCTGCTTTTTGCTTTTGGGAGCTCTTGGCCCTCCTGCTCCAGCAGCCGGAGGCGGCAGTGGCCACGCGGGTCTCGGAGCAGCTGCTGGACTCAGGCCCGTGCTGGCAGCACACGAGTCTGGAATCTCTTTCCATTACAGCAATGATGTTTCCCCTGTAGGCAGGACAGCTATTTATCTAATGGAATGACACATTTTTCAGCACTGTCAGTCCTTAAATATCAAATGAGTAAATTAATAGAGAGCAGGTGATCTTTTCTTCTGGAGGTTTAATGCAACGTAGCTGCTCAATGCATTGCCTCTGGCATAACTGCCTTTTCACAAAAGCTGACATCATTTGTTCTGTTGTTGCTTGTAATTGGAACTATTTGCTGCTTTTGAGTCCTGTTAATTAGAAATGACATTGTACCTCACCTGATAGGAGCTAGACGTGCAACGCTCAGATTGATGGCGCTAAGGAAGAGCATTTTGCACTAGCAAACTTGCAGTGCCCCTGTGTACATAGGTTGACGATAACTGCTTATTAAGAAATAACTTAGCAGGGTTGCAGTAGCTGCAGTTGCTGGTGTAAGTCTTGTTCTTCCACAGGAGGCTGTCATTACCAAACTCGATGGAACTCTCTGCTCCCTAGCGTCTGCCTTAACCCAGTGGTGCAGATGAGAAACCAAATTGTAGAGAGGAGCTGCAGTGCTGGGTGGAAGCTGCTCTAGTTGAGCTCATGTTGCTTGTCTGGCTGCAGCTGCAAATCCCTACCCTCTGTCTGGGGCAGGTTTCTCCCAGCGCCAGTCTTTGTTCCAGAAACATCAGAAAAAAAAAAAAAAAAACCCTAAGTGGAAAGCTGAACTTCTCCCCAGCATCCCGAGCCCTTCGGAGTCATGATTTGAGTCAATTCATACCACTGCAATGAAGTAAGACCTTGTGGCACTAAGTGTTGGGGTAACGGTTGGCTCTGGTTGAGAGCGGTGCTGCAAAATGATTTCTGTGTAGTTTGCTGCAGGATGGGGAGCTTATAAAGGAGTAGATGGAACAGTGTGAAATAGAGGTATGCGTGACTTCGCGCTCTTTTTTTTTTGCCTCTGAATTGTATTATTCCCTTCCTTCCCCATCTACTTGTGAAACAGCACAAACTCTGAAGATATCTGAGAAAATCTAGAAAATCCATGGGGAGAAGTGCTGGTTGTTGGCATTGCCTGTGCTGGAAGAGCTCTGTGATGCTATCCATGATCCAGGGAGAGCCTTAGTCCTGCTCAACTTTCTACCTCCAAGATTACAAATGTCGTCTGGGTGTTCTGGGGTAGAATGACCTTGACACCGTGCTGAGATTAATGCTCTTCTACCGCTGCGTGTGCCCTTCAGAAGTCGTCAGCCTCCTTCATGTCTAACCCGCCTGACCTGCCATGTATTGATGCTGGATTGCATGTTGTTTGCTAGAAAATAAGTATCACATACTTCCCTCCTAACTTTAAGTAGGTCGGCTTTTAGTCTAATTGATTAACTTTTGCACCTAGTCAAATAAATTGATTTACTCACACGAGGGGGAAGTATTCACCTGCTCTGTCAGATTAACTGTCCGTGTAGGTTCATGCGGAGGGATTGCGGCAGGCTGGGTCAGGCAGAGCAGGGGTGGCTGAGAGCTCTGACAGGGAAGGCAGCGCAAAGGGCGGTGCAGCAGGGCTATTTTTCAAAACACCTTTATAGGCATATTTTTTCCCTGAAAATTCATCTTAGTTATGTAGGCATCTTTAGCGGATGCAACACCTTGGAATTGTTGCTAAGGCAGCATGTTGGTTGGGAAAAAAATGAAACAAAGCATGAAATGCTGCTCTCTGCTAAAGAAATGGCTGCAAGATGCTATTTGAGAGAGAGAGTCCCGTAGGGAGTTAAGCAGCCACTGTGCTTCCGTACTAGCAGCCTGGAGAGCTCTAACAGCTTGTTCGTGTTGTGGAAGGAGGTACAGCGCGTTACAGACCATCATTTAAGCGCTGCCGTAAATCATCCTTCACACGGGGCCCCTTGGTGACTGGTTAGTATAATTAATATAAACATCTTGCTGTAGCTTTACGTTTTGGTTTAGCAGCTCCTTGGTTTGAGAAGAGTCTTGGGACTGCCTGGATTTCAATTATCTCCCTGATGCTGAAGGTGGGGTTTTAACCTGATGTTAATCATGGTCCTCGAGGGAAATGCAGGCAGCCAGCAGCCAGCAAGGGCTCGGGTGGTGCAGACTGCGTAACCTGCTCCGAACGTCTGAACCCAAAGCAAATCCACCTTCAAGGAGTTAGAAGTGCAGTGCTAATTGCTTGCTGCATGAGAGAGGCTTTTCTGAAGGGCTTCTTTGCAGGATGCTGCAAACATAAAGTGTGATTGTGCAGGTATCGAAGTCATTCATTCATTTTGGTAAATCTAATGAAGAAAGAAGGATTTTTTTTTTTTTCTGTGGAAGGTCACATTTTCTCTCACGCTGAGAGGCTCCTTAGCAGCCAAAGAGTGGGGAATATGGATAATTCTAATTCTATATGAAGTTTATGCCTTCTTGGAATGCCTTCAGTGCCCGAGCCCGCTGGGGAAACAGGCTGGCCTTGATACCTTTTACTAGCTAGAGCACGGCTTAATTCTGGCTTTCTGGCCTCTGGGAGGGAGAACTGACTTGGTCTTACCCTAGCGAGATTTTCCTGTGAAGCTTCATTTGCAGGGATGTTTCTCCCAGCATTTATCAACTGGGGCCAGATCTTACTCAAATCAAAACACTAGACAGCTCCACGTCTTAGCTGAATGCCTTAATAGCAGCTTCTCAATCGAGCAGAAGCAGCAGGTTATTTAAAACATGTAGGTCAGATTGGCTCAGTGTTGTATGAGGAGATTACCTAGAGGTGGTGGTATTAAAACTCAATTACCTGGTGTGGGGCACTTTTGGGTTCCTCTTTGCTGTCGGAGGACTGATAGTAAACAGACTTTTAGGTTTTACTTGCAAATGTGATACTAGTGTCATGTGTTTTACGTTGTTTCTGAATTTGTAATGGCATTTTTAATGTGAACATTCCCTTTTCTAAGCCAATTTTTAAAATGAAAATGATTATTTTTTTCTCTGAAAATTTCTGTATTCTCTGCAAGAGGGTTGTGGTATAAAACAAAATGGAAAATGAATGCTAAGCATCCACCCTACCCCCAGTTTTATGTTCTCGAGGCTGGTAGTTGCAGAAAGTAGATTACTTGGATTTTTAACTCCTAATTTTTAAAGAATATTACTTGTAATTTGAGGCACTGGATTCTTTTTGTTGTTATAAACCCAGTTTGCTGTGTGTCTGTGCACCCCCCTGCATTAGGGACAAGACAGCCTCTGAAGGCAGACTTGGCTGTAATAGCGAGGGGCTGTTTGTTGCATTGGGAGCTCTTTGCCCTGAAACTCAGATGTTTAGGGCAGCTTGTTTGCTGAAACGGTGGAGTCCTTAGCCAGGAAGAGAAGGAAAGGGCAGGATTTCCATAGGGAGCGGAGACGGATGCGGGTCCGTGGGAACCTCAGCGATGCAGAAAAGGCACCCCTGCCGACTGGTTGTAAATGGTGGTGTTCAAAGGGCACCGATAAAAGCCCCATCCTGCACCCAGACTCCAGCAGGTCCTTCTGCCAATCGATCTCTTTGCTCGGTTGCTGTTAATTGGCTTGTTAATTGGTTGATGGTTCTTTCAGGAGTAAGTAGGGCACGGCCTTGGGCAGCAGCCTCATTGGTGCTGTCCTTCCAGCTGCCTTGGTTTGGTGCTGTGGCCTCGCAAAGCCTGTTGGTGACCATGATGCTGCCATGAGGCAAGTGGTCGTTGTTGCAGCCTGTAGAGGCAGGCTCAAAAGGCAAAGCCCACCTTAAGTTACTGCTTTGGATTCACAGAGATAGAGAGTTTTCTGTGAGGGAGCAGCAGTGGAAAGCAGCAGCACCCTGGAGGAAGGAAGCAGATGGCAGGAAGAGCCTCCAGACGCTCGAGAGGCTGCAGCAGCCTCGCATGCAGGCGGTGATAGCAGGCACGAGGGATTGCTCTTCAGCTTCGAGAAAATATCTGATGTGCTGCGTGCTAGAGGTACCAAAGCTTTTGTGTCCTTCGTGCTTTGGTGATCCCAAATGCAACTGCTTTTTGGCCAGTGGAGTGATCTGAGCTGGAATGAAGAACCATTTGCCAGGAAAAGGGAAGTTTCTTCATCCAGCTCGTGTGGATGGATCCTCGACTTGCACCTCGACTTTGTGCAAGCAGCTGAGAACCGAAACCGAGCTCAGGCCTGGGTGGCAGAAGCAGCCATGTGGCTGGTGATGATCATTCTGCATCCGCACGGAGGAGACGTTTTGTCAGGCGCAGAGACCCAGGCGCTGGGCTTTGCTCCCTCGAGAGCCTTGTTTGGGAGCAATGTGGAGGACAACTGGTGCTCTGTGCTCGGCGCTAAACACAGTGCCACGTTTCACCTTACTGACAGTGTTAGATGTAGGCAAATGGACACGGGAGATACATTATGGCTTCTGGTAAGAGCTGCTTAATTAAACTGCTGCACGAGCCTAGACAGTTAAACAAAGCACGTCCTCCTGTGGAGGTACATACAGGGCACAGCTAGTACTCTAGTACTTAAAAAAAAAAAATAAAAAAAAAGGGTTTCTTCCTAGCAATCTGCAGAGAATTTTTATAGGGTGCCTTCTTCCCCTCTGCTAAAGCACCTCGTGACCCGCTGGCGCTCCCGTGCTGCTTGGCCATTGCTGAAAAGCAGCGCTGGAAGGAGTGGCACGGGACTGCGCTCCGCAGGCTGCCTACGTGCCCGGGAGCAGCTGCGCCGGTGGCTTCCCTGCGGGAGCAGCGGCCCAAGGAATGCCGAGCGTGTGGGCTGGGAACAGCACCCCGGCAGAGGAACACCTGCCCGGGCTGAGGAACTGCTGCTCCTGCGGTCCTGGGTTTTACAGCTATCTGGGTATCTCCTGCGTAATGGCAGAGTGCTTAGCTGTTTGCAAGCAAAACATGCTGGAGACGAAGCCAGGGAATATAGATGGGGCCCCTGCCCTTGGCTCCAGACGTTAATCCTGGAAAATACAGGCAGAAGGAGCTCTGAGAAGTCACAGTCCTTTACGTATTGGCTGTGAAAACGAAGCAGTTGGAATTACTTTTTCCCATTCTGCTTCCAGCATGCAGGTTGCAGGGAGTGTAAAACAGCCCTGGGGCAAAGAGAGGACATTTTTGAGACAACCTGGTCCTGAGCCCTGTAGACCCATAGACATTATGGATGTGAATGTGATGGCTGTCCCAGAGCAGAAAAAAAAAAAAAAAACAGCCTGGAAAAGCACTTTTCTTCCGCAGAGTGTCAATTTAAGGAGAAAGTTAAATGACGGTGTCCTCATTTGACTTGCTGATGTAATGTGAGAGCGCAGGGAGCATCTGATGGAGCAACCTTCATTATCACAGCACTCTGCTGTTGAGCTCAAGTGCCGTTCATCCTCTGATGGGAAAGGGGCTGAGACGTGAACTGCTTCGTTGTGATCTGCCCTGCTGCTCCCTGCGTCATGCACAGGGGCCAAATGCAGCGTTTGCCTGGAGCGATTGTGTCACGTAACGAACAGCACAAAATTCTGCGCTATGTTCGGCACGCTCAAAGTGCTATTTTTAGACTGTGGGTTGCTTTTCCTTCTGCCAAAGCTTGCTGTGGAAATGAGGAGCATTTGGATTTTGCCTTGGAATTGCAATGAGAGTGCTCAGAAACTGGGCTGCTGCCGTTGTGTATGGTTTAATTTGTAGAGCTCGAGGTAGGAGCGTGCGGCATTGCTTAAAGCAGCTTCCATACTGCCTCTGCAGCGTGTTCAGAGGCAAATGGAGCTGCTTTCTGAGTGCCATGAGGCTGAGGACAACAGAATGTGTCTCATTCACAGGAAATACTGGCCAGCATGCCTGGATTACTCTTTTAATAATTTCTTGATAGCTTAAATATTACTTCAGCATTCAAACAAGGGGAAAAGCTAACAGCTGAGTGTGAAATGGCAATGTGCAATACATTTCCAGCCTATTTTCCCCAGCCCTTTGCTAGAAGAGGGGAAAATAAGCAGGAGTATCATTAAATTTCTCTCCATGGGCAGTAAAGATTGCAAATAACACATTTAGTCACACCAGGATTACAGCTAATCCAATAGGTCACATCAAAGTAAGTCTCCATCATTGAAGCTGCCCACACTATTTTTTGCCTGGAGCACTTGTCCACTTCTGGCATCTGTAATCTGCCTGGGTAACATTTGCTATGAAAGGCCCCCCTAGGGAATGGTCCATCTGCCCTGTGGGAAATGACTCGCTGGGAAAGAGCTCAGGAGCCTCTACCTGGTGAGTCAGTGTGGGGGGACACGATGGTCCCCCAGCCCTGGCCGCGAGTCGGCGCCTGTCTGGAGATCTCAGTTCCCAGGAACGATCAAGGCACAAAACTGCCCCAACTGATGCCAAAATGGAAACCATTCCTGCCTAGCTTTGTTTTGTCTCATCAACTGTTTGCCTTGGCGTGACATTTTCATATTTTTACCTCATGTCAGTATTTGTTTCTGGGAAGAAACTTTATTACTTAAAATTCAGCTTGTGCAATTTGTTTGTTTAAATTTGCTGGCAGCTTTAAAAGAGCCTGTTCCATGTGCTAGTATCAGAGCTGCTATTAGTACGACATGCTTTGAAAGTAAAAAGCAGCAGACAGGGAATGTTTCCTGTGAAATATCTGGGAATATTTTTAGTCATAATAATATTCAGGAATATTTTGAACCTATTTGACTGAATTTTGATAGATGTCAGGTTACTTGGCCAGGGTTGGATCAAGATTGTACAGGAGTGAGCCCACTGAAAGCTCTTTCCATGATTCAAGGCGCAAAGGTGCCTTGGTTTGGGTGCACCGGTGGAGCTAACCCAGGGGATGGGAGGCCAAGTTTGAGTGAACTAGGAGGTAATGCAGCACTAGAAACTAAACTTAGCTATGAGCTTGAGTTGCCAGAATGGCAACTCAAGCAGTGTGTTTGCTGCTTTTCAGAAAAAAAAAAAAAATTCTGTGAGATGAGCACAACCTGAACAGGACGGCCTGGAGAAAGGACTTTGGGGAAAGGATCTGCCCCGCAGGTGGTGGCAGTGTCTGTAGTGACTGGGAAATGGGGCTAGAGCATGTCTGAGTCGTCCTTTTTTGCTTTCAGGCAATACTTCACTTAATAATGACTGAACATCATCAAAAAATGGAAGTGGTCCAAGCTGTTTGACTCTCCTTTTCAGCCCTGTTCCCTGTAGTAATCTGAGTCATCGATGCCAAGAAATATAAATGGTGTTTATGGTTGAAAATACTGAAAACTCGGGCTTGGGGACGCTGCGCTCCAGCTGATGACAATAAAATTATTTTGGAGGGAGCTGGGTCCCGTGGGAGGAAGCTGGACCAAGTGCAGAGAGCAGCAGAGTGAGGAGTGAGCTCGGCACAAGCCCCAGAGAAACCCCAAGGGGAAGAGGTGAGAAGAAAACTGGGAAAAGGCTAAACAACAAGAAAGCAGGGAGTGAAGAGATGAGTGAAAGGAGGAATGGGGCTGGTGGCCGTAAGGCAGCTGGCAGGCCAGGGAAGAGGAGAAGGGGCTGCTCAGTGTTGTCCAGGAAAAGGTAGTTGTTTCTGGTTTTGAGTTGCTGCTCTGGTTCATATAATATTTAAAGAATATATCTGTATTTTTCATGAAGAGCAGCCTGGAAGCAAATGCTGGAAATTCGCCATCAGTGTGCAGACTTCTTTGCTGTAGCCACACGCTGTGAAAGTGAGTGGGACTGAAGCAAAGTACATTAACAAATTCCTCTCCTGATGGGAGACAGAGAGAGGAATGCCATGGACCAGGGGGAATGCCCAATTAAGGGGAGGAAAAAGTACATAACAGTTGAATTTCTTTTCAAAAATTACTAAGTAGCATAGGCTGGTAAAATCAGCTGAAATCAGCTTTCAAATTAAAATAAAAAAAGTGAGGAGAAGCATTACAGAGTATAATTTGAAGTTAAGATTAAGGGACAAAACAAGTTCATACTGAGATGGATTAGTCAAGTCTTATGGTGAGTTGGGGTTCTCTCAACACTGGGCTAGTTGTCCTTTCTCTGATGGAGGTTGCTATGTGTGGAGGTGGAGTAAATAGACATGAGAGAGTTTTAAATCCCCTTTTTGTTTTTAATGCTCGGCATGCTTTCTAGCTTGGACACCGCTTGTGTTATGGTGAACTTAAAAATAGGTTGTGGTGGTGAATGTGATAGTTGATCAAGATGCCTTAGAATTAAAGTCACATCTTTGGATATAGGAGAGCAAACAACCATTATTTCTGCTTTTGGACGTTTGCTAAGCATGGGGTGTTTCATTTTGTGCCTTCCCATCCATTTGGGCTTATTTCAGGAGCAATCACTTGTGCAAGCCCAGCTGTCCACCTGCATCCTCGGTAGGTACACATTAACTCGTGCAGCCATTCAGGAAGCAGGGTGCTTGGAGAGGCTTGTTGCAAACAGCCTGTGTCCTTCTTGTCTTATCTGATTGTGTGCACAAAGCAGCCTGAGAATTTCACATAGGAATTTGTGTACTGAGAGATCCCTGGTGTGAAAGGAATGCTTTTGAGCCCCAAACTTCTGGGGTGGCTATTCAAATCTCAGGACTCTCAAGTGGTCGTGAATTTATTGCTTCCTTTGGTACATGGCTCTTGTTAGTCTAGCCCAGCTTGCTGCTGCAAAATAGAAGCAAGAAGGAATTTCTAAAACAAATCATGAAATGTTCCCTTACACCGTAGTTTCTGAAGAATACCCTCCTAACTAGCTATTTGAACAAATCCAGATGGAAACGGTTGTATTCAGACTGTATTAAACAGTGCTGAATATGCATTTGGACACGAGCTAAATTTGAGAGAAACACCAGCAAATCGGACCTTCTGATAGGGCTCCGGGTAGCGCAAAGACCACGTTACCAACAGCTCTGCACCCGTGGCTCCGTCCCTTGCTTTTGCTGCCGGGGCCTTGACGTGTTGGCATCTGAGTGATTGTGTGGGAGCTGCTCTCATCATCACGCTTTCCGACTAGATGCCACTTTGGCCCAGCTGTTACAAACAAGGAACTACACGAGACTTTATTGTATCTACCATGGCGCAATGATTTAATTCTGCTTTTCTGCACAGAACTGTATACAGGGGGCACTGCCTAGTCCTCCCTCACTGCTTCAAAATAGAGACCTGCACGTGGTTACAACCTGGGTTACAGGTTACAGGAGAGTGTTGCTTCCTACGTGGTGACACGTACACGTCTTGAACGTTGCCAGTGAAAACAATCCCGGAGGACAATTCAGAACATGGAACGTGCAGTAAGTTTGTAGGTCATCAGGGGAGTCTGGCAGCAACGTTACACATTCAAGCGTGCAGGTGTTTGCGCAATGGGTTCCTGTGGCTGCCTCTTTAGGATATGGATTCTTTTTTTCTGCTAGCATGAGATACAATCTCTGAAGCATAGAAATCCCCAGACAATGAGATTTCTTTACCATAGAGACTTTGTTGGCTTGCCACTTAGTTGGATTTCATACACTAGACAGGTTTTCTTGTTTTCTTTCTTAATTAAAGGTTGCAATTTTTGTTGATATGTATCTCTTTGCGTAGGGAGGAGTCAATAGCTGTATGCATGCTGTTTTTTTAAAAATGGAAGGATAGAGTAATACTAAATATTTAAAGCTGCAGTGGTAGATTCTGATTGATTGAAGAGCTGAACATGCCCATAAATTATTTACTTTTGAAAAGGTCACGTATAAAATTTTAAGGCACTGCAAGATACCTGGGAGGACATCATATAGAGGATGGAGAGTCTTTTTTTGGTGGCTGTTCAGAGCTTTTCACCGAAGAGGAGATGGCTCCTCTGAAGATGCGACCCAAACGGGGAGCAGAGAGAGGACAAGACGTTGAGCTGGCATCTTCCAAATAGGCATGATTACTCCCAGTTCGGATGGGAGTGCTCAAGGTTGTAGAGAAGGCTCCAAGGCTGGAGAGAAGACCCCTGCCATGTGGCTTCTGAAGAGGGGACTTTCACCTGCAGGCTTGGGCAAAAAGCTGTGCCCACCTCATGGGAAATCATAGTCCGTCTGTCTTGAAAATGATCTCTGTGTGAAGAAACTGCTCTTGCTGCTTAATAGTCCTGGGCTGACTGTTGAGCGCCCGCTTTCCACACGCGAGGTTGATTTGAGTGCGTTGTGTAGCTGTGAGGAAGGGCTCGCCTGTTGGTGGCAGTTCGGCCGCTTCGCATATGGAAAGGCTGCAGGGGCAGCAGGGAGCGTGGCCGGCGACCGCGCGGTGAGGGTGAGGGTGAGGGTGAGGGTGAGGCCTCGTCGTGGCACCCAGGAGGTCTGTGTTCAAACCGGGTGGCTGGGCCCTGGCTCCGGCGGGCAGTGGAAGGGGAAGCCTGTGGAAGGTCTCTGTTGTCCTGCACCAGGAGGATGTTGCCAGCAGGCCGAGGGAGTGATCAAGTGATCCTGCCCCTCTGCTGAGCTCTGCTGAGGCCGCAGCTGGAGTATTGGGTGCAGTTCTGGGCTCCCCGGTACAAGAGGGACGTGGAGCTGCTGGAGAGAGGGTCCAGCAGAGAGCTATGAAGATGGTGAAGGGACTGGAGCATTTGTTGTATGAGGAAAGACTAAGTGAGCTGGGCCTGTCTAGCCTAGAGAAGACTGAGAGGAGATTTTATCAACACGGACAAGTACCTGAGGTGGGAATGTAGGGAGGATGGGGCCAAGCTCTTCTCTGTGGTGGCCAGTGACAGGACAAGGGGTAATGGGTATAAGTTGCACCACAGGAAGTTCCACCTCCATATGAGGAAGAACTTCTTTCCTGTGAGGGTGCCAGAGCCCTGGCACAGGCTGCCC
>JAWLRI010000738.1:140242-163968 GCA_034781795.1 Crypturellus tataupa
AGGGTGCCAGAGCCCTGGCACAGGCTGCCCAGAGAGGTTGTGGAGTCTCCTTCTCTGGAGATCTTCCAAACCTGCCTCGATGCCGCTTTAACTGTGTTTTTCCGTGAGCACTGCTGAGCGTGGCTGAGTCAAAGGAGCGGGTCGGGAATTCTGTGAGGAGGGTTGGGCAACAGCTCGGAGGACCCTGGTCCCTGGACCCTGGCAGCAAGGCTGGGGTGTCTTGGACACGACTGTGGTTTGGCTTTTGTTTCTACTTGCTAACTGTTACCCAGCCAGGTGTCTGGAAGGAGGAGGTAATTAAAACAAAAGGGGGCGGGAGGGAAAGTGAGGAATCGCCTCTGTTTCTTTGCGGCCTGCGAACTGACGTATTTCAGATGAAGTTTAGGGCTTGTCAGAAAATGTTTTGTTCGGCCTTTGTTTTCCATGGAATTCCATGTGCTTGGTTAGCTTCTTTTCAAATAAAAAAAAAAAATACTCCATGTACGGGTTGAGAGCTTTATCTGTTTATCTCCTCATTAAAATGGCTGTCTATGAAATGTGCTGACAGGGCTTTTACCCTTTTGCTGTCTATTCTCATCGCATTTTCCACTGAAAGCCTCCCCTCGACTATCTCTGTTCCGCAGTAAATGAGACTTTCTTGTGGCGCGGAGGCTCTGGGCTTCGTTCCTGGGTGACCCTGGGTGAGGTGCCCGAGTCCCCAGCGGGGAGCACATGGAAGCTGCTTTGCCCATCTGCTAAATTCCCCCAGGGCCACTTCTCAGGACAGGGAGATCCTTGTATAAAACACAGCACAAAAGTCTCTTTGGGTTCCCATCTGCTGGATGCAGCACCTGAGCTAGAGTTTGAGCAGGCTGGGTACCCGAGTAGGCTTTCTCAGGAAATTTGGCCTCAGGACTTCTGGAGCAAGGTTTAACCAAGTGCTGTGCTATTCATTGGGCAAAAAAGTAGGTGTTTCAGCACTCTACCACCTAAACCCTATGGAGGTAGCAGCTGAGGCTTCCAACAGCTGTTTCATTAATACTGGTATTGATATGAAGTCATGAAGAATAACTTTGGGTTACAGAAAAGCTGCCAGTACTTGCAGTGCAAATGGCTCCAGCAGTGATAACCTGCGGCCTGGACTGGAGGTACTGGGCCCCACAGTCAGCCCCGATCCACACGGTTTGCTCTGCCCTCCGTTGGGCTTTCTTTGGGTCTCATGAAGCGTCCGCGCTCTACCGGCGAAGAAAAGATTGTGTAAATGTTTATAAATGTCTGTAAAATCAAAGCATTTTGTGTTTTTGTTTTTGTTTCCCTCTGGTTTAATCTGGCAGCTCTCTTGTGTACATGCATGAAGTCCTCTGGGTCGTACGTAGGTGCAGTGGGTGCCGTGAAGACAGAAAAGGGGCCTCAGTGTAAGAAAAAGAAATGCAAAATCAGGGCAGGAGACGCATCAAAGCGCTCATGTGCCAAGTCCCACAAAAGATAGCTGCCCACAGGGCAGGAACATAGTCACAGAATAAACGTTTGGCTTGGGTTTGGTGCTGCCTCTACCTCCTCTCCTAGCAAACCAGCCCATGCAGCGTCGGGAACTCGGGGCTGTTTGATATGTAGAGCAGGCAGCTGCAGGCTCAATTAATTCCCCCTTCGGATTTTTGTTTGTTCCACTTTATTTTTATTTCCAGAAGGCTGCGGTGCCTTCCAAAGCACCGCATGCGAGTGGCCTTCACGGCTGGCTGGCTTGGATCGAAGCGGAACGAGGAGCTCGGCGATGGGATCCGAGCGGGGAAGCCTCCTCGCAACATTGCTGCGGATGGGGCTAACGGAGACAGCCCGTAGAGTCATTGCCGTGAGAGTCCCCCAAAGCAAACGGGAGTTGGGTGCAGGAGCCTGGGCCTGGCGCAGACTGGGGAGCTGGTCTCCTCACACGCTTCCTCCTCGCGCGCTTCCTCCTCCCTCATCTTTCTTTCCTGGATAAAAGAGCTGGAATTTGCCACAGTTCCCATCCAGCACTCTGCTTTCAAAACTGCAGCTCAATCAAGCAGTGCCAACCACACCTCAATATGCTAGTTTTGTAGTCAACAGATTTTATATATTTTTTAAATATGATTAAAGAACAGTCTGTGCTAGGCTGATGGACTGATGCCTTTATTTTTAGCCAGTAGATTAGATTTTGTCAAGGGCTCCCTTCCCCAGCAGTAAAGCAGCATGATCCATGCTTGCTTTACACAATTTTTTATTTTGTTTTTATTTTTAAAGCTTCTGGCACAGCACTTAGGTGACCGTGGGATATTCTAATGAAGCTGCAGTTATTAAAAAAATCTATTACATTTCAGGGATGTTTGGGTTCCACGCTTCAATAGTGCTAATTAGATATGTGACCCATTTTCATTCTGCCTTCGCTCCTGGGGATGGTGGAGCCTCATTATAAATACGAGGAGAGCAAATGCCCATGTTGCTTACTCTAAATAGCGGCTTCAAAACAGGCCCAAGGGGCCTGGGGGTGTTTTTTTGTATGTGGACGCTGATTATATTTTATTTTTCATTCAGTGGGGGAAGTGGGATGGAGGGGGGTGATTTCTCCCCAGAAATAAATAATTGAGCACTTTATTTTTTTTAATCTGGAAAACCTAGTGGCAAATTGGGTTCCTCTTGAATTTTAAGCTTGCTTTATTTTTATTGACAAGGGAATAGCCTGGGATGCTTTTAAGCATAAAAAAAAATGCTTTTAATATTACAGTAGCGTCCCATTAACTGATAATATTTTTAGCTGCTAGTCTCCGTGCAACCCATCTCATCGTGAAAAAAGCTCCATGGCTGCCTGTGTGTCTGTCTGTCCGTCTGCTGAAACGGGCAAAAAGCTTGTGATGAGCCAAAAGCCGCCCTCAGAAACCTCCTGAGATTCTTCGAGGTAAAACTTGAGCACTTTGGGGAAATAAATAAAATAAAAAAAAAATCTATGTATCTATATATGTATATCATAGAAAGTGAGCTGTTGATCCCCAAATGGGGGGAGACCGTGGTGAGGCTTGTGGATCGGTGGTTTGGAAAGTCGTATAAAATATAAGTGAATATAAGGTAAGCAATGGGCAAGAGATGGAGCTCAGGTTGCAGCGTCCCTGTGTTTTGGAGGAACAGCCTCCTCCCTTCGCAGCTTCTCGCCTGCCCACGTGGGTCCTGGTCCGCCTGAACGCGGCAGCTCTCCCTCCTCCGCAGCAGTGTGGCTTGTCCTCAGTGCTGAGCTTGGCTGCAGCCTTCAGCATCACCCACCTGGACCTGACCCTGGGTGACCATGGCATTGGGTTAGGAGGTCTCCAGAGGTCCCTTCCAGCCCCAACCGCTCTGTTCCTCCCTGACAGCTGCTGGGGATGGCGGGTGAAGACTGGGTGGATTCGGCCCTCAGCTCTGCAGCAGCAACCCCCACCCGAACGAGTTCATCTCTGTGGTCTAGCTCTGTCACCAGGGTGGGCAGAGGCAGAGCGGGCGCCTCAATCTGTCACCCCAGATTTCACTTTAGTGACTGCAATAAGTAAAAAGGGAAGCTGGGCTTTCAGCTCTGAGCTTGCTCTTCCGAGGGCTTGTTTGCAAAATGTCTCAGTGGGTTGGTTTCAAATGGAGACTTTTTTAAAAAAAACGAACAGCTGGGTGGAGTGTCTGAAATGGGCTAGTTGAACTTCAGGACAGTTCTTAGTCTGCCTGCCAGACTCTCTGGAGACATTTTTGGTGTGGACGGGCCCTTCATGGTGCTCCTTGCAGCTTCTGCCGTCATATAAGAGTCCCCAACACGTGTGCGGTGGGCAATGAGGTTAACCTTGAGTTTGCAGAGGTCCCGGGAGGGAAACAGCCTTTCCAGAAGCTGTCTGCATGACCTGTGCGCCGCCAGCACGGGCAACACAGCTAGGTTTGGGGCACTCTTTTTCTTCCTTGTGTTGCGTTGGTGCTGCGAGCGCACGAGCTGCTGTGGTCTGGCTCCGCTGCGAGGAATGGGCTCTCTGTAAAGCGCCGCTGTATAGCAAAGGATGAAAAGGTCTCCAAGCCGGAATTTTTACACCAATGTTTAACTTAACTCACTGTAAAACTGCAGGATTACTGATGCCTGCAGTTAAGGCATTTCTAAGCCTTGGAAGATCAGAAATGGGCTCAAATTTGTTCTTAACTTGGCTTTTGGGAGTATAGTGCCTTGTTGCTCACTGCTCCCATGAAGAATTTGGTAGTATGTCTCATTATTCGTTTGCTTTAGCTGTTTTGCTTTAGTCATGGGCTATTTTGTAGTCCTTGGGGATTTTTTTGAAATCAAAAATCTGTTTTCATGTCTTTGCCCCTTGCTTTTTGAGGCCTTCTGTGATCCTCTTCCCTGGCATCCCTTGTATGTTCAGAGGATTTTGAGCTATGTTGGCTCGCTGCAGTTCACAAAAAATACCATCTGCAGTAATTTTTGAAGTCTTTTCTTGGATATAAACAAGCAGCTGCCACTATGTGACCTCTCAGGCCCTGCTAGCGTCCCGTGAAGTCCATGTTGCAGGTCCCAAATGTTCCTTTTGACCCAGCTGTGAAGCGCGCATGTCCCCGAGCAGAGCTTGCTCCGCAGGGCCGCATGTGCTGGTTTCTCCATGGCGATGCAGTGGGAAGCTTCCCACTTGCTACTGAAAGGAATGTGGCTCTGCGTCGGGCACCCAGGGCCTGGATGCCTCCGCGGGCTGTTTGGGTTTTATTTTTGCATTCCACTGAAGATAGCGACTGGCACTTTCTCTTGAGAAGAAAAACAGAAACCACCTGTTAGTGCAGCTGGTGGCTGGAAACCGCAGACATGAGAGGACTCCGGCGTTGCTGCCTGCAGAACATGTGAGCTCGGGATGAAATAAAGTTGGTTTGGAAGAAGGATAATGTTTTGGGGCATAATTCAGTGACACAGAATGGGTGTGTTATCTAGGAATTTGCGAGGAACTGGGTGGCCGTATATTCTCTTTAAATATGCTAAGCAGAGAAAAATGCTTTGGGGGTGTGTGGCCAGCGGGAGGAAACTGTTGTCTCTGGAGCGGCTGAACCGAAAGAGGGGTGAGGAAGGGGCTCTTCTGAAGTTGTAAGTCTATGCACAGGATTTTACTCTAAATCAGATCCCAGAAAGTCCAGAACTTCAGCATAAAGACAAGCACAAAAAATGTTAATGAACATGCTTGAAAATGCTTTTTGTAAATCCCCTGGCTTAAAGCAGACAGAATAAATACCTTAAAATAACACACTCTCCTGTGAGCACTTCACTCCGCAACCAGACGCGCAGGCTCTCGCTGCAGGGGCCTCCAGCAGCTTCTCCCATTGCGCTGGCTGCAGAAGAGCAGAGGCCCCACGATGAGCACCCGTGGAAGCTGTGGCGGATCTGAGCACGCGGGTGTTTTTGAAGGCCGCCCCTTGTTCCAGAAGGCCTGTGGAAGCTGGACAAGAGGCTTTGTCTGGCGGGATGACTGGGTGCATTCTCCGGAGTGGGGATCATGATGTGCCAGTAATTGCAGTTAAATGAACATGGCTGGCTCTTAGGCAAAGGAAGCCTAATTTGTCACAGCTGTCAGAACGATCATGTCATGATTGTTTCCTTCAGGAACAGATTTAGGTGGCGAAGCCTGTTATTTTTTTTCTTTTTTTTTCTTGCTAAATATTGTGCAGCATGTTCAGTGACCCTCTTTTCTTCCCTCCCCCCCCCCCTTTAAGGGAAATACACCAGTTCTGCTTGCTTTTGTAAGCTGCAGACGAACTTTTGTGAACCACAGTGAGCTACAGCTTGTTGATTTGGTAGACTTCAAGGCCTTGAGCATAGGAGTAGTTGCAGTGGCTCTAGGAAGAGCTGAGGTCT
The DNA here is from genome assembly GCA_034781795.1 of Crypturellus tataupa. NCBI lineage: Eukaryota > Metazoa > Chordata > Aves > Tinamiformes > Tinamidae > Crypturellus > Crypturellus tataupa. The sequence goes on from JAWLRI010000738.1 coordinate 146,067, forward strand.
GCTTGCAGATTGGTACGTTCAAACTCGGTGCTCATGCTCCCGGTGAGGTTTTAAAAAGCAGCCCTGCCAGGCTGGATTTAACACCTAGTTACACTTGGCATCACCGTCTGCAGAGAGAAGAAACTGCAGAGTTGCTGCATTTGTGCCAGCAGGGAATACAGTAAAATAACACAGGACTCCGTCCTTACTACATAAAAAAAAAAAAGCAGTAAGGCGCAGGCATTAGCCATAATCCCCGTGTTTATTAGCTCTCTTTGTAGATGAACAAGTTGAGTCTGAATTGGGTAGAGCTGGGCCAGTTCAGCACAGCAAATGAATGCTAGTCTGGGGATGCTGGACTTGAGGGAGTGCAGAGATTTCCTGCCCTTCTGAAAAAAAAAAAAAAAAAAAATGAGAGAAGGTTAAAAATGCTTTTTTGGGATCCCTTGCTCACTGGTAATGTTGTCTGTTTTTTCTTCCCCTCTGTGCTGGTGGTTGGAGCTCTGCTGAAAGAGGTGAGGGTCTGTGGCTGGAGGGTGTTTCAGTGCGAGGCAGGGAGGTGTTGAAGGGGATGCCTGGAGGTAGCTGAGCTTTCGGCGGAGCGGAGGTGCAGGTGCCCTGTGCACAGTGCAGCGTGTGCCCAGGTTTCCCCGCTGCTTTCGGCCCTCTGAGTCTCCGGGTAAGCTCGGAGTAATCTTGTTTCCAGGCATCTTTTGGGGGGAGACAGCAAAGATCTGCAGGAACCAGCTGGTTTTCTTGCTACGGACTCTCTTTTGGCAAACTTCAGCCCTTTGGCCTTACTTGAGGCCCTGAGGCCTGGTGGCTCTGGCCGTGGTCCTCCTTGGTGGGGATGTCTCTAGGGCCCTCTCAGAGCACAGCTGGCTGCCCCTTCCCATTCCTGCTCCGGGAATGCAGCATGCGCTGCGGCTGCAGGGAATTCTGCCGTTGTTGCTGGGACATCCTGAGCCAGCCATGATGCTGCTGTACCCGGCTGTGTCGGTGTCACCCTTTCAATGTGGGGGTGCGAGGTGTTGGAAGACAGAAAAATGAGAGAAAACAGAACAAAACTAGAAAAATTCTTCCCATGGAGCTGCCTTACTAATCAACAAGTGAAATTTTAAGCTGTGTTTTGGACATGTCTAGCTGCTAAAACATCAGCAGAAGATAAACATCATGTTAAAAGCCTCCTCTTCAAGGGTTTGTTTCCATGGGTTTTTATCTCCACTTCCTCCTGCACGGAGTGGAGGGGCATGTCCTCCCTGCCATGAAAAGAACTGCAGCCTCTGATGCTCAGCACTTAGAAATAAGTTTTAATCTTCCATAATATCTACATGACTGTTTAATAGTTGATAAAAGAAAAACAAAGTTGCACATCTGCTTTTGTAGATTATGAGGACATGACATTGCAGATAAACATTATGAGCTCTTGCTTAATGATTTATTGAAGTTCATTTCTTCATTTTATTGCAGCTTTCTGTCTCTTATTATGCAGCTGTCTGCTTTCCCCAAGGAATGGAAGTCTAGCTCGGAGATATAAATCTCTGTTAATGATTTTAAATAGCTATCTATCTGTATATAATATGAAACTTGGTTTGCCCCAGGCATTCAATCATGGGATTAGGAGAGGATGATCAATAATGCGATGCGCAGAGGAGCTCTTGGTGGCTAAGTCGAGACCGTTACAAAGCCCCCTCGCCTTCATTCCTGCTGCTGCCTCTTGCGCTCAGTCTATCCATGTGAGCAGTTCCTATTCCCTCTCCTACATTTTCCGTGTCAGAGGGAGAAATCCAGGCCCAGCTACGCAGTAGCCGGTCAGGAGCAGCACCCTGTTCTGCCAGATTTGTTTGTCTTTTGCAAACATTTGTCGTACAAGATTTGTACAGATAGGAGTCCCTGTTGTGAAATAAGAGATACTGCAAGCAAATGTACTAGGAAGCATCCAAGGAATGTGGATAGATCCCTGGGCAAGACCTGTGATGTTCCTCGCCTCATGTAGCTGCTCTCTGAACAAGCTGCAGAGAGACCCTTTTCCTCGTGGAAAAAATGCATAGACATCATAGCTATCATTTCCATCTAGTTTCTACCTACTGATCCCAGATAAGTTTTCACAACTGGGATACAAGATCAGCAAATAAAAGCTGTATTTGGAAGGGAAGGGCAATTACAATGTTTGTTTAGCGTTTAGTTTGGCTTTGGTATCTTTCCTTTTGCTTTTCACCCACTAAAACCTACTATTCTGTCCAGAATTTATTAGGAAATAGGTGATTTAGGGAGGTGAAATGTGGCCTGAGTATTTTTATGTGTACCTTGGTTGTAGTTTAACTAGGAGCAAACTGACAGTGACTGGATATTGCTCCACTTGTGGCTTCTCAATATCGTGAATTTAGGGTGCAAACTGATTCCATGGTTGGCTACCATCTTATTCCTATGTGAGATGTGCTCCCCCTGGAAAGCCCTCTCCACACTTGGTGTTAGAGGAGGTGCCTGCTTGTGAGCCAAAGCTGCGGATGTGTCTTTGGATTGACCCATACGGCCTTGGCACTTCCAACAGGAGCATGACTGAGTCTTCAGAGGGCAGTGACCAAGGCTGTGCTGCTGCTGTGTGCTTAGCCCCACAGCCGGGTTGCGCAAAGAGGCGCAGGGTGACAGTGTGGCCCTTTGGGGAAAGGTCGCGGTCGTTAATACTGTTTCAAAAAGGCAACCTCTGAACGTGACCGGCTACAGAGAGCTTGTACAGAGCGAGTTATGAAAACCTCAGCCTAAAGAGACGGAGGAGAGGCAGCAAGCCCAGCACCTAGGAGAGTCCCTCAAAGCCTCCCTTGGTTACCCTGCAAGTGGGACTCGGTTACCCCAGGACCCTGCCTTGTCCACCCGTCCGGGCCGCAGCTCTCAGCAGCACTAGCACCCATTCCTGCAGTGCCTGCCTCCATTCCGAGCGTTCAGAGCCCATATTCCCGGGAAAAAGGAGTTCTTGGAGAGAGGGTTGCCTGCTCTTATCACTCGTGTAATCCCTGCTTACTGCCGTGTCCAGTGTGTGTCCTGGGCTCTGACACTGCAAGGTAGTTCAGCCAGGCACGTTGCTTGTTGAGCCCTCGTTTGGGGGCATGGAGGGACTTCTGCCCGTTCTTCCACCAGCTTAGCCTGTTCTCAGGTGAATGAAGCTCAGTGGGGAAAGACTAGACATGGCCTTTGCTGATGACCTGCTGCATGCTCTCTTCAGCCCCAAGCCACCTCACCCTGAGTTACGAGTTTATCTGGGTAGCAAATAGGGCACCATTGTGTTTCCCGGTGCTGCTGCAGCGTGAGACCTAATAAATCTTCTTACGTGTGCCTTGTGTTCAGTTCATGGGCTTATTCTGGTCACCTGGATTTATTTTTAGCTCTGTTTCTTTCACAAATTGCCGTGCCTCCCTTAAACGTGAGCTGAACCAGGTTTGCTGTAGCTTGTCTCCACAGGCGCTGACCCGAGGGGGAAATACCTCAAAAAACTGTGGGAGCCGAGCAAATTCCTTCTCTCCTGGGCCGGGTCAGCTGCTTTGTCTGTTCCCTTACCTGGGGCAGCTCCTTTGAACCGCTGGATGCGTTTGGAGTTCGTGCATATGGGCAGTATTCAGGAAGCCCGTGAGTAGCCATGAAGTAGCCGGAAGGCCCATGCGCCCCTTGCTCATGTGTCCCTAGTGCTGAGTTTAGCCCTTCCTGAGGACCTGCCTGTGTTTTGTTCTGTGCTGTAGGGTCTGAGGAAGGAAAATCCTTGAACAGCTCGATTATGTTAGGGAAATGAATCTGTTCACAGGTTTTTATAGTTATGATCGTGCAGCTTTTGCTTGTGCTCTGGGATTTATGTTTTACGTTTACTGACCTCCTGGAGCAGGAATGTATTAGAGGTGATGTGAGGGGAGGTTGTTGGTACTGTTCCGTGTCCGCAGCTGGAAAGCTGGTAAGAAGTTCAGAGTGGCTTGGAAAAGAAGCTGCCTAGTTTGGGACTTGGAGAGGGGCACGAAGAAACCAGCCCTGAAGAAGCTTTTTTGATAAAATCTCCATAACCTTTCTGGTCACTAGAAAGAGAACGTCCTTGTTTTGGTGCTGTAGGCACGTTTTCTGAGCATGGATACACGGCCTCGACAGCAGAAGGGCCACGTTGGGAAAAACGGTGCCTGCTGAAGGCTTCTGCAGGTCTGTGATACCTGAGGCAATGTGGCGGGAGGACCCTGTCTCTTTTAGCAACAAAAGCTCTGAAATGGGAAGGGAAAAGGGTGGCAAAGGGAGTTAAATTGCTCAAGACTGTCCATGGGAGCACGGAGGTTTGGGGATGCAGGTGCCCTCCTTTTCCAGCCTTTCTGGACCCTCAGATCTCAACCTTACCCACCACTCATCCGTCACCTCCTGTCCTAATCCTTGCTGTGACACATCACCTTTCTGCCCATTTCCGAGCGCATCCCGGGGAATTGGTGGTGCACAGGGCTGATCCGGCTGGCGGCCCCTGAGTGCTCTCGGGAGAACCAGCTTGTGCTGGGCACCTGGTTTCATTGCTCTGTTTTGGGACATGTCTTGATGGCTGTTCTATCAAATCAAGAAGGGGAGGGAAAACAGAAGTTGTCATGATGGGTCCCTCGGCGCACGTTCAGGTAAAGTTGATTGACCCAGCGTCAGCAGCTTGCGCTGCGCCAAGACGCAGCCGCCCCATGCGCGCTGTTAGGCATGTTCACCAGAACATTAAGGTCATTTTGCCTTTTTTCCCCTATTCCAAAACTCTGCTCATGATGGCTGTGGCAAAAGGCTGGTCACCCGGTCCCGTGGTCTCTGAGCACTCAGGTCTTCAGGTTGCTTGCTGTGGCTCGCTGGGTTTTCAAACTGAGGAGTTTGAAAATCAGAAGTGATTTTGCAAGTAAAAAGTGAAAAAGATCCATTTGTAGCTGGGCTTTGCGGTTGCTTCATGTGCCAAAACACAAGTTGCTCGGGGTAGATAAGGGGCTCTGCTGAACGCCCTTTTGCAGAAGAAATAGGAGATTTTGGATTTCAGAAGCCAAATAGATGGTATCTCCTTTTTGTTTCTTTTTTTTCCCAACTTCTTGCTATATAAGATGATTTGTCTTGTTTTACTTTCGTTTGGAGGCCAAAATCACCAAGTGTTTCTGCTCGTTAACCCTGTAACTAAAAATCTCCTGTTTGTAGAGCTAGAGATGCCTTTGGCTTTCTGCTGGTGCCCTTTTGCAATGCAGTGTTGCAGAGCTCTAATTTGGGCTCCTTATGTCACAGTAATTTTGCCCACATTAAATAGGAACCCTATTTCAGCACCTGTGTGAATAGTGATGCACGACCTAATGCACATGCAGTTTTACTGAGAATGTTCTTATGCTAATGCAGCTATTCCTAAAGGAGAGGAATATGCCATCATAAGTCACGCTTTGTCAAGTGCATGCGTGCTGGAGCTTGTGATATAAATATTTTCCTTGAAACTCCTTGCTGTAGTGGTAAAATTCTAATTCTGGATTAAAAAAAAATTGCACTGAATGTGGCCTTAAAATAACATCCAGAGTTGTTATAACTATATATTTAATAAGTTCTTTCCAAATGCAGATGAGTGCTTCCAGAAAGGGAAGGCTATTTAAATATAGTTTTGATATAGAGCTAGGTGCTGTAAAATAAAACTTCCTTCCTGCTTTCTGTGGAAATCTTGCTGTTTGGCAGCAGTGAAGTTTGAACGCGAGATCTTTGGATCTAAAGCAATGAGTGGAAGTAGCCTCAGCTTAAAGCGTGCAGCCAGCAGGAGATTGGCAAGCTGTGTGAAACGGGACGTAGATGATGACCAAAGGGTTTTTCCCCCTTGTGCCTCTGTCGTGAACCTGGGCCCCGTCTTTTGCAGCATCTGGGGTTTGGGGCAAGACTCCTCGCAGCCGCCGCTGCCCTGACGTGACCCCAAGCAAAGCAGAGCTGCAGCTCGGGGAGTGTGGCCCTGGTAAACAGATCCCACACAAAACTGAAGGCCGTTAAAGTGTCTAATTGAATTATTGCACTACAGGGGCACAGCGACTCGCAGCGAAGCTAATCACCTGCTGCTTTATCTCGACTGCGAAGAATAGATTGCTGGTTAAACATTTAAAGGTCATAGGCACAGTAATTGTAATAGCAGAGCTGCCCTCCCTTGTGTGACGTTTTAAGGTGTTAGGGGAATGGGGAAGATGCTCTTCGGAGGCGCACATGCTGCAGAGGGGGCCCTGCGGCTCGTACCTGCTCCCATGCAGCAGGTAGGTGCTGGACGGTGTCACCTGGATTTTGCCCAAATTTTTCCAGACCTCCAGCACAGAGTTGGTCTGCTGGGGAGCATTAGAACATCCTCAGATTCGAAGCACAGTTATTTGGGGGCTTCATTCTTGCTTATCAGGGAATTCCAAGTGTAAAAGTGGAGCTGGAACCCCTACTCCTGTGTGTAGTATTTTGGATTTAACAGTCCTTCGTTGCTCACTGGGCCCAGAGCATCATCTAGGGAAGAGGGGTTTCCTGGTTGTGCCTGAAGACACCTGGACCCTGGTTCTACTGTGTTGATCCAGAAAGTAGTAGACATTGTTTCCTTGGAGTTAGCCTGTCGGGAAGGGGAGTGGGGGATCGGTCCTGAACCCTGGACCGTCATTCCCTTTTCTCTGGTCCCAACACATTTGTCAGCAAGTCCAGGTAGGGAGAGAGCTTGGCTGGAGAGTCCTATGCTGTAAAAGAGCTGTAAAGGTTGAAAAAGATACACTTTTCTTTTGAAAATGCTGGGCTCCTTTTAAAAAGCTCTTCTTTGTGATTCTTACAGCTTATATCTCATCAGATCCACTCTTTGAGTCACTGGGATGGGAGGGATCTTCCTTGGCAGTCCTCCAGGAGGAAATTTCTGTCAGTGGGGAAAAACTTGGAGGTAAAATATCAGCAAACAGTGTTAGAGGATATAAATCTTCAGCATAGCAAATCAGTGACCAGATAACTAGACACCAGCAAGGAATTGTCATCCCAATAACCCAATTTAAATATAGACTTTGAAGGAAATTTCCTGTAATATCTTCTGCATATGGGTGTTTTATGGCAGGAAGCATATCCTGCTATAAAAAAAATAAAGCAGCCTATTTTAGAGACTGGGTTAAAGACTATTCATGACTTCAGTCTGGAAGCTTTTTTTTTTTCCGTTTGGAAATGCTGGCTCTACTAAATTGATAGTTCACTGGCATGTTTTGAGCTTGCCCAATTCCTTGATTTTGGAAAGGGTTGGAAATCACGTTTGGAGAGAGAACAGTGTGTTTCCTAATTGCTACTGAAATCTGCTTTACTTCCTCCGAAGGGGCCACCTTGCTTGCAAACGGCCACTTTAGCTCCCTTCCAGCAAGGGGGGCAGATTGAAAGAACAGTTGCTGCGGCTCTATCATATTTATTTTGTGGATTTAATCACCTTCTTGCATACTTCAAAATAGTGCTACATTTTATTTTGTTTTTACAGTAGATAACACTGTATTTCTCATTACAACTCAGTGTGCCTCATCATTATTTCATCTCTGAATCTGCCTGTAGCTTGCTTGCATTTTAGCACATTGCTGTAAAGTGTTATTTGTAGATAAATCGGAGCTGCTTGAGTGTGATTCGTTTTTTATTAACGTTCTAAAATTCATCAGTCTCAAAAGGATTTTTAGTGCTTCCTGTCTCCGCTGTGGTAGGATTTTGACCCATCTCCTGATTGTAAAATGACGTATTGTGCAGAGTATCTCCCAGGCGCAGTGCTGTTTCCTCCTGCCTTGCCAACTGAGGTACCTCACTCTTGTTTTACTCTAATCTTCCCTGCGAGTAACGCCTTTCACAGCCCTTTGATCCTTTTGGAAATGGCAGATTCACAAGACAAAATACTTTCCTTGAAGAGCTTTTTCTTAACCATAGAAGCATTGCTAATATCACGGCCTGATTATATCCTCCTCCAAAGGGAAAAAAATTCTTTGGGGGCTTTTTAACAGAATTGTTCATTCTTGCTATTCGTTATGAATGGGAGAGCACGTGGGGCTGTCGGGGGCTGCATTGCACCGCACTCTGGTCCTGTGGGCAGCGGGTGCCGCGGGTGCCTTCCTGAGGCGCCTGCCACGTGGGTGCTCCCCATCAGCTCCTCCCGCCTCACCCCCATGCTGTAGAAAAGGCTGAAGAGCAATAAAACCCGCCCGGACGCGACCCTGTGCTGTAGGTGACCCGGCTGGGGCAGGCGGGTTGGGCTAGGTGGTCTCTGGAGGTCCCTTCCAACCTCAACCACTCTGTGACTTTGTGAAAAAGCTTATTCTCTTACAGGTTTTTGTTTGTTTGAGCCTCCCCTTTCTCTACATTTAGAGCTTTAACATGCTGCACTAGTGCTTTTACACCACTTGAACCTGTCTGCTTTAATTAGCAGCTGAAATTGCTTTATTTATAGATACATAGAAAAAGCATGACTAGTGTAGTTCAAACAGTGTTTTTTATGTTAGAGAATAGCTGATATCCATTTTTCCATAGATAAGCTGGCTTGGCAACCTGCAGATGTTGAAAACACTGGGTACTGATGCTTGAAATAGAAATGGGCTCCGAAAATGATGTGGGATGGGAGGAAATAAATCAGAAGCTGCTGTTGCACTGGAAGTCTATTAAGACTGATGATGCGTCATGCCTACCAGAGCATAACTTTAAAGCTGACCATGTTAAAAAAAAGAAAAAGCTGTTAAATTCTTGTTCTCAATATCCGTTGCTAAGGTTCATTTTAGCTTTTGACCTGCTCTGGTAAGAAAACAGGTTACCAGTATGAATGTTTCATTATTTACCATGGTTTAGTTGGCTAGGAGGCGTTTATCCAAGCAAGAAACTTTGAATCTTAGTACTAGGAGTTGTGCTTATAGATGGTGTGAAAAGCATGATGTGCTTTACTTGTAGCTTTGAATTTGTAAAAGTTTTACCCTGCATTGACACTGTAGTGCCTGGAAAAATGACAGACATGCAAGGACCAAAAACGGTATCTTGTTGTTAAGCTCCTATGGGTTAACAATTCCTCAAAATCTGTCTGCTTGCACCTTCCTGTGGGGAAAATAACTTGCGGAAACTTGAATCCCTTTCAAGAAGCTTCCCTTAAATAAATTACTTCTTGCTGCAGGCTTTGAGTGTGATTATGTGGGATGTTGTCGAGCAGCCGATGAGCAGTAACAAAGCTGGAAATTCCTCACATCTTTAACGGACCTCCTGGGCTCCGTAGCTTAAAATTTACCCAAGGTCTATGTGTTACCAGCTGTACTTGAGGGCACATGGCAGGGTGACTTTGAGTGGTGCAGGACTCTTCTTCCCCAGCATATCCAGCTCCGTGTTGCACGTGTGGGATTTTTCTGATCCCTCCGGTTGCACACAGATGTTCTCAGAGCATCCTGTTTCTCATGTTGACTGTGCTTAGGAGGAAGCTGGATCATGGATCATTTCTGCTTTCCACAGCAGAGCAAGATACAGGGAAACCTCTCATGCGACATAGCTGCGAAATGTGGGAATGTAGGTTATGTGGTACTAAATCAAGGTAATCTCCGGGGAAGTAGTTAATAAATCCTGAGTAGGAGGTGACCCTTTCTGAGTACTTTCCTTTCAACTCATAATTTATGTGCTGGTCCAGTGCGTTACAGCGCTTAAAGCAATAGGTCAGAACCCCCCAGCCGGCTTCGACACTTCCTCACGTCTTTAACAGACAATCAAATGGCAATAGATCATGGTCAATGCGTGGGTAGGCAACGACTGATGAGGCCTCTCCAGGAGATCGAGGGAGCAGCAGAGCGTGTGAGGAGCTGCAACATTTAGATGGATTCAGTGCATTACCAGAGATGTCCAGTGACCGGCTGCTGGCTACAAATAGCCAAAGCTTTTAGTAGCATGAGCTTGTTCTTGAGAGACTCTGAGAAATGCAAGGAAAGGAAAAATATACAGATGCATTTGAACAAGCTTCATCAGCTGCACTTCCGCATGAATTTGTTGTGTTACGTATTCATATATGTCGATGAAGGGGGGTCAGAAGAGTGCAGCCACCCAAAAAGGCATTTGCAAAACATCAGTGAACCCTGAATATTTAGGTAAAGGAAAAAAATATATCAATGGCAATAATCAACAATTGGAAGAGGGGCCTAGAGGTCTCCACCTCTGGAGACCCTCAGAACACGCCTGGACAAGGACATCAAGAACCTTGTCTAAGATGACCCTGCTTTTAGTGGAGGACCAGAGCGATGGCCTCCAGAGATCCCTTCCATCTGGAGATATTTTGCTATTATGTGGGTTTTTGTAAGAGCTGCTGAGAGGAAGGACCTCTGACCAAACCAGTTGCACAAATATTTGGAGGGGAGTGAAGGAGGCAGCAAAGGGTTTCCCCCTGTAGAAGGAGGCCCATCCCTTAAGGAAAGGCATTCCATAGCTCACAAGCTGTAACTAAGACACTTCAGCAGCCCTCTATGTGCCTTACTTAAAACTACCCGACCCAGTTGATTTGAAGTTATTAAAGACTACAAATTAAGCAGGACTCAGTGGGAAAAGCAACAGTACTTTGAGATCTGCTCAGTAGGGCAGGTACAAAAGGGTTTTGTACTCCAGTGAGGCAAAGGCTAAAAAGGTTGAAAAGCAGAGCTGTAAAGCAGCTTCTGTGGTGTAAGATAACTTCTGCTTCCCTTTCAGACTTAAATCTCAGGATTTGCAAAGTCTCGGGCTTACTTCAACATTTTTCTTCTTTTTCTGACTTTCTAACCTCTTTTGTTGAATCAAACCCTGATTTCCTGAAGCCTTTTTTGCAGTTGGATTTACTGAGGAGGAGGATAACACAGTCTTAGCACTTACCCTCCACACAGCGACCGTACAAGTGTGGTACAGGGATGTGCAGCAGAGCTAGGTGCAGTCGGAGGACGTGTCACAGTCCAGCCCATTCCCTTTGCAGAACAAATCCGTCCGGGAAGAGGGAAGCTTGTACGTGGGCTCTGCGTGCCAGTGAGCACTGCTGTGTGCCTTGCTCTGTGCCAACGTGCCGTGCTTGCAACGTTGTGCGCCTGTGCCACTTGCTTCGTGTTTTCTGCAGGGCATCCTCTTCTTTTTGGTGAATCAAAGAACTCTTGAAGCTTTTTTTCCCGCCCTACTCATCATGGTTTAAGCAGGCATGCTTTGAATTCAGTGTGACAGCTTAGGCTGTTGGAAGAATTTTTCGCCTGCAGAGCGAAACAGCTGAGGACCTGGGGAGGGTAACGCAGAAAATGCCGGATCCTTTTCCAGATTCAAAAGTTTGGATTCAGACTTTACTGTTAAGCTTTGTCTTTCTCAGCATATATCTTATTGAGCTCATGGACAGGAATGTAAAGCCTCTAGTGTCTCTGTTTGGAGATGACTGTCCCCATTTTGCTTTTTTATAACAGGTGGTTTTTTATTACTTATTTTTAACTGAGGTCAGTGTTGTGCACTGAATTCCTTTGCCCTGCAGGCTTGCACAGCCAGCTAGTGTCAAAGCCATGTGCCAGTATTCTCCCTTGAAATGCGAAAATGCAGAATTCTGTAGTACAGTGGAGAAAGTTGAAAATAAGTGGGATGCTGCCAAAAAAAAAAGTAAAAAAAAACCTTGCAGTGAGGGCAAAGCTGGTCAGCTGTCTGAGAGCTGGTATGCTGAGCAGCCCAGCAGCTGCCTTTAAATATAGCACGGGGTGAAGCTTCAAGAGGTTCAGGGCAATCCAGATAATTACAAAATTAGTGCCCTGGATTCTTGCAAAGGCTTTGTGTTATCTGCCCTGCGATTAAAGAGGCAGCGAGTGCTCCGTGTTCCTGCGGCAGCAGCTCCGGAGCTCTCGGGGAGGCGTCCGAAGAGGTGGGTCCCTCCTGGGGCTCCTCAGGAGATGGCGAAGGCGCCGTGGCCAATGAGGCCCCGTGCTGGCTGATGCAAACCCTGATCTGCTTTATTTGTTGGTGTCGCTGGATCTCTTCGTAGCAAACTGAGCCATAACCAACTTTCTATAAAATGTCTGAAACTGCTGATTTCCTAAGGCACCTTTTCATGGCCCTACTTCCCTTTGCGCCTTTGCCGTCCTCCCTTCCATGCACCAAGGAGGAGGAGTGCGAGGAGCAAAAACAGCCCTACCTCCCCCACAGCGCTGCTTGCTCTGAGGTTTCAGTTAGATCTGCTGACCTTAATTAAAAACAGAAAAAAAAAAATGCTGTCCTGCTTTTTGCACCTGTTTGCTTCAGCTGTGCCTGATTCTGCGTTTCAGCAGCCACCGCCATTGGGTCGTGGTCGAGATAAGTCTGCTCAGCCAGACTGTTATCTTTGGGTCATGCAGCTGGTATCTCTGTTGGGTAGAGCCTTTCTTTAGGTGTCCCTGATGTCATGGCTCAGGGTGGGGTGCTGCACGGTGAGAGATAGCCCCAAAACCCAGGGCTCCGGGGGTGTCCGGTCCCTGCAGGCTGTCCTCGGGAGGCGCTTCTGAGCGCGGGGCCTTGCGTTCCCCCTGCCCCACTGGCGGCACTGGGAGCAGAGCAGCGGGATGTGCTTGGATTAGGCTCATGGGGTTTCCATAGCTGTTCACAGAGCAGTCTCGGCGAGGCAAAAGGAATGGGGAGAGGTAGGGGCAGCACAGAGGTTCGTCAGACCTTGTGGCGTTCAGTGACTGGAGCAAAAAGTGGAAACAGCCTTGGGAAATGCAAGTTCAGTGTCCTCTCTTCTGAGCAACTCTGCTCTTCATGGTGCTTTATTTTGGTGGCATTAAAACCTTGACATGGAACTTGCTATTCATAAAAAGCAGCAACAAGAACCTGCAAAGAGAAATCTCCCGAAGGGAAATCCTGCGGCCTGTGCTGCGTTGACCAACAGGAGAGGAACCGGGAGACCAAACAAACCAGCACTCTTGATGGCGGCGTGGCCAGACTGGGGGCTTTGGTTAGTGAGACCATCCTGGCTGGGGCCTTTGTGCTCTGCCGCGGCTCGGCAGTGTGCAGCACTGCCGGGCAGGGCACAAGCTGTGCCAACTCGGGCGAGTTTTCCTGCATTTCCCTTTTTAATGCGCTGGCTGGACATGTTTTAAGGACTTCCTGAAGCCGGCAGCTGCCGGAGCCAGCTGCAGCCTGGGCTTGCTTCTGTTTTCCCGTTCCTCTTGTCTTAACTTATTCTTTACTGCCTTAGTTAACTGCCTCTTCTTCCTCTTTTAATTTTGGAAAACTGATGCAAATGCAATTTAAGACCCTGTGGCCCCATCCATGGACAAATGCAAGCGTTGTCTGCAAAACAGGAACCCAGCACATTTTCTTCTTGGAATCATCTGGACTGCATGCAGTCCTAGTTAACACAAGTTGCTATCAGGCTCCTATAGATACATTTTCCAATAACTTAACCAAAAGGGTACTCTGCTGTGCACTGCAAACAATCTATTCCATTGCAGTGACAGCAACGGGGATGCAGCACGGCCTACTGCTGTTATTTAAGGCTTTTACATTTTACTATTTTAAAATATTTAGATGATTTTGACTTTTGATTTGCATTTGTTGATTTAGTTTTTTGAAAGAGGTTTAAGTTAAAACTATTTTTCAGTACTTCAGGAAACAGTTGCCAGCTTGTTTTTCCATACGGCAGCATTCAGAGACATTTGCTGGGTACTGCTCAGAGAGGCTCTTAGCACCTGTAGGAATAAGGATCATGTTTGTTTTGATCTGGTAGCTGCTGGACACCACCACCTCAGCATGCAGTTCTTGATGCGTTTTTCCATCTTACAAGCCTTATCTTGAGGCTTTCAGCACCCTGAAACATGAAATACTGCCACAGTACGGTTTGCTAGGTTGCCGTCCCAGTGACACTTCCTACAACTGCTGTGTCACCCATTTTTCATCATTTTCACCCCTTTCGGGAAAGGGCGAGGTGCTGGCGCCTCAGGACTCTGCCCGTGGAGCTGGTTAACAAGTGGGAGCCCTCAAGGCGCTTCCCCACGGGCAGTTGCCTTCCGGCCGCCTGGGGTTGCTCCACCCTGAGGAGGGAGATAAGAGGGTGAGTGCAGGGAGCGGAGGCCGAGCAGCTGGGCAGCCGGGCGGTTCCTCAGGTGGTCGTTCCCTCATACGTGGCCGTTATGGACTGCAGACATAATGGCTGGACTGAAACAACAGAGTCTCTTGGCTCTGGGCCCTCCCTGTTGCTTCTTGGCGCCATTGGGTGACAAGTGCAGAAAGAGCCTTGTTTGTGGCCTCATCTTGGCCCCAGGGTCTCTGTTAATCATCTCACATGAAAACAATTTTTTGGGGCCTTTCGTAGGCATAGGCAGGAGTAGGGAGAGGCGTGGAAGGAAGAGCAACAGCATGTTTGTCCTGCGGAGCTGCCTGTTCCTTTGAGAAGTGAGCCTGTTGTCATCACCCACTTTGGGATCTCATTTGGGTGTTTGGTTAAACCACTTTCTGAGTGGGGGATTCTCATGAACATGGTTTTAGTCCCTGGTTTTATACTGTACACGATTCCCCAGTGTTGTTTGCCTTAGTGGGTGGATTATTGCAGTGTGTCAGAGAAGCAGACAGATCCCTTTGTCATGTTGTAAATGAAGAGCCAAAGCAGCCCTTCCTGTGCACGCACCGAAGCCCAGTTTCTGCAGCACCTTCTTTCCAAAAGGGCAATAAAAACTCTTCAAAGCTGGTCCTGTCCTCTTCCCTTGCCCTATTGGGGTAGTTTATTCTTAGAATAACTATAAACTGTTATAAACTCTTTAGGGTAACCTGAAGTTGCAAAAGATGTGAAGAACAGTTAAAAAAAAAAAAGAAAAAAGTAACCAGTGTCTCTATTTTAGCTAATCCCTAGACCTCACTGTATAGCTGCTTTGCTGACCTTGTCCATTCATGTGTAGTCTGTGAATATATTTACACTTCAGTTAAAATAGTTACCTTGCAGTTTAATATTACTAGCAACTGACCCTGGTTTCCTCCTCTCTCAAACACATGCTGCCTTATTTCCTACTTATTGTTCTAAAATGACTGTTCCTTTTTATTTTCTGACGGTGGGCTTGGGAAAGCAGTGTCAATTAACCATGGGCAGGCCTTAACTGAAGTTTAACCAAAGCTTTCCAATGCGGGTCTCATTGCACTTCCCTTAAACTTAGTCGGGATTTGCTCTGCTGGCATTAGTGGAGGCTTTTGGGTTCATTTCTTAGTCTGTTTTGCTTGATACCTGCTATTGGAGGCCTTCACTGAGCCCCAAGGTGCATGTCCCCAAGGAAAAGTGCCCATCTTTTGAGGCAGAGGTATGCTCTCCATCAAGGTATGCATCTCCATCTTTGTCAAGAGACGAATTTAATTCTGCAAGAATGCAGGAAAGTGGTAACTCTTGGTTTTATGTTTAAAACAATAAATAAAATATTTAAAGATATCAAAGATTAGGGTTTTGTGCTTTTTTTTTTGCACCATTCCATTTTTCAAGAAAAAAAAATTAGCAGAACCTGAAAAGGGTATCCTGCTGTGTATTATAACTCTCAGGTTATTTTAATAGTCAAATGAGACCTTGAAATACATGCTGGTATCTTCGCTGGTCTACAGAATATTCCGCTTCGGAAGGGCTCGATGCAAAGGTGGATGATGGTCTCTGGTAATAGTTCTGGTTTGCAGGGGGAACTAAGCTGTTAGCAAAGCAAAAGCCAACGAAAGCAAAATAATACTGAAATCTAATGTGCAGATCAAAGCTGGAAATGCTGATCACAGTGGGAAATAGTGGAACTTGTGGGTTTAGAAAGGAAAGCTCTGGAAGAGGAAGACTTGCTAAAACGTGGTCCTGTCATGCAGCTGTCAGAGGAACTGAAGGGAGTCAGGGTGCAGAGCGAATAGTGCCATCTCGTGGCACAGAGCGACCACGCAGGGTTGGTGATGCTTTTGGAAAAGGAAAATCATTTTGGAGCAGGGGCTGAAGAATCTGTTTATGGGAGAATGGGGTCAAATGGCAAGATTTGCTTCAGCCGTGATGGCCCAGCTGGTTGCAGATGCTCAGGTGCTCGTGTGCTGCCGTTTGGGGCTGCTCCGTAAGACGCGACGTGTTCTCCTGGATTGTCATATCTCCATGGTGGAGAGCAGCCTTCCCAGCATCTCACTTTCCTCACGTCTTGTTTTGCAGGTGGCACCCGCGAGATCGGATCTGCCCTAACCAGGATGTGCATGAGACACCGGAGCATAGAGTCCAAGCTGAGGCAGTTCTCCAGGTGAGCGGTTGGCGCCAGGGCCAGAGCTGGCACTTTGCTCCCCTTCGCGCCCACATGCTGGCACGGCGGAGACCTTGGGCAGCCCTGGTGCAGTGAGAACAGTCTCTCTCCCCTCTCCCTCAAGTGCATTTCACTACATCTTCTAGGATTTGGATTCAGCACCTCAAATCACTCCAGATACTGCCGATTCCCCTCAACAGTTTGCCAGTCAGTGCTGAGCAGCCTGCGGTGGGGTGAGGGTCCTGTCCCTGTGTTGTGGGACTCTAGGCTCTTCACGAAGTTCGAGGGCAGCGGCAGGATGAGCGGCTGTAGCGGTGCAGGGCACCACCTGGGCTTGGTCTGACTCAGCCCCGCGCTTCAGCCCCGCATGCTGAGAGGTGACACTCTGTGCTAGGCAGGATGCTCATAGCCCCTGCAGCTGCTCTCTGTCCCCCTGTGCATGTCCTGCGTAAGTGTGTAACCCCCATGGGCACACAAAGCCCTTCAGTCCTAGGGGGTTAGGCAGAGCGCCAAATAAGTGGAATCTCACTGGTTACCTTGGCCCTGTTTGACTCCTGGTTTACGCTCAGTTCCTCCCTGGCCCAATCTGCTACACAGTCATTCTGGTTTATTTTGTACTGGGGACTTCTCTTGATCCAGTCCTTTTCTTTCGCTTTCTCCAGCTTAAGCATTTCTATGTTCTGATATTTGCATTGTGACACCAGTAGCTGTCACAGCAAAAAGTAAAAATACTCCAGTGTTGACCTTGGTTCTCTATAAAAGAATAGGGGCATCTGCAGGATTTGATTGCTCTTTGTGTTTTTTCAACAAAATTAGTGCTTTAATTGACTGTCTGATAAACCCACTTCAAGAACAGATGGAAGAGTGGAAGAAAGTGGCCAATCAACTGGATAAAGACCATGCAAAAGGTAGTTATAGAGGAAGAATTCTTTAATTGGAATAAGATTCTAATACCAGCTTTCCTTATTTAATGGTTATACTGGGATCAGAATTACATGTATTTAAATATAGAGTGACTTTTATCTTTTAAAGCTCTACATCCAAAAGTGCCTCACAGTTCTTTTTCACTCGTGCATGTTTATTTTGAAGAAGCAGTTAGCAGGACCCCAAGTGAAAGTTTTTTTTCCTAAGCTGCTAGGCAGTCGTTGGGTTTAATTCTGTTAGTGTTTTCTCACTATACGGTCTCCCATAGTGCAGAGGATGCCACATCCATCCCCACAAATCTCTGGGTACAGGTGAAGCTGCTGTGAGATCACGTTATGTCTCAGCCATAGTGTTCTCCGGGGAAAGCACAGCCCTACCAAGCACTTGGGGCTGGTGTTTTCTGCCTGGAGAGTTCCAGCCCTGGGGTTGCAGCAAACAAGCTGCTCAGTGCTGCAGTGCTGGTCACTGCTGTGGGGGCAGAGGGGGTGCAGAGCTGGTGGTGAGACAGCTCCAGCCTTGCAGAACCCTTGCTCTAGGGATGATGGCCCTGTAGCACTGCTGCTAAAAGCTACTCCCAGTTCACCACTGGCCCATGAAAATTCCAAACCTTGCTGTGCCTGGGAAAAGCAGCATTGTACTGGTTTGTCCTGGGGATGTAGGGCCAGCTCAGCATAGGAGCCAGAGTTTATGAGGCAGACTAATCTGATAGCCTTCTATGATGGGATGACCAGCTGGATAGATGAAGGGAGAGCGGTGGATGTCATCTACCTTGACTTCACCAAGGCTTTTGACACCGTCCCTCACAACATCCTCCTGGAGAA
>JAWLRI010000738.1:164068-181474 GCA_034781795.1 Crypturellus tataupa
CTGTGCCACGTGCTCTAGGTGGCCCTGCGTGTGCAGGGGGGTTGGACTAGATGACCTCTAGAGGTCCCTTCCAGCCTCAGGCATTCTATGATTCTATGATTCTATGAATTGGGTGTTGGAGGTCCAGGAGGTCCAGGCTCCCTTCATGCTCTCCCCACCGGCCTGCTTTTGGTTTCCGTCTATAGACAGGCAGTAACACCGACTTCCTGTGTTAAAGTGTGTGTATGTGAACACCAACACATAACCTTCTATCTTCTTTTTTATTATTATTATTTTTTTAACTATCAACTTTGATATCTGGTACCTTTAGCATGCCTAGGCAGAGGTGGAATATTTTGTTCTGGGTTTTTAATTCTCCTGGGGTTTGCAGCTCATGGAAAAACAAGGACAGCTGCAGCATGCTCCACTTCATGCGCAGAGCTAGCAATGTGACCCTTTCTTGGGCAAAGTTGTAGCACCCTCTCCTTCTGCGTGGCTTTGCTAATGAATAGGGATTGTAGGATCTTCTCCACCCTACTGTTTTGGGATCCTGCTTTTTGAGCACAGATGTTTTGAGAAACCCATCACCTCCATTTTCTGTTCCTGAGAGTGGATGAATGTCTCAGCCAAAGAATACTCCCATTTTGTGCTGTGCCCTCAGCTGTTATTTCTCTAGAGGCTTTGTTTATTTGGGAAAGATTCAGTTAATGAGTGCGCTTCCATATTTAGCCATAGGCACTACAAAACATGACTTCTAAGCTATTTTGATTAAAAACAGCTATTCTTTGAAAAATTGTAGTCTAATAGATATTAGACCACATTAAGTATAGCCTTTTCTATGAAAAAGCGTGATTTTTAATATCAGATGTATTGATACAGAGACTGTATATTTTTTTAGAATACAAAAAAGCCCGCCAAGAGATAAAAAAGAAATCGTCTGATACACTGAAGCTGCAGAAGAAAGCAAAGAAAGGTAACTTGCTCCATACATGTGCTCTCACGCTCCTCTTTGCCATGCTCGTTGACAGAGATTGAACAACAACAGAACTTTCTAGTCCCGTAGCTCAGTCCCCTGTTATGTACTACTGATATGTACGTGAATTGCAGGGTACAATTGCTGTGTGTCACTTCAATCATATCTGAATGCTGCTGTCTAATATTCTTTTACAAAAGCCTTGAAGCTGTTTGTACAGAGTCAGTCATTTTTTAAAGCTGAATGCTTGCTGCTGATTCCTTCTAAGAGCATTGATGTTGTAACACCACTCGTGCAGATGCCTTTAAAATCTTCTAGAATCTTTTGGAATAATACAAAAAAGCCATTATGTGAATGCTCTGTAACTATTAACATTTCTCTCTGTTCTCCCTTTCCACCCTCACTTTTTTACAGCCTGTAATCTCCTAAATCTTACTTCATTCCTTAGGAAGTGAGAAGGTGGGATGTTGTCAGGGAGGGCACTTGGCAACTGTAGAAAACTAGAGATGAGTAGGAAAAAAAGGAGGTCTCCACAAAGGGATCTTTGTTTCTTTAGCAGCTGAACCTCATGCTTCTATTGCTCTCCCACCACCACCTTGTCATAGGAATTTCTTCATCATTTTCATGGAAACATGCCTCCACTTAGGTATTTGCAGTGTTACCTGTTCCTAAAGGTGTCATTTAGCAAGGTATAAATGCTGACAGGCTTTCTAAAGCTAATGGGAACCTTGTATGGAAGCAGGTGAGCTAGTTCCCTGGGCTACTACCAGCTTTAAAGCTCTTGGGCTGTGGGGTGCAGTTTGTGCTTCCCTTCCTACCTGAAAACTGTGAGCTGGGGATGAGAGAAACACAAAACTGCTGGCCCCAGTGTTTGACCTTTCCAAACCTTTCAGTTTAGACCTACTTGTGTTTATCCGGAATAGGTGAGCGATTCCTAGCTGTCCTGCCAAATAGGTGAGTTGTTATTGCCCCGCTCGAGCCACATGGCTGGCAAACTGCTCTTGAATGTGAGCTGGTTTGTAAGAGGGACGAGGAAAGGGCACGGCAAGACAGGAACTGACAGGAGGGAAGAGCTGAGCTGCCTGTGCCCAGCCTGCCTGTCTGCGTGTTGCTAGCAAAGTCCAGTATTTTGGGACAGAATGTTGGTCTGCAGGAGATATATGTTTTTCTGTGTGTGTGGTGAGACTTTGTTGTTGTTGCTTTGTTAACTTGTTCACCATTTTGTGCGATGAATTGTGTCATTTCAGACTAACATGCTCTTTAAAAGAGTGTGCTATTCCCTCCCCCTTTTACCTTCCTTCCCCCTTTCTGGTCTGACCTGTGTTGTCCCGCTATAACAAGAGCCATCCCTTGGTGAGGTGAGAACTGAGAAGGGTGTGTCCATGTTCTGGAAATGATCAGTGATTAAATTGGAGCTCGTTTCTATAAGTGGACAGATGGTTAATAGTTAATAATAGTTAATAGCAATAGGAAAGGAAGTGGGCAGCAGTAGCTAAAGTAAATGGGCTTTCTCTAAAGCAAATGGTACTTTCTCCTAACACTTTTGGGGTTCATCCCTCTGTCCCCTGAACATGTCATGCCCAGGCAAGAGGAGATTGGCCCACCAGTGTCTTGTCCTCCTTCAGGATTAAACTCCTGCAAGGGGGGAGTGGAATAGACCTCATTTTGCCATGGTTTTTATAGCAGCCACGCTGCAATTGAAGTATCTGCATTATTTCTTAGAGCCTTTCCCTTAGAGCAATGCTAGGAGATGCTCCCAGGGCTATCAGGGAAGCTCTTCTATTTCCAGAGCACAAAATGATGGGATCCAGAGCAGAAGCTGAATGGAGCTGAGGGAGAGGGAAGGCCAGGGCAGAAAGGGGTGAGTAGGGCTGATGGGGGTGATGAAGGCACCCAGGTAGCCAGCATGAGGCGGAGGAGGAGGAGGAGCTGCAGTAACATTTGAAGGGGCTGAAAGCTGCAGACAGGAGCACAACACCCGAACCTGCTGGGCCAGCGGGTCCTCACTGCACATGGGAGGAAAGTGGGAGGAAAATCCATCTTTTGACAGACTAGTTAAAGCGGTTAAATACAGAAGGGAAGAAAGTAGCAGTTCCCTTTTCCCTTCTTTGCCTTTTTGATCCTTACCTTGAAGTATGAAAGCGTTTGCTTGGATTTGTAAAGCGGTGTCAGGTGTTACTGTGCAGACGTTGTTGTGTGTCTTCCCCTGGCAGGTCTGTTTGATATGCTATGTGGTGCAATGTGTTGCTCCTGTCACTGAGGCAAAAACATCACCGAGAAGGGGTTTATTTACAAAATGATAGCTCTCTTGAATGAGTTTGCTTTGGGGCACAAGGGAGGCTTGAACTTGTTGGCCAGGAAAACCTCTGGTGAAGCCACCCTGCATGTGGCTGAGGGCGTGGGTGCACCTTGTGCTGTGTTGTTGGCTCCCCCCTTTCCTTGTTGGTCAGACTTGTTCTTCTGTTCTGCTTTTTCTCAAGCAGTGCCTTGCCCTTTATTTTAATACTGACTCACTTATGGGACCTCTAGACCCACAGACCTCTGCCCTACCTAGTGCTTGTAAAAATGGTTTTGTATTGACCTTATGATTATCTGTGGGCTGAGGTGTTTGCTGAGCTCTGCATTTGGTGAAATACTGTGCATGCTACTAAAAATCAGGCTTTTCCTAAGGCAGCTTCCTGCTGGGACTGGGTGGGCAGCAATTCCCTCTGGACAGCTTTAGATCTGGAAGCCGAGATCCAGCCCTGCCCTTCTCCCTCCTGTGTGTTGGGACGGCGGTGCCCTCCCTCCCCAGCATGTCCAGCTGTGGTGCCTGCTCTTCCCCTCACATGGCACCTCCTGCCTCCTCCCTGCATCCCCAGGACTTGGTGAGAGGTCCCTGACCCATGGGACTCGTCCCAGCGGGCTGCAGGTTGGCACCCCGGGAGCACCACGGGACCAGGGACCTTTGGGCTTGCCCCTTCTCTGGCTTCGCATCATCTGTCTGGTCCGATCCCAGGGGGCCAAGCTCAACTTTCAGGTCCAGCGTTTGAGATCATTTTTTAGAAATTATGTCTGCACAGTCAGGTTTTGTTGTTGCTGGGTTTTCTTGCAATAAAAATACTTCCGAAGAAAAAAGAGATTAGGAAAACAGCAATCTGTGGAAACCCAAAAGATCTTATGGGTCTTTTTGGAAGCTTACTAGAATATAACTGATAAAATGACAAATCTTTGTCGAAATCAGTGTTGTATTTTAAAGGACCTTTCAGGGGTTGTTATCATTCTTTTTGCTATCTTTAACAGTAAGAAATCTCTGTGAAAGATGCTGTATAAAGAGGAGCCAAGAGGACCAGATGCATGTGAAAGTTTTATGCTGAGTTAAGGCTTCCTGTGCGACTAGAAGCTATTGCAGCTCTACTGAGCTCAGAGGAAAGGTTGCAGCAGCTTTTGCTCTGCCTGTAATCATTTCCATAGGTCAACAAAATGAATGACTTTCAGTTTAAAAGGAAAAAAAAAAAAGGGGGGAGAGGGGGAAAAAAGGGGGAAAAAGAGGGGAAAAAAAGGGATCTAATTGTAACACTAAAATTTAACAACATATCACATGAAATCTGGTGTGCACCTTGGCTGTATTCTGTGTTTTGGCCTTGGATGTTTATGACTGAGCAGACAGGTTTCAGTTCTGCTCATGGCATGTCTGGAAGATTTCACTTTGGGGCTCTTCACGTGGTACCGAGTGCCGGCTCGGAGGGGAAAAACGTTTAAATCCAAAGGCATTTTTGGAAGAGAATTATATTTCAGTCTCAATAGAAGACAGAGGCTGTTAAATATTAATGCAGAAGCTGCATTTTGCCTTCATCCAGAGATGTTTCTGCAGAATGCCATAAATATTCAGCACAACCTGAGTCCTGTGCTGTCCGTGTTTGGTGTCCCGATGCGCAGCCTGTGCTTTGCCTTATTCGGTGGGTTTGAACGGGCCTCCTAATGAAACTGAGGGAGCAGAAGGATGATTAACTTCATATAATGCTGTCAAAAGTGCCTTTTCTTCTCCCTCCTCCCGCTTAGCTGAGATGACGTTTGTGATTTTGGAGCCTTTGTAGCTGTTTCCTGTTGCCCACAAACCAAACCATGCCGCTTGCTGCACAGTCCTCAGGAAGGATTGTGCAAATCCTATGACCCCTAGCTGAAAAGCGGGAAACTCTTCCACACGGTTATAACGGAGCAACATTTGTGTTTTTAAGCAAATGCAGACCACCTTGTTCAGGTTCTTTGCATGGTCCCCCTGCTGAGCACTCTCAGAGTGGGGACCTCTGAGCAGAGCCCAACTCCATTAGGTTATTTCTTCAAATGGATCAAGGTTGGGGAAGTGAGGGAAGGGAGAGCCAGGCCTTACTCTGCAGCTGATATGATATAGCTCAGGAGGAGGGGAGCTAATTAGCAAATTATCCTTATCTGCTTCAGGGAAAGATCCCGTGTGGATTTTTGAAGTGCCCGAGATACTTTTTTCCTCCCACAACCTTTGTAATGTGAACTCCACTTCAGAGAACTTGAGTGAAGACGTGTTGCCAACTCAGTGACCGCAGATCTCTCTGACTTTCATTTTCCTTCCACAAGTTTGAATGTCATTTGACACTTCTCTTCTCCTGACAGCCAGCCAGGTTTATGCAGAGCTTAATATAATTTTTTTTAATTAAAATGTGTATATCATGGTTAATCTTTCTGATGTTCTTCCACACTGCATCAGCAATTAGTGTTCCATTTAATTAACAATCTATTGCTGTAATTGCAGGGGGGAACATCACAGGGCGCTGCGGTTGCTGATGCAGCCGCCGAGCTCCCGGGTCGGCCGGGCCGCGTTGCGGGATGCGCCGTGTTCCTCCATGCTCGCCCAGGCACAGCTTGTCTACGTTGCGCACTTGCTCTGAGACACAAATTAGCATGTTCTTGCCTAAGAATTTGCAAGCTAAACAGGGTTCCTAAACTGATGTAAATTTCTTAATTAAAAGTGCATGATAAATAACCGGGCATTTGATTTACAGCAGCTTGTCAGTGAGCAAGGCTGACGCGTTTGCCTTCAGCAGCAGCAGCAGAAGTCAAAGTAGGCTACTCCAAACTGCTCCCCCTCTTGTCTCAGAGCTGATGATAATGTCTGAACTGCTCTTGGAGTGCTGCAACAGCCATTTGACTTTTGTTATTTTCCTTTCTGTGTCAATTTTGTGTCCTGCCATTTCTCACCATGCGCACCCGCCTGCCAGCTGAGGCTCTGGGTAAGTCTATGCCATGCGGTAACCCTGGTGGCTGGTTTATTGTAGCCCTTGCTGTGGCCTCCTTATGGTGTCTGGTCTCCACTAACTGCCTAGACTTTAATTCCTAATGAAACTAAAACGTGGCCTGCTCTCAATGAACAAACCATCTTTTGATTTGCATCTTCTTTTGGCATCTAATTGGAGCCCTTGTAAAAGAAGAAAATTGATTTTGTAGCCCAACCTCTGGTTTATTCTAGAAAGGGATTATCGTGGACTGATTAAAGCATATCCTGGTTGCAAGAGAAGCTAAATACAACAGACATGTCATCAAGGTGATTCAAATAATGGAACATCTCATTGTCAATATGACTTTTAAAGTCTAGAGCTTCAAGTCCTTAGTGTTGTTTTTCTGTAAACCTGTGGTCCAAATCCCTTTCTCCGAATTTCGCATGCACCTTTCTAAAGTGATAGATAAGAAATCACCTATAACTTCATGCTGGGAAGGGGGGGTAACTGGCCTCACAAGTGTTTCCACTTCTGCTGCCTGTTCACACCTTAAAGCTCCTTAAGTTGGAGTAGTTTTTTTTCCAGTAGTTGTATTGAAAATGTGAAGCACTTGCCTTGAGATCTTCTGATATGAAATATAGTGTGTTTGAGAGGAAATATCAGACCTTGAGCAGTAGGAATAGTCATGGGGTGCTTAATCCTGCCCTGCGGAAGAGCCTAGATTGATCAGACAAGTTGATTCTTAATCGAGATGCCTCAGCTGGGCACAGGGGACCTACCACAGGATACCTAGTTTGAAACTGCTTTGGTTTTCCCGCTTTGCAATTAGATCTACGCATTCTTTGATAACTTGGACCCTTTAAGGCAGCGTAACTCTTGGGGACTTTAGCAGCTGAGTCGAATCTCCAGTGGTTGCTGGCAAGAGCCAGATTTGGTTGCTGAATTTCTTGAATTAACTCCTAAAGTTAACCCCAGCAAATGAGGTTTTCCACCCTTCTCAAAGCTGCTACAGAATGGTCATTCTCAGCACCACGTCTCTCTGTGTGGGAGGCCGGAGGCCAAGGGGTTACTCCTTCTGGAAGGCTGAGCAGGTCCCTGCAGTGAGGAGAAGGGTTTGGGGACAGATGGCTTTGAACTCCTGCTGGTTTGCACTGCTAGACATGGACATTTGATTACACAGTGTCAGTGCTGGCCCTGCATGTGAAGTGTCCGTGCAAGGGAGCAGTCCTTAGGTGAGAATGGGAGCTGGGAAATAGCAATGCAATAAACACTGCTGAAATTATCTCCTTTAGCAATAATATGCTTTAGCCTTTACCAATAAGAGCTTTAGCAGTCGCACTGAGAATGAAAGCATTTAGAATCATAGCTGCTCTTTATCAACAGTTTTGCTAGTTTAAGTTGCATTATGAAACATAAGCATGAAATTGGATTGAAAATCAGACTTACCTTTTGTCTTCTCCCTAATATGTTCCTTTGAGTGAAGTTTCGTTTCAAACTGTGGTTATTTAAGAATTTGCATGAGGCTTTTAGCCGTAGACCACTGCAAAACTGATCTTTGAATGCACATCAGTCCTTTAAAGCTCTTGCATGTCATGCTAATGATGCTAGTGATGTGAAGAACCCCCCCGAAGGTAGCATCGTGCAACTACGTGGTGAGTAGTGGTGGGTTCCTGTCGATATTGCTGAGAAGTGATTCCATGACTGCAGTTTGTTCACCTGCCCCATGTTGCTTTGGGCCCTGGCAGGATGCGAGCAGGCTGTGACTTCTGGTGCTGCATTTGTGCTCCTCGCTGCTGCAATGCTGAAGCTCCCACTGGAGAAAGGGGGAATTTGCGTTTCTCCTGCCTTTTCAGGTCACTGACTTGTTCCTCTGCATGCAGGTGGATGTGTTTTGCAGAGCCATCCTTGCAGATACTCACTCTGGCCCATTCCAGGTCAGAGATCAGTGACTACAGTGGACACGTTTGACTATCTCTAGGTCAGTGTCCATCAGTGGACACATTTGGCCATCTCTAGAGCAGAGTGTTTTGATGGGTTGTTCAAACCAGTCTCCAACTGGGGTAGGAGTATCCTTTCAGGTCCAGCTTTGCCCACCTTGGCCATCCAGGTGATAATGATGATACTGTCCTGGAGCTATTTTCTGTCATTATAAAAATTGCATGGATTTGGAAATGTTTCCAAATGTGTAACCTAAAGCCTTTACTGCGCTAGAGAGAATAATCAATGTTAATGTTCCTTATGAAGATCTGCCTCATGTCCACAAAAGGAGATTGCAATAGATTTTCCGATACATTGCAAAAATAGTGCACTCAGTTGTCAGGGGTACCCTAAGTAAGTAACCTTCCCCTCACAATCCAAGGGGAAAACCCATCATCGCTGTCATGTGGTGGGCACAGAGCCAACAGGGCTGGGAGACCTGGTGTCCGCAAAGGCTTTTGACACTGACCTTTCCTCCTGAGAAACAGCAAATTTGGACCAAGGAAGGCTGGAGTGATGGACTCAGGAATGGGGAATGATATCCATGTGTAGGAGAGCTGTTTTGGAGAAGAGGAAATTAGTTGAGAGCAAGCTGATTTTGTGCCCTGTAAACCTCTGACTTGAGAAGCTCCTCCAGGCTATTGAGAGCACCTGAGCCGGCTCAGGGCTCTGCATTACAACCTGGGGAGAGCTCGGCTGCTTTCACTGCCTGCACAGGCACCCAAGAGCCTCAGCTCCATAAAACTGGTTGTGGTAGATGATGTGGCTACTAATTTCCTGATTTACTTAAAGGACTAAAATACAAATGTTACAAAATACAAAATGTTGCTTCGGGGGCCGGGGGGGGGGGGGGTGCTGGCGAGAGGTGGTTAGAGCAGTTATCCAGAGCCAAAGCGATGGGTGCATGATTTAGTTATCAGTTTGTATGTTTTTCATCTTCTACAGCCATATAAATGATCCAGAGTTAAAGAACATGAGCTTATTTTGCCTGCTACCATTTCCAGACTGCTCTGGATAATAACAGAAAGTATTAAGTGTAAGATGTGATGATAAGGCAAAGGTTTGCCTTTGGTAGCTCTCACCTTGAGTGGAACAGGCTGTTTTGTACTCTGCCTTCTTGCTCATGGCTTTAAGTCATGGATATGCAAGATTCATCCATAAAATGGATTGTCCATAAAAATTGTTCATTCATACTTTCTTTGTGGTATCTCTGGAAGAGCTGAGAGAAATTTATGCATCTCAGGTTCTTCAAAATAATCAGGGTTGTAGGTCGCTTCAAAAATCTCCTAACTGCAACAGTGCTGAATCAATAATGCTAGAGTGAAGCAGTTCTCCGTTACTAGAGGGATGAGTTTTTGGCATGATGCAGAGTTAGCAGTTGTTGCAGAGTAAGATACTTAACTGTTAGAAAATTTCAGTGTTATGTATCAGTTGGCTTAGGGTGAACTAGGTGAAGCTTTGTGTTGGCCAAACAATGTATTTTTTTCTTCTTAACTTCTGATAGACAAATTCTGGACTGGACATACGTATTTTAGATGTCAGTGGTTATTTTTGTTTGTTTTGGACCGTGGAATGAAGAAAGATGTTGTACTGGTTGCTTGTGTAAAGCAGTTGAATCTTGGGCCCAGCGCTCGGGAGAATGTCCTACTGTCATGTCATATAGGAGACTCATTCACTTGCATAGACACTGCCCAGAGTTGCCAGCAGGAGCTTGCCAAGCACAACAGTAGGAAGGAAGAGGAATATGCCTGGGATTACTGATGGATGCCCTCTTACTCAGTAAGATGTTGGTTATCAGGGAAGATGACATGAGAGGTTGTAACAACTAAGAGCTTGAGAGAGTCCATACATGAAATGCTGCCTTTGACTTGGTGGAACTTTCTTTGGATTTAGATGAATTTCCTTCATAGGTAAAAGGGAAAAATGCTGGAAAAGTTTAACTTCAGTGAAAAAAAGACCTGTTAATTTGAATTAGGGGAAAATACTGGTTGAAACTTGAATTGCAAAAGCAGTCCAGCAGCAGTGCTGACTGAAAGCAAGGGATTTGTCTCTGTAGACCAAAGATTTGATAAAATGCCCTCCTGGTTGTTCCCTGTGTGCAGGACGGGGTGACATTCAGCCCCAGCTGGATAGCGCTTTGCAAGACGTCAATGACAAGTACCTGCTGCTGGAGGAGACGGAGAAGCAAGCTGTCAGGAAGGCTCTCATCGAGGAGCGTGGCCGCTTCTGCGCGTTCATCTCCATGCTGCGGCCTGTCATTGTAAGAGCTCTCTTTTCACGTCAATCACAGTGCACAAGCTTGCTGGAATTTCTAGAGACACAGAAACTGCCCAAAATCCTGCCCGCTTGTCTATCTAGGCAGTGGCAAGAGCTGGGCACTTTCTCATGGGGCCCTGGAGTGACTTGGAAACCAAAGGCTCTGAAAACTTTCAAGATGACTCATACAGAAAGAGAGGGCACAAAGACTAGGGTGGACCTTAAGTCCCTACAGATGTGGCCCTGAGGCATCACTCAGGTAGCTTCCACCACTCTTTTTCTTAACATCACATTTCAGTGTAAACCACCTTCACTCCTACTCTAGCTGTAGGACTCAACTATTTCAAGACCTCCCCTGTATGTGTAATGACATTATCTGACAGATTGTGGCCTGCTCGCATGCAGTTTCCTGGCAACTCTTTCCCTCCCACATGACAGCTTCTTCAAATCCTTCCAAAATCTTAAGTGTATTTTCATAATCCCAGGTTGTCTGATGCCCAGCGCTGCACATTTGTGGCTTTGTGTCAGCCTGACGTGCTTGTGAAAAGGCTTCTGTGTAAAATGTTCCCATTGTTTGTTTACAAAGAGTGTCAGGTGAAAACTGTGGTTAGAGAAGTAGGAAGCTGATGGCTGAGTAATAGGAGGAGATCTGCACACCCAGAAGACCTGGATGACATTGCCAGGGTAGCTGCAGCCCTGTGGTAGCCTACAGGGCTGATACTGTCAGCAGAGAGCCAGCTCCTCGTGTTGTACAAGCTAGCGTGCGTTGCCTGCACAGGGCCTTGGTCAAAGTCTCCAAAGACAGCTAGAAGTATGAATTTAACTTGTTTACATGCAAGGTTAAACTCACAGAGTCACAGAATGATTGAGGTTGGAAGGGACCTCTAGAGATCATCTAGTCCAATCACCCTGCTCCAGCAGGGACACCTAGAGCACGTGGCACAGGGTGTCATCCAGGCGGGTTTGGAAGATCTCCAGAGAAGGAGACTCCACAGCCTCTCTGGGCAGCCTGTTCCAGGGCTCTGTCACCCTCACAGGAAAGTTCTTCCTCATAGGGAGGTGGAACTTCCTGTGGTTAAACTTGCACCCATTACCCCTTGTCCTGTCACCAGCCACCACTGAGAAGAGTTTGACCCCATTTTCTTTACATTCATCCCTCAGGTATTTGTACATATTGATCAGATCCCCTCTCAATGTTCTCTCCGTAAGACAGACTAGTGAGTATGCATAGAAAGGGATAAACCTATTCGAAATGCAGTGAGTGTGACTCTTTTTCTGAAGATGTGACCCAAACAGCCCTGAGACTTACTTACCTCATTGGCGAGAGAGGATATTTAAGCCTCAGAACTTAGGCAATCTTAAAGTAGGCATAAAATTCTGAATGTTTCCAATCTCTTTCCATGATTTATGGACAAAGAAAAAGCAACTCCCTTGGGATTGATGTCTACAATCACCAGCAAAACGCAAAAGATTGTATATTGTGTTTTGGTCCTCATTTATAAAACCTAGAGAGTCATCAATTTTGCTGATTTGTCTTTTCAGGAAGAAGAAATATCAATGCTAGGAGAAATAACACATTTACAAACTATATCAGATGACCTGAAAAGTCTCACCATGGATCCACACAAATTACCATCTTCAAGTGAACAGGTTAGCTCTTGTTACTGGGAAAATATTCCATCTTTCAGATTGCACTATTTTAGGTGTTAGGAGAAATATTGACTGAATATCTACTATCCTTAAAATGCATAAGAAAATACTTAAATGTTTAAATAAAATAGATCTTAGGTTTACTTTTTAAGATTTTTTCTGCTCAAACTGTCCATCTCTAGCACCATAGTGTTGAAGCATACTAGTTTGCGGGAACTCAAGGATAAAGCTGAATCAAGCTGAAGTGGCATACACAGTCCAATTCTAGCAGAAAACTGAGACAGGCTTAATAGACATTGAAAACTTGCAGTGAGGAATACTGGAGACAAGCAGATTATTTCTGTTACGAGGAAAATCTGTTTTTTAAGTTGTTGATACTATTGATTATCTTTTATCAGGTAATTTTAGATTTGAAAGGCTCTGATTACAGCTGGTCTTATCAGACTCCTCCATCCTCTCCCAGTACTACCATGTCCAGAAAATCCAGTGTTTGCAGGTAAGCAGATGGATATTACTTCATTGTAACCTCTTTGGGGGCAAAGGGAGGAAGGTTCAGACTGTGATACCGATTTGTGTGCATAATTAGAACTTAAATAAGAACTCTTAATGAAATCAATCCCTCATGGTCTTCATCTGTTTACATGTGTGACTAAGAATATTAAAAAGGATGGACATGATTGAACAACTTTGAACTCAAGACAACTTGAAGATGTTTTTAATTCAGTTCTCTTGAACCCATTCCAGATCAAAGAGCAGACTGTACTGATCTAAGCTCTGAGATTGTTCATTCATAATTTCCTTTTCTGTTTTTCATGTGATGATAGCTTTTTAGATTATTCTAAGTAGCTGTTACTAATCAGTAAGTTAAAGAGTTTGAAAAGGAAAAACATCCTTGCCAATTACCCTATCAGTGTGGTACATGGAAATGCTTTTTTGATACAAATTCTTTGACTGTTTAGTGCTGTCTAATGCTGTCCCCAGATATGTTGGAACACTTGGATCCTGTTGACGCTTTCTCTGTAAAAACTGTTTTCTCTCATAAAACAGTTTATTAGCATGTTACCCCTGAACCCTGATGTTTACATTCACTGTTTCCTTTTACTGAAAAGGAAGATATTGTGTTGTGCATTCTGCTCTGACACCTTTGTAGCTAATCAAGTGATGACCTTTTGATTTGCTCTATGAATAATGTACTACAGGTTCCCTGTGTATGAGCAAAGTTACCTGTAGCATGTCAGAAAAGTGAACATGACTACTTATATGTATGTACTGCCTCTGCATGAAGATATATATAAAAAAAAAGTTGCAATACTTTTATATATATGTGAAAACACACACATTTGAAGCATTGAGCACAGGCTTAAAGATGCAATATCCTGAAGCTGTAAAAGAAAATGGCTCGAAAATTCCTCACTTGTTCCCAATCAACCTCATATTCTTGTGTAGTAAAATCTATGACAAGTGGCTGTTGCGTATGGATAAAAAAAATACAGGGCTCCTCTTCATCTGCACCAGCCTTGTCTATCTTACTTTACACGAAATTTGGGGATAGAAAGTGCAGTCCTTGCCCATGTATCTTTTAGAGCTATCCCTTCAGCTAGAAGGTAGGTTCTGCCAACCAAAGTAGGAATCTGCCTTCAGATGGATGTATCCTGCTAGTGCCACTTGGTCACGTCTGCAGCAGAAGGAGACTTTAAAGGCTTCTACACTGTGGCCAGTTAATCACTGCATCATTGACAGATTCTGGAGATGAAAAAACAATCCCTGTGATTTGGAATCAGAATCCTTCTTTTGTAGATCCCACCTGGGAAGTTCTGATTCTCCTCGATCCCCTTCCTATGTGCCATGAGGTGCTACACGGCTCCACGGCCCTTTTTGTCCTGTTGAGAGCTGTCGTGCGAGCAAAACTGCTCATGAGCACGCTTAGGTTTGGGGGATTGGGGCTGCTTTTAGCAATCTCACATGTTGGCCTTCTACCTGCTGAAGCCACACACCCCGGTGCAGCCTTTTGGATGCCCTGTTAGGTGTTCAGCACCTGCTCAAGGGATCCCCGTGGAGTTTGGCCCTTAGCACAAGGCCTGGGAGCAGGAGGGGTGTGTGGAGGCAGCAGCAGTGTCAAGGCTGGGCAGGACACAGAGCCATCTCCTTTGCTGGACCTGACTCAGCCTCCTGGGGTCTGGCCTCCAAAGTGGGATCATTTGAGCGAAGTTCAGGGGAAAGTGCCATTTTCTCTGTGCTCACAAAGGATACTGCACCTGCTTCGCACACTTTAATGATATATATGTGCATATATATATATATATAAATTTATTTTGCCAACCTCTTTTTTTTTTGTTTTTCCTCTGGTTTATGCTGCCTGTTGCTAGCAACACGTGGAATGTTAATTGTACCGTATATGGGTCTCTCCCACCCCCTCCTTTTGTCTTTTCCTCTCCCCCTTCCTCTCTCTGCTCCTTTTGTCTCTCACAGCAGTCTGAACAGCGTTAACAGTAGTGATTCCCGCTCCAGCGGCTCGCACTCGCACTCACCTAGTTCACACTATCGCTATCGCAGCTCCAATCTGCCTCAGCAGGCCCCCATGAGGCTGTCCAGTGTGTCCTCCCATGACTCTGGATTCATGTCCCAGGATGCTTTCCAGTCCAAATCGCCATCCCCTATGCCACCAGAAGCACCTAACCAGGTACGTGCAAGCACGGGAACGAGAGGTGAGCTGGACACTGTAGCTTGACTCACCTTCTTTTAAAAAAAAAAAACAACTTATGTGTTTTTGGGGGTACCTTGGAGTTAGGTTGAACACTGAAGGTAATTCCCACCTTGCTGAACTTCATTCCTATAAAAACTGGGCCTCTTGTTGGCATCTTGACGCTGCCGCCTTGAAGGTTAGCACTGCAGGATGGGACAGTCACTCTCTGGTTACGGGATCTCTGTTGGTCCTAGATGCCTGAGTTTCAGATACATTCAGGTGGGAAAGAGTGAGGAAAATCCAGCACAGGGGAGGGAATTGATACTCACTTCACCCACCCAGGTTACTAGTTATGAGGTTACTAGTTAAAAATCCTTCACAGGTTGCAATTTATGACTATCTGGTGGCTGTTTGCTGCTTAATGGACACATATCCATGTCAGAACAGCCTTGGGACAACTCCTCTTGACACTGGTGACTTTGACTGGAGATCAACGATAACTTTAATTTTCACACTGAACACTTCAGTGTCACCAGTTACCAAGTTGGCTCCTTTGAGACCACCTTTGACTGCACGTAGGGCCTATTCCCGCCAATCCTTCCAGAAACATTTATTCAGTCAGCAGCACTTAGTGAAACATTTAGGATATCATCCAGAACAATCTGGTTCATTCAGGATCATATTCATAGGGAAAGCTCAACATTTTTATTTTTTCTATTTATCTTTCATTTTAATAGAAATGCTCTGATTTCAAGCACATACTTCTTCTGCAGTGTCCCCATTCTGGACACATCAGCATTGTGTTTTATAGACAACATCCTGAAACAGCTGGATTTAGAACTTTGTGCAGACTATTTAAATTAATGTTTTATTTAGATGGGCTGTGACTAACCTAAATGAAATGCAAAAAAAAAAAAGTAAATCAACACATATAAACTGGAATAGTAACATGGTAAGGAGTTGATTTTTAAGATAGATACCTCTGTTTTACGTGTAGCATCATCTTTGGATTTCATAGTATCCACTGCACCAGCATAAGAAAGTGGTAGTCCACACAGTGATGCAGTGTTTGCAGATTTGCAGATGAGGGGTTAATTTTGCAATTATCCCTAACATGAATGAATAATAATAATAATAATAATTTTAAAAGTCCTTCTTCGCAAGTTTCCCTATAAATGTGGGGAGAGAACTTAGGTTGATATCAGCTGGCTGAACATCCCCAAAGTTAGAGTCGTGCTGATTTACCCCAGCTAGGAACGTGCTCCTCTGCTTTTACTTCATTTTAGACACTATCCCTAAAGTTGCAAACGTCCCGTGAGCTCTTCACGAGCTGCGGCCACGTGTCATTGCCCTAACAAGTGCAGCCTGTTGGTGTAGCAAGTGGGTCTGTGCTCTGTACGTCTCCGGCTCTGTCTACCTTTGCGCAGAGGGAAGGTAACAGACCATGGCCTGGCTGCTTCAGCTGCGCTTGCGTGTCCCGCTCTGTGTGTTCAGCACTGCGTGAAGCGTGTGTGTCCTGCGGACAGGAAGCTGTGACCGTGAGCTCGCTCGGTGACAGCACGTGTCGTATTGTGTGTCTCTAACCGACTGACAGCTCTTCCTCCGGTGCTGTGGTTTGGAGGCCAGGGAGGAGCAGCGATCTGGGCTGCCCACTGTTCCTGAAACACCAATATCCTTGTTCCTAGTGACACTGGGAAAGCAGCAAGGCAAGCCCTGGAAGCAGGAAAGGAAAGGAAATTAAAAGCTGTATGTCTTGCACAGATGGGTGCTGTGCTGCTGGTGTTTGCTAGCTCCACGCGTTGGAACCTACCAGCAGCAACAAAGCTGTTTTCTTTCAATTAAAAAAAAAATGTAGAAGCAGGAGACAAAATTCCCATTTTATCTGAGAGCAACTATGAGAACCGTATGAAATTTTTTTGTTCTCACCTATATTTTAGACATCTGATTCTGAATAAAATCAGTTTAATTTTCAGTGTAACTCCCAAGAAAAGAATAACTCAGGATTTAAACAAACAAGATACAGATTTTGTGAAAGGAGAGCTAACTGGTGAAGTGAAGATTATAGTCTGTGAGTAGTAGGTCTTTATGTCTTTATTATCCTCCATAGAGGAAAGGAGAAAGAGCGATTCTAAAACCAGGCTCTGCCGTTAATTCTGTGTTAGTGCAATCTCCATTCTGTGGCGTTGTGGTTAACATCACTGGTAGCAAAGGTGTTTTCCCCTACCAGACAACTATATGTTTAGAAAGGCAGCTGTAAAATGCTCAAATCTCAATTAAGCAGGTGCATTTGAGTATAGCTGAACTGCTGAGGAGAGGGACAGCTCTCTTCCTGGAATGAGTAGCTTCTCTAAGTGCCAGGTTGGAGGCCAGTGTTGCCTCCGGCCTGTCCTTGAGCAGCATAAAACCGTGCAGGAGACTCACTGCTTGGGAGAACAGAGTATCTCTGCGCTGTGACTTAGCGAGCGGGGCCTGTTTAGGCTGGAGAAGCGAAGAATGAACGGGGATCTAATCAACATGTGCAAGTACCTGAGGGGTGAATGTAGGGAGGATGGGGCCAGGCTCTTCTCCATGGTGGCTGGTGATAGGACAAGGGGTAATGGGTACAAGT
This sequence comes from Crypturellus tataupa, assembly GCA_034781795.1. Classification (NCBI taxonomy): domain Eukaryota; kingdom Metazoa; phylum Chordata; class Aves; order Tinamiformes; family Tinamidae; genus Crypturellus; species Crypturellus tataupa. The sequence goes on from JAWLRI010000738.1 coordinate 181,423, forward strand.
TGAAACACAGGAAGTTCCACCTCCGTGTGAGGAAGAACTTCTTTCCTGTGAG
>JAWLRI010000738.1:198779-226605 GCA_034781795.1 Crypturellus tataupa
GCCGCCGCCGGGGCCAAGCGGCCCCGCTGCGAGGCCGCCCCGCGCATCGGCACCCACGACGGCACCTTCCACTGCGACGAGGCGCTGGCCTGCTACCTGCTGCGCCTGCTGCCGCGGTACCGGGTACGGGCGGCGGGGCGGAGCGCCGCGATCCGCGACGGGAGACCGGGACCCCCCGACGGGAAAACTGGGACCTCTGGCAGGAGTCCGGGATCCCCCATCAGAGCGCGGGGATCCCCCGACCGGAGTCCCACGATCCTCCAAGCGGAGCCCCGACACCCCCGACGGGAGCCCGGGGATCCCCCAAGCGCAATCCTGGGACCCCCCAGTGGGATCGCAGGGACCTCCCGAGCGGAATCCCGGTGTCCCAGGACCCAGGCCCGGTGCTCTGAGCCCGTGTCCCTCCCACCCCTCCGAATTCCCGTTTCCCCGCGGGTCCTGTCCCAAGCCCCACGTCACCCCCCGCTCCCACCGCCCCACTCTGAGGCGCAGCCCCCGCAGGACGCCGAGGTGATCCGCACGCGGGACCCACAGCGCCTGGCGCAGTGCGACGTCGTGGTGGACGTGGGCGGCGAGTATGATCCGGCCAGGCACCGCTATGACCATCACCAGAGGTGAGGGGAGCCCCGCAATGCAGCCCGGACGCCTGGGCCCTCGCGAGGCGGAAGCCGACGGTGCCCCCCGGCAGGTCCTTCACGCAGTCCATGCACTGCCTGCGGCCCGACAAGCCCTGGAGCACCAAGCTGAGCAGCGCCGGGCTCATCTACTGCCACTTCGGCGCCCAGATCCTGAGCAGCCTCCTGGGGCTCCCCGAGGACGGGCCTGTGGTGACGACACTCTATGACAAGGTACCAGGGCGGGGGGGAGACACGCTGGGGACACGGCCCGCCTGTTACAGGCAGTGGCAGCAGTGGTCTGACCAGCGTCATCCCCAGCTGTATGAGAACTTCGTGGAGGAGATCGACGCTGTGGACAACGGCATCGCGCAGCGCGACGGTGAGCCCCGCTACGCCATCACCACCACGCTGAGCGCCCGCGTGAGCCACCTCAACCCCCGCTGGAACGATGCCGAGCAGGACACCGAGGTAGGGATGCGGTGCTGGCAGCGGCTCCAGGAAGGGGTAGGGGGGAACACAGCAACGCAGGGGCTATGCTCTGCATTCTGACGCTGGCTGCACCAGGAGCATTGCCAGCAGGGCGACGGAGGGGTTTCTGTTCCTCTGTGGAGGCACCTGGAGTATTGGGGGCAGTTCTGGGCCCCCCCAGCACAAGAGAGACTTGGAGCTGCTATAGAGGGTCCAGTGCAGGACCACGAAGGGACTGGAGTACCTATCGTGTGAGGAGAGACTGAGCAAGCGGGGCCTGGTCAGCCTGGAGAAGAGAACACTGAGAAGGGATCTGATCTGAGGGGAGAATGTAGGGAGGATGGTGCTAAACTCTTCTTGGTGGTGGCAGTGACAGGACAAGGGCTAATGGGTACAAGTTGAACCCCAGGCAGCTCCATCTCCACCTGAGGAAGAACTTCTTAATGGGAGGGTGACCGAGCCCTGGCACAGGCTGCCCAGAGAAGCTGTGGAGGCTCCTTCTCCAGAGATCTTCAAACCCATCTGGATACCACCCTGTGCCCCATGCTCTGGGTATCCCTGCTGGAGCAGGGGTTGGACTGGGTGATTCCTAGAAGTCCCTGCCAGCCTCAGCCACTCTGGAAATGTGTGTGCCCCGCAGGCTGGTTTCAAACGGGCCATGGAGCTGGTGGGTGGCGAGTTCATGGAGCGCCTGGACTACTACCACCGCGCGTGGCTGCCCGCGCGCGTGCTCGTTGAGGAGGCCGTACGGCAGCGCTTCGAGGTGTGCCCGGGGCAGCGGGAAGAACTGACTGCCCTTGTAGCCCTCAACACCCCTAAAAACCCCAAAGAGCAGAAGTGAACAGAGCTGGAGGGCTGGGAAGGTGCAGGAGGATGCTTGGAGGGCTGGGAAGATGCAAGGGGGGAGCTCAATGACCTGGAGGGCTGGGGAGATACAGGGGGGAGCGCGGAGGCCTAGAGGGCTGGGGAGATACAGGGGGGAACTCGCAGACCTGGAGGGATGGGAAGATGCAGACCTGGATGGCTGGAGAGGTACAGGGGGGGAGAACCCGGAGGCTGGGTGGTGCTGGGGGGTCGCCCGCTGCCCCCTGAGCTCAGCGCTGTCCCCTGTTGCAGGTGGATGCGAGCGGGGAGGTGCTGGAGCTGCCGCGTGGCGGCTGCCCCTGGAAGGAGCACGTGCTGAGCCTGGAGCGGGAGCTGGCGCTGCCACGCGCACTGCAGCTCGTGCTCTACCCTGACCAGGGCGGCCAGTGGCGGGTGCAGAGTGTCCCCACAGGGCCCCACACCTTCGAGAGCCGGTGAGGTCACATCCCTGAATGTCCCCACACATCCCTGCGTGTCCCTAGACGTCCCCGCAAGCCCCAGGGCCTCCTCTCAGGCTGCTGTCCTCTTCCCGGACAGACTTCCCCTGCCGGAACCATGGCGAGGGGTGCGTGACGAGGCGCTCAGCCAGCTCACCGGCATCCCCGGCTGTGTCTTCGTCCACGCCAGCGGCTTCATTGGTGGCAACCGCACACGGGCTGGGGCGCTGGCAATGGCGCGGCAGGCACTGGCATTGCGGCACCAGGATGGGACACTCCACGGCTGAGGCCACCCTGCTCAGCACACGGAATGGAGGCTGCAATGGGACTGATGGAGGCCGGAGGTGCCCCTGGAGCAGCGGAGGGGGTAGCGCAGCTCCAGGGGGGTTCCCGGAGCCTCTTGGGATCCGTTTGCTGCTGCTGTGTATCTCCAGGGATTCCAGTAAAATCCAGCGCATTCGCAGAACAGTCGCTGCCCAAGAGGAGGTTAGGGAATGGGGTGGGCGTAGCACTGGGCCGCCAGCCCACACAGCCCCCCTCCCACGCAGGGGAGGGCCTAGGCGTCTGGGAAGGGCGGGATATCCCCTCAGTGTGCAGCATTTGCCGGGATGCAGCCACACGGAGCATCCCTGTGGCCGCTCCTGCTGCTGCTCTTGGCGCTTCCCAGTGGCTCTCACTTCTACCGCTGCCCTCAGTGGGTCCTGGCGCCCAGCGGGCCAGGCCACAATGGGAGCACAGAGGGGACCCCAGGGCACGCAGCCCCCGACATGGTGGCGCTGGTGGCCGTGGGTGTCTGGGCAGCTGCGGTGCTAGTGGCTGCACGACACGTCGTGCACCGCAGCCGCGCCGAGGAGCAGCAGCCCCTGTGGCACCCGCGCACAATCGGCCCCGCACCGTCCCGCAAGGATGGCAACGAAGAGCTGCTCAGCACTGCGCTTTGACCCCCTGTGGATCCACTGCCCGCACGGTTGGTGCTCCCACTCTTCCTCACCTTGTGCTAGCACTGCTGCCCTCGCCTGGGTGGGAAGGACTTGAGTTAGGGGGCTGGAAGGGGGGTGGTTCTGCCCCCTTTGGGGTGTCCAGGGACTAGTGAGGGGGACAGAGCAGAGCACTCCCCCCCCCCCCCTTTCCCTCTCCTCCCTACACTGGGGTTTAGCAGAGCGATTACTTTGTAATCCCTCGATTTAGTCCTGTGCAATCCCAGGGATTAACGCGCTGGCCCCAGATGCCCCTCTACTAATCCCAGTGCGCAACAGTGGTTGCTCCCACGCTGCAGTTTTGAGCTCTGTCCCCACATGGGAGAGGTTTTGGGGAGGGTTAAGGGCTTCTTTACCCCCTCAAGCCAAAAACTGCGGGGGTCTGAGGACTCTGGCTTTTCCCATGGGAAAAATCAGAGCAAGGGGAGGTGCCAATGTGTTGCAGAAAAGCCTGGCTTACCTCCGAAGGCACCTATGCACTCTCCTCTTAAAAGCAGCCCTGGTGCCCACTGCCATAAATCATTTTTGGGGGAAAATTCCTTTTATAATTAAGGCATGGAAAAGGGAAGAGTCCTTGTCCTTGCAGGAACAACACAAGGAGCAGAGCAGAGGCAGCAGATAGAGGTATCTTGAATCCATTCTCCGCGCACTGCTCCAAGATGGTCAACGGTCCCCAAGGCAGCAGCATCCTGGGACCTCCCGCTGTCCCCGTGCAGCTTCCTCGGTATCAGAAGAGGTTGGGAAGAGGCTCAGGAGCCAGTCAGAGCTCGGAGAAGAGGGGCTGCTCCCGCACACTGGCGCTGGCCATGGCGGCCACGGGGCTGCGGCCAGGGCTGCCGCGAGGTGCCTGGGCGCTCACGAAGAAGAAGGGCACGTGGCTGATCCTGCCCGTGGACCAGCACTGCGGGAGGAAGGGAAAGGAGCACCTGGCCCTCCTCATCCTTGCCCCAAGGAGGCAGCAGGAGGCCCCCAGCAGATCGAGCACCCCGGGTTGTGCCCGGAGCTGCACTCACCACGGTGAGGAGGGCGCCCTGCTGGAAGCAGGGGTGGAAGGCAAGGAGCTGCGGGCGCGCGTCCGGCTCACCCCGCAGGAAACCACTGCGGGAAACACGAAAGAGCGCCCATGGGAGTGTGCTCCCATGGGATCCATCCTGGCCCCAAGCATGCGGCTGCCTCCAGCATCAGGAAGGAGCAGCTGGATTTTAAGCAAGATGGTTTGTCCAAAACACAACCATTTCTGGGCAAAACGTGGCACCCCAGCCAGGAAAATTCCCACTCTGTTCATCCCCTTCCCAATCCCCTGCGATGGCCCATTGGAACTGTGTGCCGGGGAACTCGTGTCCTTGCGCTACCCACCATGGCAGGAGCTCAAACACGGGGCTGTTGCGGGTGCGAAACACGGCAATGACTGTCGAGCTCTCGGGAGCATCAGCATTCCCTGCAGGAAAGAAAACAAGTGAACGAGGTGCTTCCCTGTCCAAGGCACAGCCAGCCCAGCAAGGGCCTGTTTTTGTGGAAGCAACTGGAGGGAACGAGATGCTCCGGAGACTGGAGCGGGCAGCCAAAAAGGCTGGGAAAAAGCCTGCTCCGACCTTTTCCTCGCCCTAAGCCACACAGCATTCTGGGAAGAGTCTTTGAAAGACACTTCAGTCGGGCAAAGGCTTTGCTCTAGCAGCTTCCGACAGCTGGATGTGGCGGAAAAGGGTTTGGGCAAGAGCTGGCTTTGGAAATTCCCCAGCTCTGAAGGACGTGGAGCTTGGAAAAGCCCCGTCCTCAGCATCCTCAGAGCCCGGCTTGCTCAGAGCAGCACTTTAAGCCCAAATCCGGGTCACAGCTCTGAAACATGGGGGTTATTTTGCGTCCCTCTTGCCCCTACATGCAGAGGATGAGGCATTTCCAGCCGCAGGAGTTATGGCTCTGCTCAGCTTTTCCCTGGATTTCACATGGGAATGAATGGCTGGAGCAACTGCGTTGCCTCGGATGTCACCCAAGCTGGTGGCTGGTGGTGAGGGAGCGGCACCCCTGGCCCCGCATTCTGGTGCTCCCTCAAAGGTGCCCTTTGTAGCCAGAGGGGAATTCGGGCCGGGCTGCAGCCAGGAGGGCCTGAATAGCCCCATTATCCCAGAGGCTGCTCTGGAAAGGGAGCCAAGAGGCCCCGGCAACTCCAGGCCTAATGTGGGAACACAGAGAGGGCTGCTTGTCCAGGTGATTCATCCCGCGGAAAAGGTGGGGGAAGGGAGGTTGTCTGCTTCCCAAACAGCCACTTCCAAGGACATGGAGGAGCAACAGGGGTTGGGCGTCGCACTCCCAACCCAGCTCTGTCAGTCCTTATCCACTGGGAAGGGGATTTGAGGGCAAAGTTTGGGGGGGGGGGGGGGGGGATCTTTTACCTCGGATGATCACAGCGAGTCTCTCCCCGCTGGGGTCCCAGGCCATGGCGGTCACTTCGCCGCCAATCCTGGAAGCAGCCAGAGCCACAGTGAGATTCCCTATGGCAAAGGGCACTGGCACAGGGCAGGCAGGAACCCCTCCAAGCAGTTGTAGCAACAAGTATCAGGGCCGGCCTCACCTCTCATCCCCATACAGCGTCTCGAAGGTGGTTTCCGACAGGTCGGCCACAATGGAAGCGGTTTTGGATCCTCCCACCTGCCCTTGCATCTCTCCTGAAACGCGGCATGGAAATAATGCACATGGGATCAGGGAAAGGGAGGAAAATGCTTCAACATGGATCCAGTGTTCACAGAACAATAGGGAATTTCTCTGCTTCTATTCCCAAACCATCCATCTGCCTGGGATCACAAAGGATGGCAGGGGAAGATTTGCCTCTCCAACAAGCTGTTTCCATGGGGAAAAAGCAGCAGGAGCTGGAAAAATTTCACACCCCTTTGCACTGTCAAGAGATTCCCTGCAAATTGTTTGGGCCTGGAAGGGGACTCGGAGCAAAAAACAGGAAAAGGGGGAAAAAAAATTCATCATATGGAGATATTTGTCCTACCTGCCATTGTACTCACCCCTGTACTCTGAGAAGGACAGGGAATAAATGACGGATTCACCCAGCACAGAGAAGAGCAGGCGGCTGCCATCGGGGCTCCAGCACCCTGTCTGCAGGGCACGTTAATTAAAAGGGGCTAACGAGGCCAGAGCGCTTTGCAAAAGCCTCTCCAGAGCAAGCAGGAGTAACAGGGCGATGGGAAAAGCCCCTTTTCCAGGTGGTCCCGGCATACCTGGCAGCGTCCTTGGAGCGTTGGCCACCGCTCGCATGTCCACGTCTGCGCCTCCCACACCCTGCACGAGAAGCAGCCGCACGAACCCCATTCCCCCACTTTTCAGCCCAAAACGGGTGCCGATTCAGCCTCCAACCCCCCCTCCATTCAGCTTCCATTCCAAAAGCTGGGTGGGAACAGGGGAGAGCATCCTGGTAAGCGCCAGAGGGAGCTTACCTGAACACTGCCGAGGGGGTGGCCGCGAGGACCTTGCTGCCATCGGGGGACCAAGCCAGGAAGGTGACACCGCCGCCCCCGAACCACTGCAGCTGGACGCAGGTCTCTGTGGACACGTCCCACACCTAGGAGGACAGGGAGCCAAGGGAGGATGCGGCGGCGCTCACAGCCCAAACACGTCCCCACACGTCCCCCTTCCTCACCAACATGGCAGTGTCAACCGGCGAGGCCGAGAGAAGAAGGTCCCCAGTGGGTGCCCACGCGAGGCTGGTGACAGGGCTGTGCCCAGGGTAGGAGAGCACCTGGGCACAGCCGGACGAGGGCCTGCAGGAAGGGGACAGAGGCAGATTTTGCCGCCCGGAGTGAGGAGGCTGGGAATGTGACCGGATCCCGCAGCTCCGCTCACCGTGTGGAGAGGGACGTGGGGTCCAGGTGCCACACGAGGACACAGCTCTGACAGCCCACGGCCAGGATGGAGGCGCACAGCGGCTTCCAGGCCACGGCAGCCACGTTCCTCTGCAGCCGATGCTTGAGCGTGGGGACGGTGGCACTGCAGGAGGACAGGAGAGGGTCACCCAAGTTCTCCCAGCCACCTCCCGGTGTCCCCGTTGCGCCACTGTGCCTAAAAGCGCGAGGGGGGAATTGTGCCCCGTTGCCCTGTGACTGCTTTCCTCGTGGGGACGGGGACATCCCAGGTGCCACTAGATGCCTTGTGCTGGGCCGCGCACCTCGTGTCATCACGCAGCACGGCCCTGGCGTGGCACATGGCACTCGCTGGCTTGAAATCCCAGCTAGGGGACAACCCCCCAAGGCGGAAAAGCCGGGGGGGCCTCACAAGGAGCCGGGAGAGTCGTCGCCTAAGGAGGGCTCCGTGTGTCCGAGTGTCATGCGCGGAGCATGGAGACCTGCAGGAAAAACGAGAGCCCACGAGGGAAGCGGGGGGAGCCCGGCCCAGAGAGGCTCCGAGTGGATGCGAAAGGGCAAAAAAAAAAAAAAAAAATGGGAAAAAACACCAGCATCTAAACGTGGAGCTTTCCAGGGAAGCCCTCACGCTCTGGAAGGAAGCACCGGGAGGTCAGAACTGCCTGCAGGACCCGGCTGGGATGCCCAGCTGGAAAAAAGGCCCTGGAGAGAATGAGGAGGGCCCTGTGGACACAAGGAATGCCAGATCCCTCCTCACCTGCTGCTGTTGTAGACGCGGATGGAGTCGTCCAGAAGAGCCACCGCAAACTTGCTGGTGTGAGGGTGCCAGGCGAAGGCCCGGATGGTGCAGCCGGCCCTGCCAGAGGAGACAGCATGGGATCGGACACTGGGATGCAGAACAGGTTCCCTGACGTGACAGGGACAAGTTCCACAGCACGGGAAAGGATCTGGCACTTCAGCTTGCCGGGGAAAAGGAGGAAAATTCGCCAGCCAAGCAGAGCATTAAGGAAGCTGGAGCAGTTTCCTTCTGTCCCCAAAGCACCAGTGAAATTAAAACCTCCCTTTTTTTTGCTCCAAGTGAGACCTTTTTTCTGGGATAAATCACCTGTTCCTGGCAGTTACTCACAGGACCCCACAGAGCAGCTGCTTAAATACCCCATGGTTGCTGCTTGCAGGAATCTTCCAAGTTAAGGAAGGAAAAAAAGGAGTAAAGGGCCTTGGCTGCTCCCTCCAGGGTCCTGGGGCCAGCTGCTTTGTCCCACAGCAAGCAGGGTGGCCACAGGGAGCCAAGGGACAAACAGCTGCCTGGACGTCCCTTTATTTGGGCAAAAGGCGCTAAAAACCCTCAGGCGCTTCCGTTGCTGCTTTTGTCCCACAGGCCCCTGGAGCAGCTCCATAAATCCTGGTTTGCAGCGCAGAGACGAGGCCCTGGATGCAGCTCAGGTCTCCAAACAGGGGTCTCAGACACATGTGACGGTGACACAGTGACAAACAAGACTCACCAGTCCACGGCTTGGGAGAACTCCGAAATCATATCCTCGCTGCTCAGCTTTGAGACAAGCGGGAACGAGTTAGTGCTGGTTTTGGGGCTTCACACACACAAAAACAAGAGCTGCCTCCAGAATGGGAGCCCTTCCCCCTCCAGTTCCATCCAGAAACGAGAGTGGGAAGTCAAAACTCACCGACAGGTGTGGGAAAAGGGAGCCATGGAGCGAGGCCACGCGGTGGCACAGGGCGAGCGCCCAGCGCGAGCCGGTCGTCACCCATCGCAGTGCTGCAGGAGACAAAGGGGCATTGGAGACACAGAATGGCCAAGTTGGTTCCCAAAAGCCCGATGGGGATGGAGAGGCCCATGGGGAGCGGGATTTATTCAACAGAACTGAAAGATGGTGAATTTAACCCAAATCCCAGCGGTGCGAGTAGTTTTGACAGGGCAGCAGGGGCCAAACGGGGCTTAAATCCTGTCTTGGCATGCACCTCTCCCACTCCACACAGAGCCCTCTGCCCTCCGGGATGCAGAACGGGCTGTTATGCCGAGGAAGGGGATGGGAAATGGAGATGATGGGGGGAAAAAGAGAGAGAGAGGAGAGAGAGAGAAATGATGGAGGGAAAGAAAAAAGCCTCCGAGATGCCCAGACTCACCCTCCTCCTCGGCGTTGGCCACCTCGCTGAGCACCCCGCACAGCCCGACATCCCTCCTGCAATGGGAAACGCCAAGGGGTTCATGAGGGACACAGGGAGGGGACAAGAGGAAGCAGGGTGGGGAACACAGAGCCCCATGGAGCTATTCCAGAGTTTTGAGGTGGCTTCTCCCCAGCTGCTCCCCGTCCTTTTTGTGTCCCTCCACATCCATGGGCATTTAGCCAAATCCCTGCTGCATTAAAATTCTCCAGACCCCTCCCCAAAATAAACCGTCACGGTGACGGCTCTCACCAGGCGCCGATGCATCTTTTCCAGAGGGATTCCCGGTGGTGGATGAAGGCTGGCTTGGTGCCCAGCTCCGAGCGGCTGGGCGCCTTGAGCGCGTCCCTGGGCAGGCTGAGCGCGGGCAGCGCTGCCAGCTGCAGGGGGAGAGGGGCATGGAGGCCGTGAGCTGTGGGGGGGGTTCTTTGGGATGGGGGGTATTTCTTTCAGTGGGGGGTTGTTCTTCGGGAAGGAGGGGGTGTTCTCTCAGCAGAGGGTTGTTCTTTGGCATGGGGGCGGTATTTCGGTGAGGAGGTATTCTGGTGGGGGGGTTGTTCTTTGGGGTGGGGGGTATTTCTCTTGGGGGGGGTATTTTTCTTGTCAGGGAGTTGTTCTCTTGGGGGGGGGGGTTGGTTTTTGAGAAGGGGGTTATTTATCTGGGGGGGGAGGTGGTTCTTTGGGAGGGGAGGGTTGTTCTCTGGGAAGTGTTGGGGGGGTTGGTGTCTCACGTGGCTCTGCACGGGCAGCGGCAGCGGCGCCCGCGGGCGCCCGCCGGCACGAGGAGCCCGCGGAGGCGCCGGGTGCCGCGCGCGACACCGACCTCATCCTGCGCACGGTGGAGCGGCTCGCGCGGAGGCTGGAGCAGCTCAAGGTGAGCGGGGGCACCCGGGGGCTCCCCGGTGCCCGTCCTCACCCTGTGTTTGTCCCCACTGTGTCCCCGTCCTCACCCTGTCCCCATCCTCACCCTGTCCCCATCCTCACTGTGTCCCCGTCCTCACCCTCTGCCTGTCCTCACTGCGTGCCCGTCCTCACCCCATGCCCATCCCTACCCAATGCCCGTCCTTGCCCTGTGCCCATCCTCACCGTGTCCCCGTCCTCGCCCCATGTCCGTCCTCGCCGTGTCCCCATCCTCGCCCTGTGTCCGTCCTCAACCTGCGCCCGCCCTCGTCCCCTGCCCACCCTCACCACGTCCCTGTCCTCCTCACCACATCTCCGTCCTCACCATGTCCCTGGCCCCACCGCGTGTCCATCCCCACCCCGTGCCCGTCCTCGCCGCGTGCCCGTTGTCTCCCTGTGCCCGTCGTCACCACGTCCCTGTCCTCACTCTGTGCCCGTCCTCGCCCCGTGCCCATCCTCACCGTGTCCCCATCCTCACCATGTCCCCATCCCCACCCCATGCCCATCCTCACTGTGTCCCTGTCCTCACCGTGTCCCCATCCTCACCGTGTCCCCATCCCCACCCCATTCCCATCCTCACCGTGTCCCCATGCTCACCGTGTGCCCGTCCCCCCGGCGCAGGCGCTGGAGACGGCGCACCGGGAGCTGCTGCGCTCGCTGGCGCGGAGCTCCTCGGCCGAGGACACCCCCGTGGGAAGCGCCGACACGGAGCCCGGCCGCCCGCCGAGCCCGCCGGGCCGCAACGCTCCAGGTGAGCCGCTCCGGAGCCTCCTCCGACCCGCCCGGATGGAGGCCACGTGCCCTAGTGTCCCCAACAAGCAGGGGGTTGCACTAGGTGATCCCTCGGGATCCGCCCTCAACCCTTCGGGAATTCCGTCTCCCCCCAGGCTGCAGGGCCCCCCTGGCCGAGGACCTTTAGCGCCGGCCGCGTCCCCGTCCCCTCCATCGCCCCCATCCGTCTCCCTGGGATGGCGGGTGTGGGGCGGCTTGGTGGGGCAAACGCTCCCTCCGCGGGGCAAACGCTCCCTCCGCGGGGCAAACGCGCGCTCTGGCAGCAGCCGCCTCTGCGCCGCCCGCTCCCCGCGCTGCGGCTGTGAGGGGAGCGGCGCTGCAGCCCGCCCGAGCTAAAGCTCTTGTTTCCGCGGCGGGTATTTGCAGCAAACAGACACGTGTGCCCTTGCTTGCGTGAGCCTCAGGGCCTGCTGTGTGCACGCGCGTTAATAAGCCTGGAGCTGATGCTCAGAGGGCCAAGGCGTCCTTGTTTCCTTGCTCCTGAGGAGGAGGGAGCCCTCGGATCCAGTGAGAAAGCCCAGCTGACGCTCCGTGCGGCCCGCCAGCGTGGCAGCCAGGGCGCCTTCAGGCGTTTGCTTTTCACCAGCTTCCCTGCTGTGCGGTGAGACGTGCGGTGGCTGCAACACCTAATTCCGTGTTTCTGGTGTTTTTCTCGGTAGATATTGGCATTAACCTGACAGATCCCATGTTCAGAGGAATCTACAGAGGAACCCAGAAACATCAAGGTGAATATTTCTTTTTATCTGCTGGTAGATACATTTTCCCTTGATAAAAAAAAAAAAAATACGTCAGAAGATGAGGTTAGGATTTCTCTTTTTCTTCAGAGGCTGGAGGTTTATTATTTACAAGTGCTTGAAGTGGAAACTGTACCAAAATAAATTATGTGTTCAAAGTGATATGTATTCCTTTATATTCAACTGCTCTTGAGCTACTGTGGAGGTAACTGAGAAGAATGGAGAACTGCTGCTCTTGTGTGCGTGCAGGAGGCACCCAGGCGCCTGAAAGAAGCTGGCTTGAGCCATGTGAAAAATCAGCCCTGTCACAGCATGGCGCTGCCGAGCCAGTTACTCCTTTAACTGGTGCTTTTTGGCAAGGACAAGTAGGCTGTTGAAATACGTGAAAAATTCCTGCTAACTTCTTAGGTTTGAATCACATTTTCATTTACCACATTCATTTGTTCCCTCTACAGAATTAATTAAATGTGTTTTAACGATCTCTCACAATGCGCATGTATTTTGACTGCAGGAAAGTATTTTATGGTTCAAAAGTAGTTAAATTGTAAAACCTCATGCTTAACTTGGGATGTTTCTGTAAACTCTTGCAGATGACTTTCTAGATGTGGTAGAGAGAGCGGTCAAAGTGGGTGTTAAAAAGGTATTTTTTTATAATTATAAAATTTCCTTAATATTTTAACTGCTTTCCAATACATCCGATTTGTGTAATGGTCCCATGTTTTGATTGTTTTGTGATTTTTTTTTTCTGGTTGTTTGCTTCTCCAGCTGTTAAGACAGAGAGAATATATTTCTGAATACTATTCTTTGAGGGGGAAAAAAGCAAAATTTCTTGAGTCACTGTGTAATAAAGTTAATATTGCTGCAAATAGAAACATTTTAACTTATTAAGTGATATAAAGTAGTACGTAAGATATTTGATGAGGAAAAAAAATCCGGTCTAGTTCTGAGTACATCAGTACTAGCTTATGGGGAATATTGAGATTTGTTGCTGATTTATGAAATTTTCTTAAATATGTATTAGCATTTATTGTCTTCTGATCTTATTATTTGTACCTGAATGTTCTCTTAAGCATTCCGTGTCTGTTTGCTCAAACCTGAGTGTGTCGACTGACAAGTTCTCTTCTTCTAAGTTTCTGATTACAGGTGGAAGTCTGCAAGATAGTAAAGATGCACTGCAGCTGGCACAGACTAATGGTATCCTCACTTTAAACATTTTTATTTGTCAGTGAAAAAAAGTCTTCTCTCTCAGTATGAAGAGTTTAGAGGAATGTGTCCCTGGAGGTCTTGATAGGATCTCAGATTGAAAAACAGAAATTATGTTTAAGATTGGGATGAAAGTGTTATGTGCGAGTTTCTTCATGTTGTTACTTAGATCCCTGGGTGCTGGAGGGAGTCAGTCTTTCCTGCAGTTTTTATCTATATTTCTAAGTAATACAAATGCTTAGAAAAATCAAATTGCACAGGACAATTTGAAAGGACAATTCTTCTTCTAGAGATAGCCAAAATGTTTATATTCTGTGTAACACATGTTACTAGGTGGGATTTTGTTTGTTTGCTTCTTTTACTAACTAAGCTATCATGACCAATGTGAACATTGGAGGTATCTTTCCCTTCTCCAATTCTCCCGGTTTCCATTTCTTTCTGTTTAAAGCAAAGTATCCCACCTCTTTTCTCCCTTTGGCAAATATCATTCCGCTAATTACTTTGCGGCATTACATATGTTTACTTACACATATATTAAAATTTTGCTTACAAAATACAGTTTTAGAATAATTTATGTTGGAATTGGAATGATTGGAATGCACCCGAGGAGGCAAAACTGGCCCAACCTCTCCTCCCTTGTGCCCCTAGTAAAGCAGGACTGGCCTTAATATTAGGTGACATTGCTGAAGCCTTTATGTGCTTGAGTATTTTTCATGTGTTTATAGCTTCCATAAAGGCACTTATCAGTACTCTTAGTTCTGGTATTTAGATTAGATTTTTAGATAATCACGCCAGATGATTTAATAAATTCTGTGCTAATGTGCAGGCATGGAAGGGGACTGCTGTGCTATCTACAAATTTTCCTGCTGGGGGATAACCTGATCCATTTTGAACACGTCACACTTCTCTTTGAGGGCTTCTCCCTCAGAATAATTGCTCACCTACGAGTTGCACTTTTAAAGTATATTAAATGATGTGTTCTAAAAGGACCTCTATAGAGATACTGTCTGCCATTATTCTAGCAGAAAAATTTTGAAGTAATAGAACTCTCAAAAAATAAAAAGACATTCAGAAGTTTCTTTTAAAGTTAAGAGCTAGAACCCCCAGATAGTGGCTATAATTTTTATATATATATATTTTATTGCTTTTTATATATTTATTTTTTCTTGCTTTAGATATGTTTTACAGTACAGTTGGCTGCCATCCTACCCGCTGTGGAGAATTTGAGCAGAGTAACCCTGATCAGTATTTATGCGAATTACAAAATCTGATTGAAGAAAATAAGACAAAGATAATAGCAGTTGGGGAATGTGGCCTAGGTAAGCATTGATCTAGTACTTCAAAATTATTATCTTTCTTATATTTAGGGAAAAAAAAAAAAAACAGCACTAATAACTAACTGGATTTTCTTCTTTCCATTTGTAGATTTTGATAGATTAGAATTTTGCCCAAAGGACACCCAACTCAAGTAAGAAACTTCTGATAACTATAAGTTGACTTTGTAGTAGTCTACAGAAAAAAAAAAAATCCATCTTGTATTCTACCAGGTAACATTTTGTCAGACCTAGACCTGAAGTTAAAAAAGATTTTTTTATCTATATAAGTGTGACCTTAAATAAAGAGGCTTGTGTTCAAGCAGAGTTAAACACTATTTTTTGCCCAGCTCCCTGCCTCCATTGACTTAACAAGTCCCTTTCTGGAAATCAATCAACTTCTAAGTTTCTGGGTGTGACAGATGCTCATTCTGGCTTGTACTCAAGAACGATTAGAGACTCACAAGGAGAGCAACAGAACTGTAGTGTGCGAAGGAAGAGGCGATAGGGAGCAGAGCTGCCAAATAGGACAAATATCAGTGGACAAGAGTGAGCCTTTTCATAAGGTCTTAGCTAGGAGGAGGCAATTTGAGGAAAACTGAAAAAGGTCATTTAGGGAGCTGTAATTACTGTAGAGTAGTATGCACAGCATAGATACTGAATAGAAAGAAAGCAGCAGAGTCTTTAAAATCAGCTCATTTTCTTGTACAGATAATCTCTGTTTACAAAAGTAACTGGCTGAGAAAAGGAGGTGATAATTCAAAAGAGATGAGGGATTAATGGGTCACCCTTCTGAGTAGAATTAGTCACAGGGCGGCAGTTGGTTAGCTGTGTTTTTCTTTCCAGCTGCCACAGAATAGCAATTGCTGTAGTTAATTCCTTCTTTGTAGTACTACAGTTGTATTGTGAAATATTCAGCCAAGTGGGCAGAATCTCTTTTTGGGGTAGAATTTGTGCACAACAAGGTCAGCAAAGCACAGCTTGGAGGATAATTCACACCCTGGTGGAATATCTCAAGTATTTTAAGGTTCTTACTGCCCTCATGGTATTGAGGGGCAAATTTAAGGACAAAAAAATCTGCTTTTCTTTTTTGGATGCACTGCAGTTCTCGGTTGAATCAGCCCTATGAACTGTTTATATCCTCCTTTCACTTAACTTTTTTTTTTTTGTTTTTTTTTTTTTTTTTTTTTTTTTTTTTTTTTTTCTCCTGGTAATTCTGTGATCATTTAAATGGTAGTTGGAGATACTGCCTTCCTATATATAATGTAAGTCGCATTATAAATTGAGGAATGTATAGTGATTTCACTTCTGCTGTAGTGACTGTGCTTGGTTTGTGGGACTTCAGAAATGAGGTGTTGGTTAAAAAACCCGCATCATTTGGGTGGGGGCAGACACACAAAATCATCTGCGTGGTTATTCAGATGGACCCAGATTTGCTGCTCTGGAGAGCATCCACCTCTGCAAGACCAGCCTGCATCGGTGCTTGGATTCCAAAACTAAAATACCACATTTAGTTCTGCTTTTATGGTCAAAACTAAAGCTGCAAACAAGCACATTGCAAAAATATTTGAAAATTTCAAGACTGAGAAGCAGAAGCAACACAGAGCAGGCATATTAAATAACATTTTACTCATCCCAAAAAAACCCAAAAGTTGTTCCTTAAGCAGTGGAAGGAGAGAGGCTTCGATTCAGTTTATGGAATTGCCATCCTGACTACCACGTGTCTTGGTCTCTTCACACTTTTCCTGCCTCTTTTTTTCCCTTTTTTCCCCATCCACATCCCTTCTCCCTTTGACCGAGTAGATAGCAGCAGGCGTTGAACTCTGTTGCTGCTAAGAGCAGCAGTTCTTTCCCTCTGCAGGTCACAAAATATCTTCAAGAGCACTACTGTTCTCTCAAAATGAGATTGAATTTGGCCAGTATGTTCAGGACTTACTGAGGGAACCAATTTGCGGGTTAGTTTCTCAAACCTCATCTCCATATGAAAGGAGCCTTACAAAAACTTTTTTTTAAAAACCAAACTATT
This sequence comes from Crypturellus tataupa, assembly GCA_034781795.1. Taxonomy (NCBI): domain Eukaryota; kingdom Metazoa; phylum Chordata; class Aves; order Tinamiformes; family Tinamidae; genus Crypturellus; species Crypturellus tataupa. The sequence goes on from JAWLRI010000738.1 coordinate 215,155, forward strand.
TCAGTCATTTAACCCCAAGAACAATCATGAGTTGGGTTAAAATTCTGTTGAAAATATATCTTTTGAAAACACTAAGCAGCTGTAATTCATGCTGTGAATTTTCAAGTCTTTTTTAGCGTTACAACTCATTTCTCTATACGATTTGCATGCTATATGTGATGCTATCTGCACTGATGAAGAAGTTAACGATGTCAGAGAAATAATAACATGGTAATAAACACAGAACAGTCAAAACCAAGAAACTTTTAAAAACCCACTTTTTTTGCCTTTTTTTTTTTTTTTCGTTTTTTTTTTTTTTTTTTTTTTTTTTTTTTCTCCTGTGAAAATATAAATCAAACCAGTGTTTTTGCCCATTTTCTGCCAGTTTGTGTGTGCATCATACGCAGCGATACAACATGGACCTGGCTCCATCACATTCCCCACTTTTACGTGGGCCTCTTGGGATGTGTCCTGCATGACATGTCCACAGCTGACTTCCATTGCTGACCTTCCTGAACTTCATGGAGAAAATAGGCACCTTTTTAGCCTACCCCTTGCCCACCCCCTCAGAAAGCAACAGTCAAAAAAGCAGGGAAGGGCCAGCTTCTAGTAGAGCACTTGTGTAGCATAAAGTCCTCCGGTGTTGACATTCTTGGCCACTTCTTCTCTGCCTTCCAAAATAGATCGCTAATATATGAATGCATCCTGCAAAAGGGTTCCTTTTAAAAGTGAATTCTTAAGACCTTCTACAAATAAGAACTTTTTTCATGGCAAATCCCATTATGTTTTTAATTCTTGAAGACAAAAGCATGCCAGCAATAGAAACATTTTTCCATTATGTATATTTGTTTTCATACCAGGTTTCTGGTTAAGTGTTCTCTCTTTTACAGATATTTTGAGAAGCAGTTTGACCTGTCAGAACGAACACGACTGCCAATGTTTCTCCACTGTAGAAACTCACACACTGATTTTTTAGGTAACATACTGAAAATTTAAAAAAAAAAAAAAAAAAAAAAAAAAAAAAAACGGAGAGTCTTTTGCCTTTTTCTTTTATAAAGATGCTTTTTTCCATTTTTATTCATTTTACAGATATAATGAGAAGAAACAGAGATAGATTTGTCAGAGGAGTGGTAAGTAGAAACTTCAGTTTAGCACTCAGTTGCAGATAAGAGGTTTGTGTAGATACGGTGGGGAGGTGGGCGTGTGTGTGAGTATTAGTCCCTTGTATGCAACTCCTTGTTTTCCAGGGAGTCCAGTGAAGTTTCCTTTTCCAAGATTTAAGTTATTACAAATTAGCAACCACCTTTCAGTCTCTTCCAGTGTTTTTATTTTTGTTGCTCGTATAACAGCTTCTTGCAAGGTAAGAGGATAGGCTGAGGAAAGCTCGGCAGCTGACGGGAGCAGTGTGTCTTGGCCCATCAGAGGACAGTTTAAGCGCCTTATAAATGACGCTGGCCTCTCCGCAGTCCTGTGTAGACGCCACCAGAGGGATTCGCATCACAGAAACTACTACATCCTTTGGGGTGATGGGTCTTTAAATGGTGATATATTTAAATATATTCCAGGTACATTCTTTTGATGGCACGAAGGAAGACGCAGCTGCTCTAATAGATTTAGATCTCTATATTGGAATAAATGGCTGGTAAGTTCTTCTCAAGAATGAAAACTCTTCTAAAGTGTCAGCTCTCCTGAACTCTCATTACTTCCTTTTAAGTCTTCAGAGCAAAACAGACTCTTAATGGTTATCTGTTGACAGAATTAGAATTCTGCTCCTTACAGTAAAGCTCTTAGCTACAGAAAGTTCTTAGCTCTGTGAGTTAATCTAGTGTTAGAGTAATTCCCACTATCATGGGATCCTGTTTGTAAATAAAGGAGTGCAGAAGCCGTCCTTTCGAGGCCTATTAAAATGCTGAAATTCTAAGCTGCCTTGTCAAATCCAGGAGTGATTTGAATGCAATCTTATTAGCTTCCTAGACCAGTTAAATAGCCTGAATTCTCCGCATTTGCCCGGCCAAAACCAGCCTGACTTCAGGTTGTGGGGTCTGTTGACACCAGGTGAGGCGGGTGCGGGACAGAGGAATTCTGCTCCCTTGCTAGGTTGAGGTGAAGCAGATTTTATTCACTTAGGAGAACATTTAAGAAGCGGCCTTTGCTACAAAATATGGCAACAAGCAAAATAATTACCTTTATAAAAACTTTCTTCCTAACTGTGATTTTTCTAGTTCACTGAAAACAGAAGCTAACTTGGAAACTCTGAAATCCATTCCTAGTGAACGATTAATGATAGAGACCGGTAAGTTCTTGTATCTTGATTAGCATTTTTTATGACTAAGATGCTACTAGAGGAGCAGATGTGCTTGTGTAGCAAAGATAAGGCAGAATCAAGACTAAGAAATTGGGGGAAGAACCTTTTTCTCCAGGTTAGAAAGTAATTAACAGATTCCATAAATACTCATTTTCAGCCAGAAGGACTTAGCTGCCTTGTCACTTCCTGAGACTAGGGGTGAAGATGCAAAAAATCTGGGCTTCTACATTTGTTCTTTTTACTCAAATTCTGCTTGAATAATTGTAAAATTCTCATTTGCTGTAGGTTTGTCAAATTTACAACTACTGTGACTATGCCAATGGTAATGGCATTTGGAAGCACTAATTCTGTAAGTGGAGTAAGAGGAAAGAAGGCTGCAATATATAATAATACATTCATAGAATATTCTATATCCTGGGATAAGGAGCTCTTTTATTTTTATTGACTGGCTGTAGGGTTGTCTTTATTTTTTCCATTCTATTCATTTCAAGTATCAGTGATAGGCAGTTATAAATACAGTGTTTATTTGAATTTTTGAATCAAGGACTTTTTTTCAAAAAAAAAAAAATCCTGCCAAAATCATTAAATTGCATTTACACAGACTTGTATGCATGAACTTTGTGGAATGCATGTAGTCTAGCTAGTGATCTTTTTATGACAGAAGAAATTAGTGTTATGGACTATTATTGCTAATATTTTAAAATGTAAAGTCCTGATGGTATTGGTACTAAAATTCAACAGCAGTGAAGATGTTAAATTGTCTAAATCAGTTAAATTCCTGTTCAAAAGAAAAGTAATTTTTAGAAAGTGATTTTAAGGATTTCTAAATATTCTTATGTCTTTTTGAATAAAAATAGATGCCCCCTGGTGTGGAGTGAAAAATACTCATGCAGGATCAAAGTACATAAAAACTACATTTCCTACAAAAAAGAAATGGGAAGTAGGGCACTGCTTGAAGGACAGGAATGAACCCTGCCATATAATGTAAGTGTATTTTTTCAAATAGTTCAAATCTCATCTTACAAAGAAAAAAGGTGGAAAAAAATCACTGGAAAAAGTTCACTGGAAACTTAGTAAATGGAGATGATTTCTAATTTCTTAACCCCCTTTCCCAAACATCTTTGCTGTCTTTGTTGTAACTTACAGGGAAAAGTGTTTCCGAAGCCCTACAACAGGGTGTTCAGGGAGTCTCTCCAGCAGCACCCAGTTTTTGGTGTCCTTTTAAAATAATCTTGTGTAGGTTGACCTTACTGCAGAAGTACCCTCCCCCTGAAAATAATTATAGCCCATATTAGTTGTAGATTAGTAACCAGAGACCCTCTACCCTTAGGGAGAGTGCAGAGTATGGTGAAAATCGGTGTTTTGTGACTTCCCAAACAGCAAGATCTGGTGCAAGCAGCAGGTAACATCACACTGCAGCCATTTATCATCACTAAGGAGGCAGGTGGAGCTTCCCCCTCGATCACAATCAGCTTTACTGCAGATTCCTGCTGCTCAGTATTCATGTAAAAAAAATACAACTACAGCAGTACCCTTGGATACTATTTTCCTTAAAATTTTAGCCTTCAAGTTCCTGCTCTTCTCCCTTGCAGTGATTTCACGTGAACAGGTACTAAAGTAACATGGGCTACTCCTGCTTGTATCCATTGGGGACAGCTGTGTAAGCCCTACTAGAACACTTCAAGGCTTAAATTCCTGGTTATTTAAAATTACCTCTTTGTAGGCTAAACAGCCTGATTGCCCTTCAACTTCTTAAAGATAGGAAATTAGTAGCCTCCTCTTGTATCAAGAAGGTGGCTACAAAGCCCAAGAGAGGGCATGAAAGAGGCTGCTTCTGCATTAGGGAAGAAGTTGTTTGTGTTCCAGATGATACAGTCTAAAGCACCTTTTTGCTGCCTTCCTCAAAAAGGAAGTCTGGCTATTAGGAAAGTTAGATGCAAGATCCCCAAACCACCACCACCGTTGAGGTTCATCAGCTTTACCATGAAAATTTGACTTTTTTTCTATTTCTGGTTAAATAGCAAGATTATATGAAACCTGAGACTTGTAGAGAGGATGTGTTATTTTAGTATGACTAAATAAGACTAGTGTCTGTATAGCCTGCAGTTTTAGCCTTGAAAGGAGGCTACTAAATTTCAGTGTGAAAAATAAACTATTGATAAAGACACCCACAAAAATGACACTTTCTTTGAAACAGAAAGCTGTTTAATTACCTCCAAACAAGAGTCAAAAGACCAAAGATGAATCTGTACCAGTGAGCAACCAGTGTTCAATGTAAAGGGAATAGAAGTTAGTGACTTAAAAGTGAAGCTATTTGCATATCCAAGCCCCTTCCCTGTTGCTCTCAGAATAGCTTTTTTTATTCCAAATTAATCTTAAGTTACTTGGGTACATACACATGCAGCAGACAGGAATATTCACTGTTGAGTTTCAGAGTTCACTAATACTATTCTCTCTTTTTTAGTCAAATATTGGAAATAATGGCAGCAGTAAGAGAAGATGATCCACTCGAGTTGGCCAATACTTTATATAATAACACTATTAAAGTCTTCTTTCCAAGTATATAAGGTTGTTTTTCTTATATTTACTATGTAACTTCAGTAAATGTACTGAAGAAACTTAAGAACGGTCCTATCTGAATATCGCTAGCAGTGAAGCGTTTTTTTTTTTTTTTTTTTTTTCCCCAAGATTAAAGATGATTTGGAAAAAAAGAAAAGTGGTCTTCATTTGTGCAGTTTCTCAGCCCTATTCCCTTTGCATCAAGATTAAGGCTCAATATCTAGGCCAGTCCAAGCCAGCTCTCCTAAGACCTGTACCTAGTACAAGCTGAATGTCAGGTGGCTGAATTCCCAGGTAGAATTCTCCAAGCTAACAGGGAAATTCAGAAATAAAATGTTTAACAAATCACTTGCATGCTTACTACTTAACTTTACCAGAAAGATTAGCACTTTCAGCTTTTTGTTTTATATATGCAAATGCTGTAACATTAAGTCTACTAACCTAAGTTTTTAAAGTTTTACTTATTTTTTAACAGCTCACTAGGTGATAGCCCTAAAGCTCTGCTAATACTGCATTCGTAAGTAAAGCTGCTTTGGTTCAGGCTTCTTTCAGTTCTAACTTGACCCACTGAACAGCATCTTCATCACTGTTTTTTTGTTTGCACCCTAACGTCACTGCTCAGGGATTACTGGAATACAGTCTTTGGCACAGCATAGCACTACATCAATTAAAGAGTGTTTTTCCAACCATCTTAAAAACATGTGAAAACATTTTATTCCATGTACAATAATGTACATAAGTTTAAGGTGGCCATGAAAGAGACCAGCAAATATTCGAGGTATATTTACAGTAGCACATACCACAGTAAACAACCACCATTCACAGACTCAACATTGAGATACTGCTGTTGTGCTTAAGTAGAATAACTACAAAGTGATAATTTTATTCTGTTGAAGTCAATTTTAAACAAATACCTCAAGGTTTAGTAAAGGACATTTTAATCACGAAGAGAATTCGAGTCAGGATTAAGAGTCTCATTCAAGTGCTCTTCCACACAGTCATCCTCTTCCTCGTCACTGTCTGAACTGTCATTATCTTCATTTAGGTCATTTTCAGCATCAGCAGCTTCTTCTGCAACTTGCCCAGGGTTTTCGTTTGGTGCTGGAAAGCCGCTGTTGTTAGAGATATTGGCATTTTCTTTGTCCTCAATATATACTTTCTGATGGCACATGGGGCACGTGTCCTGAATATAGAGCCACTTCCGCAGGCAAAGTGCATGAAAATAATGATTGCAGGGAGTAATGCGAGCAGATGTGGTAAACTCGTGATAGCAGATTGCACACACATCATCTATGTCGTGCAACCGGCTGCCTTTGATCTCGGGAAGGGAGTTGATTTTCTTAACAGCTGTCCTGCGATTTATGAAAGTCTTCCAGCCGTTCCTCGCTTGCAAGTAAATGTTGAAGTAAGCATGGAGACACATCATGCACGCGCGAATCTTACTCCCCGATTCAAAAACCATGGTATATGCTCCATTCCCAAACATAATTACTCCAAATATAAACTCGATAATATTGCCCGTTGAACGAACATAGTAGACATAATCATCAAGTTTTTCCCATAGCACATTATAGTAGCCATCAATCATAAACAATATATAAACAGTAATAGAAACTATGACTTTTAGGCAAAGCTCTACACAGAAGGCTGTAACTGCAAAAAGCCACGTGTTTAGTGCATAGTGGTGCCACAGGACGTAGCTGAGCAGAACCGGGAGGATGAAGAGACAGGCTGAAACAAATAGCACAGGGAAGTGTCTGCGAAACGACGACACGTGCGAGGCACTGAGGGACATGAGCACAGGGTCTGTCATCCCGTGGATAAAATGCAGGACTGCAGTTAACAGAAGGCACATGTTTCGACTCAGGCGAACTAATCTTTCTTCTGGTTTCAGTCCACTTAAACCAGTCTGGAGAGCCAAAATGAAGAACAACACGGGCGCTACAAAACCCAGCCTTTTGTCGTCTTCATCAGTCGATCCGATGAAGGCCAAGATGCCGAGGCCCAAGTAATGCGCTATGGAGGAAATCACTGCACTCATGCCTAGCACAGTTAAAGTAGAATCACACCCACTTATTATCAGACTGCAAATCAGTTCCCAACAATTATCCCATGATATTAAGAAGAATTTTTCTTGTGGATTAGTTTCTGCCATCTTTACAACATATGTTAATACCACAGCTTGTGCTGTAAGTCTCGTTAGCCAGAAGACACGCAGTACGGCTGGAAACCGAATCCTTTTCCATGTATCTTCCATCAATAGCTGTAATCCATAAATGCGATACATGTGCCTCACCAGCAGATAAACATACCTCACAGAGTAGTAGAACCATTTAATTTTCATAACTAAAATGGCCACGGTGTTCAGCGTCAAAACCAGGCCCGAAATAAAAACGAGCATCCGTCGGACGTTTAAAGGTAATTCAACCACCAAGCCAATCACAGGGATCAATATATCCAGGATGATCAGCTGCGAGTGAAAGGACTGCACGTTGAGCAAGGTGACATATCCAATTCCAAAGATGAGCTGAAGGATTGAAAGCGTCATCCAGAGCGAAGGTCCTTTATGAGGGAGGAACTGAATTCCAAACACTGCTGTGTAGTAGGCACTGTAGAAGTTTATGTGCAAAGAAGCATAGTAATTCACCAACACTGAAGTTGCAGCCAGCAGAAATGCCGAGGCGATCATATAAAACTTGAAAAGTGCTCGCTGTTGTAAGACCAGAACAACACTGGACACAAAGACACCTGCAAACAGATTGACATCATTTAGTTCTCAGCAGAAACTGCACAAAAGAACCCCCTACGTATTAGTTTCTGAGCTGCAATTATTTAATGTATTGCTTTCAAATTACTCCTATTAGCTGCTGTTCAAACTTTACACTGCTGACAGTACCATTTCCAGGCAACAACAGAACCACTTAATCTGCATTTAATACGTCAGTGCACAGCAGCTGTGGCCCAAAGGCAACACACATGGCCACAATCATCAGGTTTATCTGCAGTTTCAGTCTACAGCCGTGACAACTCTGCTTTTCTCTTTAAAGTTACTAAATTTTACTCATCCTGCCATTAACTCACCTAAGAACTGAACTAGCAGTCCAAATTACTCTCAGAACTAAACTGTCTCCAGAAGAGTGAGCCAAAACCTGTCACTAAGTAGGGACCTGAGTCAGTTGCAAAGCGTGATGCAAGCAGCTTATCACAGGTAAACGACTTTCATACGTTCTTGAAATTACTCTGAAGCCAACCCTGCTGAGTCAGACATTGTGAAAAATCACGTTTCTGTAGCTAGTTACAACCTTCTCCTCCCCCCATCCCTCAAGGGGAAACTGAAATGAAATGAACAGCAGCAAAAAGATCTTCGCTGTTTGGGGTTTTTTTTTCCAGTTGATACCAATCAAATAAGCAAAACAGTAAGAGTACTGAAGGTAAAATGGGCATATAACTACTAATATATAGCAAAAAGATACATTCCATTGAATATGGTACTTTTACATTGTTACTATGGGGTTTTCAAGGTTTTCATTTTAATAAAAATCATGGCTAATTATTACCATTTACCCTTACATTGCCAATAATATGTCAGTCAACAAATTGCCACAGGAGGCACCACACAAAGAGGAGGAACAGGGGAACTACTCTGGCCAGACTATTTAAAGCTGCACAGAGAGCTCACTGCTATGATATCAAGTAATTTTTATAAGGTCTCATTTTTAACTTTTATTAATATCAAGTAGTTTTCAACGTGCAGAAAGCATACTGATGTTTATAATAGTACAATGTTTTAATTGCATCTCACACATTTTTTGACCTTTTTACTGCAACTATCAAACTACTGACAAATTGCTGTAGCTTACTCGGGAGAAGAAGAGGGGAAGAAGGGGACGCTCTCTGCAGTTCCTGCTTGTGTTTCTGTTAAGACGACCTGAATCAAAAGTCACACAGGGAAGAGCTTTCTCTGCAATAAAACCCCTTTCTGCATCAAATCCCAAGCTGATCCCAAGCTGTGCTACGAGTCAGATTTAGATCCTGAACCTGCTCTTTGCTAACCTTAACCTTTGCCTGCGAACGCCCAGGAACACGCCTGACCCATGAGGCTGCAGTTTCCCAGCACCTCTGTGACACTTGTCCTTGCTGTTCTCCTTCTGCATTCTAACACAGGAATTTCAACCTGTGCCCTACTCCAGCACGCTGAATGACATGGCACATATGACTATATTTGCAGGTACTTCCTTAAGCATTTTCTCTCCAGCAAATGCCTTTGTTTTGGGCATCTCAGTCAGCTTCCAGGCTATGCAACTGCTCATATATCATAGTAAACACCTCTTGGTAAATTAACATTAGTGACAAGCCTGTTCCCTTTCTCTTTCCTCAGAAGTCACTACAAACACCCAAATAACTCTAACATCACCTTTATTTACATAATTTCAAGACTTTTTGTCCAATGAGACACACTTTGTACTCACCAAGCTGCTCTGAAAAATACCTTAACAACAAGTTACAAAATCTGTTTCTCTTTCTTGCAGCTGTAGTAACGAGTCTGTACTTAAATACTATAGGTCATCTTAAAATACTGACCTTTTGCATGCAACCCACATACCTAAAACCTGTCCTATAATAAGTCATAGAAAGAAGATCACACTTACTTGTCCCCCTGGAGAGGGCCTAACAAAATATTAGCGTTTCTCTGCCAAAACTTCTGCGAAAAAGCCCCTTGAAGGAACCCCCAAGGCTGTGCCTGGTGACTGAAATACTAGAATTCTGCTAGAATTCAATTTTCAGTCAATTACAGCAGCCAGCTACCTCTACACAGTAATATTTTAATCACATGGAACTGCCAAACACTTGTTTTCCTAGCCCCAGATGTTCTGTTTCCTTTTGTGCAAAGCACAGTATTTACAGTGACTACCAGAAGTCAGCAACCCCACCGTGGAGAGACTGGGTTTTGACACAACTGTTTTATAATCCCGAGGCGGAGGTTCTCTGGTAGCTGTTTACAAAATCTGCAGAGATATGAAAGGTAAACAGTCTGCACAGGACACAAAGCAAGGTTAACCAGAAGCAGAGAGTGGGGAAAAAAAAGTGCTACCATTTTAGAACTTAGATTCATGTTGTTTATAACACAATTAACAACTTCATGGAAAGTGAGAGGGGAAAAAAAAAATCAAGCCAACTGAGGAATCCTAGAGGGACTTTTTTAAAAACAATAATTCCCATTTATCATTCTTAAAGCAAAATACACACCCAGAATATTTCTGAACTGTTCAACATGACCCCTAAAATCTATCAAATATTTCTAGATATTCATGGGGAAGTTGTTTGCTTATCCTGTTCTTAATAGCACTTTGCTATGGAAAAGTTAGATCAGCCTTTCAAAGCCTGGATGTGACAACTAAGAGGGACAACTTTCCCAATATTTAAATATAGAATGATCCAAAATAAGCAATTCAGTTTATCTCAACAACTCCTCCTTTGTAATCCTTGAATTTGAACAAGGAAGATATGTGCATAAGTACTGTTGCCTGAACCACACGGAAGGTCTTTAACCAGCTTTAGGTGGTTACATATTGATTTTTACTTCATTTTGAGAAGCAAAGAGTCCTGGCTAATTTTATGAACTTAAGGTACATTATTATTTGGTAGCATATACTGTTCCCAAAGCTTTCCTGCAGGAGATAGGGATTACCCACCTCGTTCCTCAAACCCTTCCAGAAAAGTGATCACATGAACACAATCCTGAAGAGCTCCTTCATTTAATCATTTAATCTCATTATCATACACTTGAGAGAGATGATCCAGTAACACATCCTCCACTCTCATTTACGAGGGCTTAATTTCAAGGCACTTCCTACAGCATCTGGATCACGCACGGAAAGACTTTGTTTTCATAAAGCCCAACAAATCAGTCACCCTGTCACAGGCCTCCACACAGCCGAGCTGTTTCATACTCTCCTCCTCGCCTTCCTGCCCGAGGGCCCCGGGATAACTCCACACCACGAGGCCAGCTCTCAGCACAACGCTGTTTACAATCCACTGAGCCCAACCTTGCATGAAAGAACCTCCCATTACATTATATGCAGTACTGAAAATAGCCTCCCTTAGTGATTTATGCAAGTGACTTTCAGGCGTCACCTTAGGATTTAAAAGAAAAAAAAAATTAAAATAATTTTAAGAGATCTCTCAATTTCTGTTTCACTGGGAAATTGAGTTTCGAGCATTTCTGAGCCGCCATTCTTAAGATAAGGGCTTCAGCGGATCATTTCAGTACATTAGTGCCCCAGTGTGTCCAAGACTGTGGGTTTTTTTCCTTAATCTTTAGCCACGACGCCCCGAGGCTCCCGCGGGCACCTCCCCGGGGCACAGCGGTCACGGCTCCCCGCGGCGGGGCCACCAAAGCGCAAACGCCCCCGGACTCCCTTCGAGGCGGCCAGGCCCGCCGTGGGGAGCGGGGAGACCCCGCAAAGCGCCGGGCCGAGCCCCAAGAACCGGGCAGGGCAGCGCCCCGAGCCGCGGGAAGGAAGCGCCGAGAAGGGGTCAGGGACAGGGGAAAGGGGGGAGGGGACGGGCCACAGCAGCACTGGAAAATGCCCAATTCTTTTTTTTTT
>JAWLRI010000738.1:227090-256493 GCA_034781795.1 Crypturellus tataupa
CCCCCCCCCCTCCCGCCCCCCTCCCCAAAACACCCCCCCGCCGCGGGGTCCTGCCGGGGGGAGAGACCTTTCACCTGCCTCCAATGGGGACGGGCGGCCGCGTCGCCGCCCCCGCGGGGAGGGCAGCGCGCGCCGCAGAGCCGCCGCTGTCCCCTGCTTTGTCTCGTCTCCCGAAATAGCCGCTGTCCTCGCTTCTCTGTGTATCCCACTTCTATATTTACCGCAGCTCTGTATAGGCCGGCACGTGTCTGTGCCCTGGCCTGAAGGCCGGGTTCAAACACCCACGCTTCGTGTGGGCATCCTAGGTGAATCCAGCGTCTGCCATGGGGGCCCTGGGAAGCCGTTCCCTGCCCAGTGCTTCGGGCATGCGTGGCCTGGACGCTGCCTCCTCACAGAATGAACCCCACAGCCTGCAGAAAGCAGGAGTGCGCAGCGTTCTCCTGAGTGCTCGCAGTGTAGGCAAGGAGCTCTTGCACATCCTCACTTTCCCGAGGCTTCACCTCTCCCCTCCTACATGCCTAGCACAACAAGAAGAAAACATACCCCGCGTTACGTAAAAAGGGAAATCACGATTCATTCCTCGTGTTCACAAAAGCATCGTCTCATTACACACGCAAAACCCTTTTCAAATGAGACATGAAATGAAAAGATATTTATTGCGTGACGGGCACAAGGCCCTGGCGGTCCCAAAGCCCCTGCCGTTCCAGCCTGCCTCCAAACACCCTCCTCCGAGTGCGACAGTTTTAGCGAGTCAGCGATTTCGTTTTCTCAAGAGGAATCTGTAATTTGCTCTCTCAGCCCATGCGTGCAGTATCTCTCTTTGTAAAATTTCCCCACGCCTGCGTGTTCACCTTCTTGCCAACATTGAGGTGTAGTCAGCCTTAACATAATCATTTCCTGGCATTTAAGTGAGTAATTCACCTTGAAAAAAAATTAGGGATTAGTTATGTAGAATTTCCTGTTTTTTGTTTGTTTGTTTTGATTCACATTTGATACAGAAGCTCCATCTTAATCCATGCATAAGCATATATCTAGATTGTATGGAAAAAAAAGGCATTTTCCTTTGAAATCCCATCTCCTTCCTCATGTATCTTCACAGAGATGTAGATTAAAGAGTATCTAACTTTTGGAAACCTCAAGATGGCTTGATGAAAAACAGATTAAAAATAGATTAATATCAATACAAATGTGCAATCAATATTAGCCCATCTGAAGCGGTGGCATTTTCCACCCCATTAGTTGTGTGAATTAACAGTAGTTTTCAGGCTGTAGTTAGAACAGACTTGTTTGCTTTTGGGCAACTGCCACGCTATGATCTGCTGCATATCTGCCTTCAGCTTCACCTGTCATCGCTCGACCTTTCCACATGCCTGGCTGGTCCGTGGCCCTCAGAAGTCCTTCTATTATTTCCAGAGGGTTTTGGCTCAGGCCCAAACGTGTTGCATGTGAACTTTCCTAAGCAATGCTCCATGCTAACAAAACCAGATTGCTAAAGGACAGGATTTCAAAATCCATCTGCATGGGCAAAGTACATTTTTTAATCACGTGCTAAAAGGCACAACTCTGACCTAGAAATTACACCATGCCAAATAACACTTGCAGTTTAGGGGGATTTATTTCTTATTTATATTTGAAGATGGCTGAAGCAAAGTGATTCAACATTTCTTGAGTAAGTTAGTTAGAGGTTAGTAGAAAGATGCAAAATATTAATGAAAGTATTTGATTTGCAATGAAAAGCAATGTAAATCAAGCAGATCTGTGATGTGCACTTGATAATTCTGGATAATCCATATGAAAATATTCACCTCTATGAGATGTAATTTCAAAACTCAGCAGCATAACACACCATCTGTGGAAGTGCAATTACGTGCTCTCCTGAGGCACTTTCAGCCTCATTTAAGATCCCTGTGAGTAAAGAGGATCTCACATCTCTTTCTGCAATGCAGGCTTCGGAAGCAAAGGCAGTGTTGCAGTACATATTTATACTGCTTTAAGGACATGTGAATTAAATAGACTCCATTAATAGATTCAGGTTTAAACATGTGCATTTACAGGCATATTTACACATGTCGTGTAGACGTGTAAGTACAGTCCTGGGTATGAGTAAATTATTTTGTGCATAAACATTTCCGGGTTGCAAGTACCTCAGAGATCTTGATGTTACTAAGCAGTATCAGATCAAATTCATAGCCATGCTCTTCTGAAAATGTCTCTCAGTTTTTAAGACTCCTGCAGTTAGTTAAATAAATCATTCTAAGCCTGATTATCCTACATATGATATATATGAAGATGACACCTACTGGGTATCTGGAATTTTGTGCTTTGCACCACTGAAAGCTTTAATAAGAAGTCAGTTTCGATTTTCCTACATAGGTAGAATTAATGCCTGTGTATGTATTATATTCAAAATTATATATATGTATGTATATTATAGTCAAAATCTCAAAAATTAACTTTTCAAAACCTATTAAAAACTCTACATTTAAGATTTGGGGAACAAAAGGAACTGCATAAATACAAATTATCAGTTGCAGCCTCTGATGAATCCCTTTGAACTATGGCTAGTTTATTAACATGATGAAATAACCCTTTTTATCCTACGGCTTGGTAGAGTTGCATATTTTTTATACCTGTCCGCTGAAGTGGTGTTTGAGGTCTGTGTCTGTATGTGCTGGGCAACAACCACTCCCTGGCAAAACAACCTCTGAGTTCCTAAAATTCCTCATCTTGCTCTTGCTCAGGAGCCTTTCAAGACAACAACTCCACTGGATTAAAGCCAACACTTACCTCAGGTGTTGCAAAATCTCATGGTCTTGCAAAAATCGTATTTTTGAGCAAAGAGGACAAAAATGCAGAGAAGGTTTTAGGGAGCTCTTTCTGTGTCTAACTGAGATCCTGCAAATCTTTAAATATATCCATAAGCACATCTTTTCCCTGAGACACAATACATACATTTAACTTGATCCAAGCTAAATTTATCTTTGTAAAAAGCAGTTGGATGCTAAGAAAAGCTCAGGTCAAAATGTGCATGTGAAAACAAAGTTTTAATTTGCAATGAGGTAACAATCCATTAACTTTTTCCCGAATTTATTTCTCTTCTCTTAGTTTATATATGTCCCTCTTCTTAAGAGAAAGATAAAAGCTGTAGACACTTTTTACTGAGATTGGAACTTTTTTGATCTAGTGAGACTTTGTGTATGTGAATTAATGTGTATAAGATTTAGCTATTGTATTATCAGTTTACTTTTTATTCCCTCTCTACAGCTAAATGCCAAGGATTTAGATAGCATTTTTATAAAGATGCTGAGAGTATGGAAAGCAATTTACCCATATTAAAAATGTTGACAAAATGATACTAAATTTCATGTTTGTCTGAAGTGACTTTTTGATAACTCCCTTCCTCTCTCTAGTGTGGCATCTGCCACAGTGGTTTGCCTCATTTTCCAGAATAAGCAAAAAGAATGAATAAAGGTAGTTCATATTTATGTTTTGTTACTACCAAGTATGTTTTTTTTTTTTTTCTTTTTCAGGCCATAAGAGGGTAGATTTTGGATGGAGTGACATACGCCTTGCATGACGTGGTGCCACTAAATTTCTGCTGCTGGTGACAGCTCCAGCACAGAGCCTGGCACCCTGGCAGGGTCCTCCCAGCTGTGGACAGCTGAATATTGACACCAGAGATGAGCAGACTCCAGGAAGATGCCAAAACTCAGCAGAAATTACTTGGAATTTAGCAAAGAGCAGCAGACGTGCTGAAAAGCCTGAACAAGAGATCAAATAAATCCCCTTACGTACCAGCTGGGCAAGCCCTCTTCAGCCTCACTGGCTGTTCACTAAATAAAGTCACTCAATGGAGGCTTTTCTGAGTGCATCTTGCCAGGGGCAGCCCAGGCAAAGTGCTATCTTCTGGATATCGCAACCATTCCTAACACATTCACATATCCGCCCCAGGCCTGCTATTAATTCGTGGCAGGAGAGCCTGCTTTACTCCACATCACATATCCAGTACAAGTAACTCTAGAACAGTAAAGGAGTAAAATATTTCTAGCAGAAGCTAGAAATTGATATTCAATATTTTTTTTCCTAGATTTTAATGTTGTTTCTGTTCTGTAGATGCTCCTGGCTACTACTTCTCTATTTGTTTACAGTGAAATGTCTTTCCTAAAATAGGTGAGCAGCTGGAAAAGCCTGGCCCTTGGGGCAGATGCATCCTTCAAAATCAGACAAAAAAAATCAGAAATGATGCTGCTTGGTTTAGAGAGAGGAATATCTATTTCTGTAGAGAATGTGGGAGCACAAACACTGCCACTGTTTCTCTCTGACCTCAGCTATGCTTTGTGTTTACGGCTATGGTACTAGATATGTATTTTATTATTATTATTATTGCATTAGCCTGGTTTTGGCTAATCCATGGGCTGCTACATCTAGTTAGTCCCTGGTAACTGGACAGCAGCGTGCTCCTGGTCACCAGTTAGGCAGCTTCTAGCTATTCTCAGCTAATACCAAACTCATCAAAACTGATGGGAAGTGTGAACTGCTCTGTAAAGCAACATTTTTTTTTTTTTTTTTTTTGATGTATCCATCAAGTTCACTAGAAGGAATCATTTTGTTTTCAACTAAAATAACATATTTCTTGGATTTCAGTCTTGGGCGATCTTTGTTTGCAGGTAATATACGAGAGAGAAAAGTGGAGAGAATCAGACTCACCCTGGCAGCTAGACCAGCTTCCTGAAGATCCTCTCTGGTACAGCAAATCCATTGCTCCCATGGAAAGTCTTCACCAGAGTGTTTTTAAAACACTGAATCTGGTCAACAGAAAAACAGGCATGAGGCTGGGTTAGAGGGATCAGAGGAATTGGAACTGCACGGAGCCACCGCCGTGAGGAGGGAGTGGGAGGACTGTTCTATCTATGGGAAGAGCAACACAAGAGAGCTGGAGTATAGGGCAAAGGAAGACTTTGAGCTATGGTCTGTCTAGGCTTTCGTCTTCCAGGGAAAACCAAACTGGATTAAACAGTGATAAGGGGTGAGAAAACAGTGGCTTTGATGCAGAATTCTGGACTACTTCTGTTTAATGCTAAGCACTGAACTGCAGAGTTGAAGGTGGAGATCCCGTCAGCCTCACGTCCTCCGTTGTCAATGGAGAGAAACAAGCTTGTCCTAAGACATATCAGCTCTTTGGTTTCAGCAACATCTAGAGATGCCTCTTGTTCTATAGTCTATATTGATGGAAAAATATGACTGTTTCTACAGGGAACCTGAAGTCAGATAAGATTACACCAAACTGGAGACATCACTTGCAGTCAGGAGAAAGAGAATCCAAAAAGCAATTTCTGCCATCTGAAGATTGCATCAGTGACAAGGAGGATGAGTGTTCAGTTGGAGCTGCTTGTCAGGCTCTACCTACTACAGATGGAGCCTAATTTAGGATGGCTCCTGACCTACAAGCTAAAGCTAGATGTACTGGGTTACAACTTGAGACTAAAATGCATCTAAGTGCAAAGGTTATCATGAACTTTACAGCATAGGCTTAAGGCTTAGGGAAAAAAAATGAGGTAATGCAGCTAGTTGTGTGGGAGGGCTGAAGCCGGCCTGCAAATGTGACTGGCAAAATGCCACTGTTGGCACCAAAAGTGCTCACAGAACCTGTTCTTGGTGTCTCCCTGCAGTCTGGGCAGGATTCATCCCAGTTAACTGCCAGGGAAAAGCCAGCTCTAAATCAATTATCTCAGCTTCCTGAGTCATAGAATCATAGAGTCATTAAGGCTGGAAGGGACCTTTGGAGATCATCTAGTCCAACTCCCCTGCTCCAGCAGGCACACCCAAGAGCACGTGGCACAGGCGGGTTTGGAAGATCTCCAAAGAAGGAGACTTCACAGTCTCTCTGGGCAGCCTGTCACCCCCTGTCACCCTGTCTGGGCTCTGTCATCCTCACTGCCAAGAACTTTTTCCTTAAGTTCCTGTGGAACTTCTGGTCCAGAAAGAGAGAGACACCCACTGCTTTAGACATTTATCTTCAGCCAGGTGAAACCCTTGTCTAGAAATGCCAGGAAAGGCATCTTCCCATTCACTGTCCTGGGAACCCACACAGTTCCCAACCCTTCCTTTGACTCAAGCGGGATGAACAGCACAGCCTGTGTCCCTGATGTAGCAAAGGACATAATGGAATTCCTGAAGTTTTGGAGGGTGCTGAAACTCGCAACAACTGAATTTACACGACTGTGTCCTAGTTCCCCGACTATCCTGCTCAGCTGCAAGTGATGTGGAGGGAAGAATTTCTATTTTATGAACTCATTTATATTTTAAAATGAAAGTGCTGAAAATATAAACATTCTGAGCAATCAAGTTTTTAAGATTTAATATTTTCATTGATATATAATATATATGTGAATAATATACACATGTATTTTCTATGCATGTATTACATATAGCCTATATTGTATGCTAAATCCAATATTGTAATATATAACATAATAGAAAATGATGCAAAAATATTCCTAAATTAAAAAGAAATTTAAAACATTGTGCTCTTTGGGACAGATTGCCACAAGCTTTTTCATTTTCTCTCAAATTTATTAGTGCAATATGTTTTTTGTGAAGGTTTTCTTTCCATATGATTTAATTTTCCTACAAAATGTCTCTATCCTGAAAAAAAATCCTCAGTCTGCTCATGTGGGTTAATCATAGACTTTAAAACCAAAGGGAGTCATCAGGCACATCCAGTGTGAAGCTCTGTGGAAACTGCCAGCAGTCGTCCCTGCACCTATAACAAATTACGTTCTCCCGCAAGAGACTCACCCTTGTTTTGAAGATCCTGAAGAGCAAAGAATTGTTGTCAAAACTTAACGCTCATCTTCTAAACACATTTTTATTCTTAGTTAGCAAATTCCTTGAAGTTTCCTCTGGTGGTATCAAGCTCTAGCCTTGCTTTTGATTAGAGCCACGTCAATTGTTTGCATTGGAACCTGACACTGCCTGAACTTTCCCCAGCTACAAGTTCCTCTGCAACTTTGGTGGTTAATATAGGGTCAGGAGAACCATCGTTCCCATCTTGGTTTCCTATAAAGGCTGATGAAAATTGTGATTTAAATGTAAAACCAGCTGAATAATGATTGTTTGCCTCAAAGTCTTTTTTAGACTTGGATGAAACAAAACCTTTTGGGTATTTGTGGGTTTAAGGATAAAAGGAAAACCCGATGCAAATCCTCATGGAGCAAGAGAGAGGCCTTTTGCACGACTTGAAAGCTACACTCCTGTGCGATCGGCGAAACGGGACACCCCAAAACAAAGGTTACTTGCAGGCTGCTTGCTTGGTGCCGCACGTTTCCAGCTGGCCCGGGGCGTGCAGAGGGCTGGCCAGGAGATGGCAGGCGTGTTTTGTGGGAAGAGGCAGGAGCGCCAGAGCATTTGAAGAATACAGTAACTCATGGCTGAGACTTGAAATGTCATCATCATCATTTTAATTATCTCCATAATGGTTAAATTGTAAATCACAGAGGGTAAGCAAGTTTGCAGGATTTGAAGCTGCAGATGTCCTGGAGCAAAGCCCCTGTGGCCCCTCGACATCACCACTGCAGGACGTGTGCACACGTGCGACGGTGCCCTGGGTCATGTTGTGACCTCCCCGTGACAGCAGTTCTCACAAACACATCTCACAAATGAGGCTACAAGTGCTACCAGCGGTTCCTCCCCGCTCGGGGCTTCCTGGTCCTGCAGCCACTCTCATGATGGGCAGTTGTTGTTGTTGTTGTTGTTGTTTTTTTTTTTTTTTTTTTTTTCCCTTGCGTTATGGAATTATCTTGAATTATAATCTGCTATTAATTTTTGATCTGTTGTAATATTACTAATTTCTTCTTTCTTCCCGTAACTCCAGCATGGCTAGGAACAAGGAAAACACAAAATGAATGTAGATGTTGCTTTACTGCCTGGCACTTCCGCCTCACAGCTGCAAAGGACTGGCAATTTCTGGACACTTTACAAGACAGCAAACAGCCTTTTTCCTTTCCTCAGAAACAGAGAAATCATTCCAGCTGTTGGTAATTGGACAAGGCTCCTAATTTATCAATTCATGTTTGAGTTTGTGAGAGGTGCCAAGTAAAGCAAGAACTTGCTTTCCTGTAGGGGCTGAACTTTCAGTTTCTAAAAAGCTTCGAGCTATTCACTGACTTGGCATTCCCTGGTGAGGGAATATTCTGTGTTCATAAAGAAGAAGAATTCAAAGAAATACATTTAGTGCTGAAAGCAAAATGTCCTGATGCACAAAATGTCTCTTACTTATCCGAGATCATTTCAGTTTTGGTCAGACTCTGCAAGAAACGTGACCTTCCATACAGAGGAGCTTTACTCTGACTGCAAGATACCCCAGGTCTTCACTAGAGAACTGAAGATGCTGGCTGTGATTTTTATTCAAAGGCTTTAGTAGTATTTCAGATATCCTGGGCCCAGGTTACTAGGACCCGTAAGCATAAGGACAGAAATCCTGAACTTAGTTAAATTTTGTATGTATATAATCTTTATAGTGAAGAACAGGCATCAGGAAAGACGTGGCATTTATGACACAGACATTTATCCAGAGCGCTGGAGCCAGACAGGTTGCAGTGCTGTAGTCCAGCCGAGATGTCATCACAGTGCGACTGGCTGAAGCCAGGTCACCCCCCACCAGGGCAGAACAAAAACTCTCTGTACATGGAGGTGGCAGCAGCAACACTCGTGTAGCTACGTGTGAAGAGGGATCCAAGGGACTTATACTCAGAATTGGTTTCAAAGAGGAAACTCTTCTGACTCAGAACGTTCCTCCCTGACAGCAGTGTAATTTTTACTTTGGATGTAGTAAGCCCCAATCATCTGCATTTTTGCATCCTTTTGTAGCCCAGGCCACCCGGCCTCTGTATGTGAGGGCATAGGGAGAATTGTGTCCTATTTACTATGCACCCCTAGGTTACCCGCGGGCTCCATGTACTAAGCGGGACCAGGCAGAGAAAGGGTCCGTGCAGAAAGTGCAATTTCCCATCATTGCTCAGGGCGGACTCACACACTGAGGCTGTACAAAACCTCCTGTCTAAGCAATCACTTTCCTTGCAACTGAGCTGAACGGTAGGATACTTTTTTTTTTTTTTTTGAGGAAAAAAAGGTTGATAAAAACAAAACATTATCTATCTCAAGCAGAGAAAGTGCTCAGATCCATGAATGTATTGTTTCCACTTTTAGTTACTACCAAAACTTTTGTTGACCTGATCTCCATATGCATGCTCTGAGCACCTGGAATTGGCAGAAAGGAGGACAGAAAACAGAAGCCTTAAACTTGGCAGCATTTAAAAGTTTATGCAGGAAGGAAACGGGAATGACATATTTCTTCTGCTTACCCCTAGCTCCCTCTTCCCCATTATTTCATGCTGAAGATAAAATTTATCTCTTTTAGTAACAAGCATTTCAACCTGCAGAACAAAACATATTCATAAATAAATGCTGAATGCCTTCTATAGCCTAAAATACCAGGTAATTTTTTTGAGGGAAAAAAACAGTTAGTGATCGTGTTTTCTGCATAACATTTGAGAGCAGGACAAGAAGAGGAGGCCTAATAAGCAATTAGGGATTTTTCAACTAGATTTTACAGAAAGCTTCCTAACATAAAGGCAACATAGCAATGAGATGAGCCTCCTAGGGAGCTATGGAAATTCTGCCATTGATGGGTTTTATAACAGCAGGGTAGAGAGATAACTAAAAGGAATAGTCTTGTTGCTGTGTACCCTGGTATAGCAAGAAGATGGATTTCAATATTCATTTGGAGGAACATAGCACATTGCTATTTTTGGTACAAGTGGTTGGTGATGAACTGCAGCAAAATTGCTACGAATGCTTATTTTAATAACTTGCATAACTTTGAACTTGCATTTTAATAACTTTCATAATTAATATCTATGCCCAGAATGATGGAGTTTTTCCCTTTTAAAAATGTATTTTGATGTATGGTATTACATAAAGCTGCAGAACACTGATGAACTGAACTGGGAATGGGATCTTTCTGGGAAAAAATGGAAGAAAAAATGTTTCAATTCTTCTAGCTAGACAGTTCTTCAGTTCAGCTTGAATGTTTCTGCACAAGCCTTGCGCTGGTGCCGCATCTGAGGAAATGGTCCAGCAATTACAGTCTCAGATGACGCAGAATTAATTTTCCCCAGATTGAAAAAAAAAACCCAATAGTCTGCAGGTACCATGTATGGAAATTTTGTCTGGCAATTCTTATAAAACAGTCTTTTTTTTTTTTTTTTTTTTTTTTGCACTATCAGTGAAAAAAAATGCACATTTTCCATTCTGAGAGCCAAATTCTTGGTCCCTACCCACAGTCTGATTAGACAGACTTTGCTCCCCACTGCTCCGCACTGTGGGAAGCATTTTCAAGTTGTGAAGGATTCAGGAGCCCAGGAGCAGCTCTGGCTCCTGAGCACCGCCTGTCCCTCTTTGCAGGTGTTTTGCAACCGGACCAGGGGCTGAGCAGCTGTTTCCTTTCCCCCTGGATCAGCTTCCCCTGCTGTGGATTATTGCTTTAACCCATGATTGCAGCTGCTGACCTGAGGATGGGA
Organism: Crypturellus tataupa; assembly: GCA_034781795.1. Lineage (NCBI taxonomy): Eukaryota > Metazoa > Chordata > Aves > Tinamiformes > Tinamidae > Crypturellus > Crypturellus tataupa. The sequence continues at coordinate 237,671 of JAWLRI010000738.1, forward strand.
GTGTGCACAAGAAGCAGAGGGGTAAGGCCCAAATCATCTCATCTTAGCCCTAGGGTACAGGCCGAGAAGCTTAAGCCAGTCATCAAAGAAGAGCCTGAAAACACCCGTGAACTAGGGCCTCTGCAAACTTCACTACTCTGTTTCCCATTATTTGACTCCATGACTCAAAATGTTGCAGTTTACCTGCAGGAAAGATTGGACCTGCTGACACTAAAAGCTTCAGTATCTTTATTTGAGCTCAGCAGTGATCTGAAAAAATACCGACAACATCATAGAGGAAAGAAGAGTAGGTAGGTCTTCTATACCTTGATATATATATATTTAATTAGAAAGCAAAATAATCTTTATCATCAGTTCAAGTAGGAAAAGTTAAAACATTTTCACAAGAAATTTGACTGGGGGAAATATTCCTGGGGTAAAAAAAAATGGTATTTTTAACAACAAAAACAAACCTTGAAATAATAATAAAGCTAATCCTTTTTAGTTGGACTCTTTACAGAAAAAGCGAGAAGTGTTTTCTGGGCTGACTCGCTCATGTGTTGTTCGTGATTGCAGGAGGAGGACACAAAAGCCATGGAAAGAGCTGGGAGATGTTGGACCTTAAAGGAACATGTTTGGCTGTCAGGAACGGAGTGGCTCATGCTGTTATTATTCTGTCTCTTTGCTGCAGATTTTCTCTAACTCTTTGTTTGCCTTTTTTTCTCAAAGTCAGTTTAAAAATAGAAACCATGATGACTGCAATATTTTTCTTCTTGTGTTAGAAGATAACATCTGCAAGAATATAAATGTGCGGCTGAGCAATGATTCATAGGTAGGTGTGTGTGTGCAATTTGTAACTTCCAAAGCCACAATAATCTCTAGAAGGTAGAAGATAATGGCAGCCATTGCCCGAGTCAGTTAGACAGGGGTCGCCTGCACTGTTGGTAGGTGCTTTCAGCCTTGTTCAGTGCCCTCGGCACCCTTAAAACCATCTGTGCTTTCTGCAGCCAAGTTGCATTGTCAAATTTTATCACATCTTCATTTCTGGTTGTCAGAATGTTTATCCCAGCAATTGGTATAATACCATAAATTCTTCTCTGGAGATCTCCAAGATCCGCTAGGATGCAGCCCTGTGCCACGTGCTCTAGGTGGCCCTGCGTGTGCAGGGGGGTTGGACTAGATGACCTCTACAGGTCCCTTCCAACCTTAGGCATTCTATGATTCTATGATAAATTAAGCTTTACCTCTTTCTTTTTAAGATTTTGTGTGTTGGAATAAAATCCACATTTTGTGCATTGGAAGAGTATTAAGCCATAAGGCCAAACTGTCCAAAATTGTCTTATTGTTGCTGCACCGGAGTTGCGTCAACTGATTTAAACTGATTTAGTCTATCTGTCTGAGCCCATGACAAGTGGGAAAAGTTACTACAGAATTGATATTATTTCTGTGACTATTAGTGACACAAAATCAAGCAGAAGTATCTGAATCTTTTCTAAGTGTTTGATTTTCTTCATCTGTGAAGAGAAAATGATGAAAACAACTCATTCAACATGCTTCTTTTTTTCTCTCTCCCTATAATAGAGGTCATTTCGTTAATAATTCTCATTCATTCATGTTAAAATTCTGTTCAGGTGATAGTGTGGAATTGCTGCATGGTGTCGACAATGCATGTTCCCTTCATTTCAGATGGAGGTTTCCTACAGATGATTTCACCTTGATCAGAGGAAGTTTAGGTGCTGACTGAACTGAGGAATATGATTTTCAGTTCTAATATTTGGAATGCTAAGGGATTTCTGTATTAGTAATGGCTTTGACCACATAGAATTAAAAATTTCAGTGACAGGTAACAAGCAATATTGAAGCAAAGGATAAATATTTACTTAACAGAAACTGATTTTCTTACCTGTGGTAGTTCTGAGCCTTCAGTGCTCAAGCTCTTTGAAAGAACTCGCATGGCTTTCAAGAGGACCTTTAGCTTTCTGAATAATCTCCTGTAAAAAGTCCTTCTTCTGCTATGTCCTTCAGTCTGGCATCGTTCACTGAGCTTCATCCTGGTTTCTGCTTTTTTAAGGAATCAAAAATATATATGTATTATGCATATATAAACAGACCGGAAAGCACTTTCTTTTGCAGGTCCAGCATTGTTCTGTGCTCTCCTTTCTCTATTACACTTAATATATTATAATTATGATTTTAAAATACAGATTAAATATAATATATCTTTCTACTAAGTCCGAGATGCACATTGTGAGCCATTTGACAGTTATAACAGCAAGTGGAACAGGGAAATTGCAGGTCATATAAACCTGACCCCGATAAAAGTGTTAACCAATAACACACAGAGAATATTCCTGGGTTGGCCTAGGAGGATTAAACAACATGAACGGATTATGCTAATTTTCTTCATCTCTTAATGTCTTTGGATTGCTTTGCTGAAGTTACAAGTAAATTCCCAGTGATTTATGGGGAGAGATAATTTACTCTTCATTTCCCAGGAAGATATCTGCTTTATTTCTGCATATGGGAAGTATGAACTCCATCTCTTTTTTAGCCAAGCACGGTTGTTTATGTGCAAGAATTCAGAATACAATAATAGATGTAGTGTAAGGCATGGAGTAGTGTTAGCTTCTCACCAACCATTACAACAAAATTTAACACATTAGATGTTATTGTTTAGCTCCAAATATTTGGCAAGCCTTTTGCTAATATGCTAGAGAAGAAGAAGTCATGTACTTTCATGGCCTCTGCATGGTTTCTGTCAGACTGTTCTTCAGACTCGTGTAGTTTTCATATTTTCTAAGCAATTAGTCAATTCAAATCCATCGTTCTCACTTAAATATCTTTTAAATGTCATATTCCACTAGATAAGTTCATTAAGCTCCTGTTCTGGGACACATTGTCTCTTCAGCAACACAGAAAGTGGTTGGAGCAAGGGCCATTTGCTGCTTTTTAAAGCTCCATGTGTGCCCCAGCTTCCATGTGTGCTCACACATCATTAGAAATGAAAAATAAGCTAAAAAAAATAAGTAGAACTGTAACAAGGAAGAGAAAGAAAAACTTTCCTGAGCCATTAGCTGTTTTTTACCATACTCTTTTAATCTTCACCAACGTTAAGTCAGGAAGATTAGCTTAAGCATGCAGTTCTAGGAAGCAGCGGGGTTTTCGGATTTATTTATCTCATTAACGACTAGTGAATGTGATTACTGGACCTTGCCTAAGCATTTCAGGAGAGGCAGTCCCAGGGCTGAATGCAAAGGCTCCAATCTGGGTTCCCTGAAATAATGACTCTTGCTACTGAATTCATTGTGTTAATGCCTCTTTCCATCCCTGCTGCTCATTCTGTCTCATGGAGCCATTTCCAAGTTGGAGTGAATTTCTTGGCAGGGAGGCTCTCCTGGGGAGAAGGAGAGGGCAGTAGCTGCAGCTTTCCTGCCTGGTGCGGCCTGTGCTCCGTGTCACTTGACGGAGAGGAGGCTTCAGAGCCCTCCTTCCCTTCCCCAGGCCTGCCCCGTGGCTGCTCACAGCCTCATACCCAGTCCTGTTGTTGTCCCTTGTTGCAAAAACTTTGTGGATTGTCAGTGTAAGAGGCAATCACACTCTGACTGAAGGTTTACTTGCTATTAAAGAAAAACGAAGGCCGAGGAACATGTGCAGTGTCTCTCACATGGCTGGGCTCCGAGCATCTTCACTAGCCTGTTAGACTGTTGCCAAAGATACCCTAGGCTGGACCTTTAGCTTTAGTGGAGTGACCTTCACTCCACTTCACGTATGCCCTGTGCAAGCTCTTGTGCCTTTATAGTCCTTACCACTGCTACAGTCCTGCGTTAGGTCCCAGGGACTTCAGGTTCTAATCCTCCCTGTTCCTGTTGCTCTGCTACCCACTTAGGATCAGAACAGAGTCACAGGATGGTTGAGGTTGGAAGGGACCTCTAGAGATCATCTAGTCCAACTTCCCTGCTCCAGCAGGGACACCTAGAGCACGGGGCACAGGGTGACATCCAGGCAGGTTTGGAAGATCTCCAGAGAAGGAGACTCCACAAGGAGCCTCTCTGGGCTGCCTGTTCCAGGGCTCTGTCACCCTCACAGGAAAGAAGTTCTTCCTCACATGGAGGTGGAACTTCCTGTGTTTCAACTTGTACCCATTACCCCTTGTCCTGTCACTGGCCACCACAGAGAAGAGTTTGGCCCCATCTTCTTTACAGTCTCCCCTCAGGTGTTTGTACATATTGACCAGATCCCTCCTTAAACTTCTTTTCTCCAGGCTGAACAGGCTCAGCTCGCTCAGTCTTACTCAGAAGCAGCTTCACAGAATAGTCTCGGCCTCTTGAGATCACTCAGTGGAGCAAGCTGGTCTTCTGCCATCATAACACAGACCAGATGCCCTTAACTTACTGTTATATATAACTTAATTTACTGTTAATGCATAACATCGCTACAGAGCTTTACACAGCAGCTCCACTTCTGCTACAAATGCTGTCATATATGATGCAACATATTTAAGTAGATGTTCAGGTAAGTCTGTTGGGTTTTATTTTGCTTCTTGGTAGAACCTATTTGCTGCTTTGCCAGAAAAAAAAAGGTAAAACTACTTCAAGTTGAAATAATTAATTATTATAAAATGCCATAATCTTAGATTGCCATTTGTGCTGCTAACACTATATCACACTTTGTCACAGACTTTGGCAGTGGATCTTCATGATAGATGATGGAATAAGAAAATTGTGGGTAACTGATGTAGTAGGTCAGTAAACAGGGAGGATTCCGAATCTGAAGAACCAAATGTCCACTGGCCAGGTTGAGGAACCTGGCCAACCAAATGGCCAGGTTGAGGAAACTGTTTTCTTCCTTCCCCTTGGGGGCTTCTTAAAAGCAAACAGGAATTGAGATAAAACTTACAGACTCAATTCTACATATGACCAACATTCCTACTTCAATGGCGTTGCTTTGCTAATAAAACTGTATGTAACATCAAAAACTAAGTACAAACAACTGCATTTGAATGGAACCTTTATGATTCTAATGAGAGCCCAGAGGAGAACTTGACAATGAAAGCCACAATAGATTCTAGGGCAAGGAAATCTAGAGGAACATGGTACCACACACAAAAAAAAAAGTTTCTGATTTTCATAATGATTGACCAAATCCACCTAAATTTAAAATATTCCTTTCAGTGGCTGAAAAAATGAGAATATTTGAAGACACTTAATGGTAAAGATGTCACAAGCCTTCATAGGAAAAATACTGGCATTAGATTTCACTCCTCCTCACAATCATTCCTCCTCCAGAACAGGTGAAAATAACATGAGATGTCAAGCACAACATCAAAGTAATTCAGGGGTGATTTGCTGTTCCTAAAATATTTGTAGCCATACAAAATATCCATTGATATATTATTGTGTATTGGCTGACTATGCACAAAATTTGAAAAACATTTCTCAGTCCACATATTTCTCTTGATGCTGCAAGCCAGAAGTCTACTCAGAGACTAAACAGGTCATCAAGGAAAGGACTGATAGAGTTTCTTCTTAGGAATCAGTAATGACATTGGAATTGTGAGAATAAGAAGACATAAAAGAACTGGGATGGTTGGCAGAACTAAGAAGAAAGGAATAGGAAAACTAATGGGGCATCCTGCAGGGCCATGAAGCTGAGAATAAGAAATTCGGTTTTAATGAAGAAGATGGTGAAGAGGAAATGCTCCAAAACACGGAATAAACAAATCATACCTAATTTAGAAAGTGTGGATGTTAGGAACATCATTAGTCACACATGAAAGAAGTGAAATGACAGGTATGTGAAGAAAGATGCTGAGTTCAATTACTATTGTAGTGTGTCTATGAATCTGCATAAAGCCAGTCAGTGAAAGAACCTTATTATGTGTCAAAGAGAGAAAACTGTCTTCATTCATGGACTTCAGAGGTGCTCAAAAGAAAACTTTCCATATTATTTACACAGGCATTGATGGAGTTACATAACAGGAACAATAGAACTGGGATAAGGTCAAATAAGAGAATTATTAGTAAATATTATATGATTTTTTTTTTCTGCCAGATGATACTGGATCAAGCAGCCTAGCTGAAACACACAAAATGTTTATGTGGACGAGGATTTACAAACTGATGTGAAAGTTTCAGGACATGAGACCACTATTAATGCCTCATGGTTGAGAAGACATTTATCCTTTTCACGTGATGTAATATCTTCCTTACTGCTGCCAAACAAATAAAGGACTAGATGATACGGTACCTAAGTGACACAGTGGTATAGCCTAACTGTATAGCCTAATTTAGTATGATAATTCTCTTGGGGCTTAGAAAAAAAAAATTAAATCCATGTAATCTATGATGTTTATTTTAAATTACTTTTATTTTTGCAAGTTTATCAGGTAATGCACACTTGCAATTTTGTTGTTTTAAATGATTGCAGGGAAAGCTGGGAGTGGTCGAACAGCTTTAATTTGAAATAAAAGAGGAACAGAGACTACTCAGTTTGGAAATAAAACTCTTAGTACAGTTGATTATATCTGAGCTTGCAGTTATTTTAGCTGCAGTGAAATGATGATATCAGTGTGCAGGAACAATAGGTTGCTGTAATTCAATGTAGATTCCTTCAGCATCTGTGGAGGAAATGATCTTCAGATCTTTGTGGTCTGCAAATCACCATCACATGACTATACAAAAATAACCCACGGGAAAATCTCTATTAAGAGCAGCATGGGTTCTTTCTCTCCAAAAGATCCCTCATTTGTACCATGGGCAAAACGTAAATGGGGGGGAAGAGAAAAGATAATCTGTCCCACGAGAAAGGTGGAATTTCCAAAATTGGTGTCAGCAAACGCCTGGATACGGGTGTTACTGTACAATATATGCCCATTTATTTGTATCACCTGTACCTAAATATAATCTTTAGAAAGGACAGAGAATTCTAATATTCTGATTTCTTCTACTGAAGGATACTTAAACTGCGCCTCCTTTGCCTGAACGTGCCCTGTGCTTGCCCGGGATTCACTGCGGATATCCTGCAACTAAACGGAGGCTGCAGCAATCCTGGCAATGAGAGGAAAGATTAATGTGCATGTCTCTGGGTCACCCTTTCCCTCCGAGCTCTCCTGTTGCTTCTCGCTTGACTGTGATTCGGAGTGAACTTGTACTGAGTTCAGCTGGATGAGTGCCTGGAAAACAGCTTTAGAGCTAAATTTGCTTCAGGATTTCATGTAACTGGCTGAGGGGGAATTTCAAGTAAGACCAACGTGCACAGTTCTCCTTTAGTGCAATAATTTTCACCCTCTGTAAAGGTAGTAGAGAAAACATTATCCTGCTTGATCATTGCCTTAGAAAAGATTTTAATTGGTAAAAACATACTGGCATAGAAGTGTGCAGTGCATCAGTGTGCAGTATTAACATAAATATTTCACACTGATGCATAGTTTCAAGCATGCATAAAAGAATGGGAATCCTGCAAAACCTCCCCAAAGCATATTGTAATGTAGTATATATACTCTACTAGGTATTGTATATATATTTGTTCTCAACATTGCTGCTTGTTAGTACAGAGATATGGTGGCCTCTAGTGGCCTCAGTGCAGGACTATGGCAAAGCTGCAGGGACTTCACCACAGAATTAAATCCTACCAATACGTGTTTTTAAACATGCAGGGTCACATTGCATGAGGAGGAAAGCCTGCAGCTCAGCCAAGCTGCCATCTACGGCTGCCCAAAAAATTGGAATTGTCAATGAAAGTGGAAGCCTGAGACTTAATTCACTGATACTCACCTAGCTCTTTGAAAATATAAAATGCCATATAAATGCGTTATCAGAAGGGCAGTAGGAGAATATACCTATGCATACTTGGTTGCTGTATGTTCTTATCACAAGCAGTTCATGATGGTTTCCGTAGGGGTAGGACAGCCAGGGCCTGACTTTGACTAAGCGAGTTGGGCCTGTTTCGCCTAGAGAAGAGCACGTGGATAGGGGATCTGATCAACACGTACAAGTGCCTGAGGGGGGAATGCAGGGAGGATGAGGCCAAACTCTTCGCGGTGGTGGCTGGTGACAGGACAAGGTAATGGGTGCCAGTTGAAACACAGGAAGCTCCATCTCCATGTGAGGAAGAACTTCTTTCCTGTGAGGGTGACAGAGCCCTGGCACAGGCTGCCCAGAGAGGCTCCTTGTGGAGTCTCCTTCCCTGGAGATCTTCCAAACCCGCCTGGATGCCACCCTGTGCCATGTGCTGTAGGTGTTCCTGCTGGAGCAGGGGGTTGGACTAGACGACCTTTAGAGGTCCCTTCCAACCTCAACCATTCTGTGACTCCGCGATCCTCGGAGTCAGGGTGACTCCCTCACGGCGCCTGCAGCAGCTGCAGCAACCCCACTGCTCTGAACTGTTCTGAACTGTTCCAACGAATGAAAAAAAAAAAAGCTATTTTAAGCCTTACAGATTAGCAGGTACTCTGTCTCATGAATATGTATATTCTCCTGCAGTTTTATCCACAGAAATGTAGCTATCTGGTGTAATTCTGTACTTTATATCTAACTGGATCCTTTTAGAACATCTTTCTATATACAGAGCCAATTTTTGCCTTCATTTCATGAAATGAACCCTACAGAGGCTCCAGATTTACTCCAAATTTTCTTCAGTTGTAAAATATGCAATTGAGGAGCTCCCTGCCTGATAATTCACTGGGAACGGGGTGGAAGGAAGAAAATTCAGTCTGATCTTCCAAAACAAGAGTGAATCTGCCCAGGTGGGCACATTCACAAGCAGAATTCTGAACAAGTTTTACAACACGTTTAATACATAATTTCATGTTTTTATAGGAGACTGTGCAAATTTCCAGATGACTCTGGCTCTTAAGAGGACTCTGCACAGAGTCCTCTTAAGATCGCATGAAGATTTGATTTCTCCTCAATTACACTGCTGAGCTATTTTTTTTCTGTTATAGTAAGATGCTTCTATTGCATAATAGCAGAATAATAGGGATTTTAAAGGGTGTAGACAATTTCCCTGCACTTTATGGATGTTTTGCATTGTCAGTCTGGCTTAAGGTGGCCTTTTTATAATAAATAAAATAAGCTTTTGGTCTTATCTTTGCCAAACACTCATCCTGGAAATGTAGTAATAAGCACATTTCATTATTTCGATATTAGAGTTGTCTTGAAGATCAGACATACCCAGAAATCCATAAAAATCCTAAGTTTAATATGTAGGTATATTTGGAAATCCTGTACAGATGGTTCAAGTATTTCTAGGAACTGTAGTTTAATCTTCTGAATATAAATAATATTTACAAAAACAGTGGTAAAGTCAAAATCAGCACATGTAGTGCCCAAATACGCTGTAAGTATGTGACACCTTCACATTAAAGTATATGTAGCCCTTGCATCCTTCATTTGAAGCTGACAAGGATTGTAACACGAAGGGTACCTGCCTTCATGCTCCATCAGCTTCAAGATCTCCCTGTTTGTACTAAAACTCCAATCTGGACAAATCCTAATGATCTTAATATGATTATTATGATACAAAAGAGTGTTTTCCTTCTTGAATGCTCAAGTTTACATGAGTCTTCCCTTTTTTGATTTTTTAATACAAATTTCTAGTCTTTGTGACAAAGATAAAGACCTAGAAAATATTAGCAGAATGCACCTTACAGACTCCAGACTCCCATATAATTATTAGAAAGGAATTTGACTGAAGAAATATTTTGTAGAAAGGAAACAGCACAATTTTTAAGCAATCTGTGACACAGGTGCAGGTAGTAGGCTGATTTCAAAGAGTCTGAAGTTCCATTTATGGAACCTGAGAGCTGCAGATAAGTTAACTTTGAACTTCTGTTGGGCAAGATCAGAACAAAAAACCCATCAAAGTATGTGAGGCTGCTTCAGATTATAGAGGTGTTAACGACCTGCTTCTCGTGCATTCTACTCTCAGAATCCTTTGTGGGTATTTATAGGTCTCTTTGGCAGCTACTTTTGGCAATGAAATTATTCAGCTGTGGCATCAACAACTGCAACCTTCCGTGCTGGGGAAAATAAAAGGCCATTTCTATCATTGGAAGCCAAATATTCCCCTGTTCTGATTTTTTTCTCATACATTTTTGTGCTGATGTATATTGACAAATTACTAGAAAATGTCCTCGTTCTTTAATGTACTTCAGATCTCTTACAACTTCCATCTCATATCCTTGTTTTATGGCCTAGGTACTACCTATTAGACTGCAGAGTTTCAGATCTCAGGTTCCCTGGTATCCTTGTGAAATATGTAGGTTGTGAAATTGTAAGCTATTTGTAAGCTGGATCCTTGTGAAGTAGTAAGCTGTTTAAGTACAAAGATATTTGAACAGAATTTCAGAAATAAAGAAGTGATATAAAACTGATACAAAATAAGGAAGTGACACAAAAATTCTAAGTAAATATAGAGTGAATGTTTCTGTCGGGCTGGCTGGAGAGCTGGTTCTTTTTCCTTGTCAAATCAACTTGCATACTGGAGAGACAGAAATCTTGAAAAAACTGCTGTGATGTCTGTGATATTATCACTGCTCTGCTACTGCTGATTTATTTTGCTGACAGTAGTACCAAGAGCAAAACTTCTGCTCATGAACCCATCTGTGCCTGTAAGTGCCTGGGCACTGGGTCTCCTCCCTGGAGCTCTTTCCTGGAGGATACAACAGCCCTAATATGTCTTTTTGTGTCCTTAACATCACATCTGTGTTACGATGTATTTTTAGCAGGCAGAATGCACTTGCAAACTCTACTAGGAACAATTTTGTATTACCATTTACAAGTCGCATTTGTTACTAGTGGTAAAACAGAAAAAAAAAAATCAATGTTTGTCATCCACTGAGAGGCCCTATAGTGTATTAGGACTGAGTAGCAAGTGCTAGAAAAGTAATTGGTTCTTCCTTAATTACAGTTCACACACAGGGGCCTAGTAAGTATTTTTTTTTTCTGGAGAAAATACGCAGTTGCAAAAAAAAAAATATCAGTTGCTCTTCTGATAACCATTTATATGAACAAAAGAAGTTTATATTCTAGATTAATTAGAGTGAAGAATGCAGAATGACGGGATAAATATTATGGCTGAAACTGCTCTGCCCAGAGCACGAGGCTAGCGAGGAGGCCACGCACACAGCTCCTGTGCGGGGTCCCCCAGGTTCCTTTCCTGCCTGAGAACAAGCACTTTGCTGATCAGGTTTCCCAGAAATTGCAGCTTACATATTGCTGAAGTAGAGTCTGAGGAAAGGCTTGCAGGTCAGTACTGTAAAGGGGGGTTTCAGTGAGATTCATCTGCTAAAGCATGTATATTTGGAAGCTAAACATCCAACTTTTCCTTCATCCTCTGGGATGACCCCCAGGCACCTGCAGCCGGGCTAAGCTCATTGTAAGGCCCAGCCCTAGGCTGCGGGAAGCAAATTCCCAAATTTCCCTCTCGAGCTGCTCTGCTATCTGCGATGGGAGCCCACACGTGCAGATACCTATACCATAAATGCCACCCTGCCTGTCATAAAGGTACAGCTGAACTGATCACACTGGTTCTTGTAGTCAATGGAAATAAAGTTCAGGGAAATTAATCCTGAGGGTTACGGAAAGTGAAGTTCAGGGTGGGAACCACAGCTCAGACTGGGAGGAAGGTTTGGTGACCAGTATCAAATCTGCAAGGGCACAAAGGAGCCAGAACTTTGGAGTTTCTGGTACTGATCCAGATCACGTAAACTTCAGAAAGCCTTGGGGCAGCTTCCAGGAAGCAGCGCAAGGCTGAGAGGCAAGAGAGCAAAGACCTGGACGGGCTGCCATTAGGAGAGACAATTGAGTTCTGGGCAATACTGAACACAGTAATAAAACAAAAATCAATGGGTTCTTGGAGTACATAGTTGTAAAGAAATCAAGCAGGATAGAGCACAGCTGTCCTTGCTGCGAGCGAGCAGTTCGAGGTGCTGAGGCCTGGAGGCAAAGGTTGCTTTTTAACATAAGATCCTTATTTTATAGCTGTGTTTTTTCATGATCTACACTGGTGTCTCACCATGCAAGAGAGAAATATCCTGATTTGGTACTTGAATAGATTGCCTTATATATCTTAATATATAGCTCTGGGTAATATTTAATATTTATTTTCAACTACTGTGCAAACATATAAAAAGACAGTGGACTTAAAAGCAAACCAATGGAAATAAAAACTCGCAGTTTGTTTTCCTGATGTTTTTGTTGTTCTGTTTAAGCAGTATTATGGACTGAAAGATTATGAAATACTTCCTTGGTCAATAAAATTGTCATGGCTCAACTGAACCTATTGACCTTCAAGCACCAAAAGGTTTGGTTCAAACCCATTACTTACTAGGTTGAAATATCTATGTAATATATTAAATAATAAACTGCCTTTATGAAGCTTTTTTTCCCCATCCATATGAATTATCCCTTTTTACAGCAAAATCTCTGTGAAAAGAATTCTTGTATGGCATGGAGGTACCAGGGAAAAGCAGGTCAATAAAGCAATAAACATGTTTTTAGCTGTTCTGGCACTTTTAGTATAATACGTACTTTACCCACATGCATATTCAGTAAATTTATTCGACCCATATTTGAAAAGGAACAAATTTAAAGTATTGGATATAAAGTAAGAACAAGAGAAAAATTGAATAATATTCTACTGCATTTGGAATAAATAGACTCAACGCTGTCGACTATTTCTTTTCCTAAAAATACCCCTAACAGACAAGAATACAATCACCCCAAACAAACAGTGGCAACTCTCCATCTGAGAGAAACTCAAGTATGGAAGGTGCAAAATTCAGGAGAAACGTAAGGGTTTAAAACAAAGGAAAATCCTTGGATTTCCAAGTGAGGTACAAATGAGGGGCAGCAAATATTCCTCTTCACTGCACAGAGCTGCTTGCTTGTGCATCCACTAATGTCTTTTGAACAAATTGCTTCGGGTGCTGGAGAGACCAGAAGTGCTGGCTTTGGCTCTGATCGTCCAGCTTACAGTCCCTCTTGTTCAAAATCCTACCTTTGGCAGTGATCAGCGTTTGAGATTCGTGTGAATATAAGAAACACGGCAACGGGCAGCTATGGAACAACCTGCTGTCCATATAAAACAGCTGGTGGTTGGAGCCTGCCCTTCATCCCCACTGATAACATTCGTTCTTCATTCCAAATTTTTCACATTTAATTTCATGGCCGTTGTGTTAAGTGTCTTATTCTTCTTTCATTCAGCATATTTTGTGCTTGCTGAGGATTCCTGTCTTACCCCAGGTACTGTTAATAGCAGTGTTTTCAGCCACGACACAGGGAAGGAGAGCCCAAACAGAACAGGGGAATGAGGCCAAGTTTCAGCGGCCAAAACTTCATATTTTGCTACAATTAATATCATCAGACTTCTGCCCTGCCCTCTAATGGTGCAAGAGCCCGTTCAGGGGCTGCTAACAGTGCAATGGCACAATTAAAATAAATCTGCTGGAGTTACTCATCTTTATCTCACTAAAGACATGTATATCCACATTCTGCCTCGCGGCTGGACAGTTTAAAAATAAAACCCTAAGCTACCTTGTAATTCATACTCTGAATAAGTTAATTTGGTTTTCTTACCAAAGAATTAAGGCTTTCATTGTTTTTGTCCTTCTTCATCTATGCAGACATTGGGTGATTAACTAAAAGCAAAAACAGCATAATAGCAGGGTAAAATGATTGCTTGGTGTGATGGAGAGTTTGGCATCTCACAGTTATTCGCACTATCTCTGCAGTTATTATAAGCCAACTGTAACTTTTTCTTTTTACTGATGAGTGAAATATTGTCATCAGGATTTTACACATCATGCTTTTTCTCCTGTTCCCTTTTCACCTTTCCATTAGAGTACATTTTTTTAAAAATTTCAAATAGATTAATAGACTCTATACAAATTTCAGTGAAATATTTGGGGCATCGTGTACGTAAGAGAACTGTTGAGGACCTCATTGGAATAATGTTTAAGTAAGTAACTCTGAATAGGGGCAATGGAAAACTCATTGTCCTCTCCTAATGATTTAATCCAGCAATTAAATCTGCACACTGGCTATTTATCAGGAAAATCCTATATACGGATTCTAATCTATTCTAATTATTGTTTTTTAATTTAAGATTAATTTAAGGTTAACACACACGCGTGGCACCTTGTGAGAAAAAGAGTATGCACTGATTTAGAAGCGACTGGAGCTTCTAGGTGGTGAGGACACAAACAATCTTACCTATGTGACAGAATCAGTTAATTACCATCCTAATCTGTGCTCACAGAACTTAATACAGCGTGTGGCTTTTAAAATGAGTGTTTAAAAATAGTTCGAGGCTGTGAAATTCTACACTTGTAAAAAGGAGATTATTCAAATTATTTATCATTATATATAATCGTACTCCTTTTGTATAATGAGGCAGCTTCCAACAGGTAATAGAATAAATCAGCAGAGGGAGGCTGAAAACCTTGTACCAAGGTTTTCAAACTCAGGTGGCTCCTGAAGACCATCATGGGGAGATGAAATCCAAGGATGTTTTCCCTACAAATCCCCAGGAATGGGGGAGAAGGAGTTTCACAAACCTCCCTGATCCCATGAGAAGAAAATTGACTATGATTTCAGTGGTGAGAAGTAGGGAAAGGAAATTACAGAGAAGAATTAACAGAAAGTGGAAAGGTAAAGGGGCAGCATTTTTTCCTATGGGTGTATTGGAGAAGAAGGTGGTACATTTAGTAAGCTCAATGTTCTTTTTCTGCAAGGAGCTAAGGAGGATTCCAGGCTCCGCAAGGGTCTATCTGAGCTAGTCATTAGGTAAAATAACTTATTGCTGTTTTGCCTCTGGGCATTATTTAATTTTGCTCATTCTTTTGCTACGTATTCTCTGCAATGGCTGTCATGATACTCAAATAATTTCATGTTGCAAAGCAAGAAAAGTCACCTTGTTTCTTCTAACGAAAACATGCTATGATGTAAGACTTGGTGGAATATGTGGCTTAAACAGACTTATCTTCCTTTCTGATGAGAAAAGGGCTGAAAGGAAGTGTCATCTGAAGAGGGACTGACCACCACGGAAAAGCTGGGGAAGGCATTGGAAGTGTTCGGATTCTGCATGGATGTGGATTTGCACGAGGAAGGAACTTCAGAACTCCACGTATATTCTTCAGAGGCCTAAATCTAACTAAGCATGTGCTGAAGAGAAAGAAAGGGGATTGGGCAAGCAGTTTACAGGTTGGAGTGCGAGAAGAGCTGCTTAAGGGGGAACTTAATTCTTCAAGAATTTCTGATCCGGACGATTTCAGGGTAGTTGGCAAGAATCACACTGGGAAAAGAAGAGAGCGGCTGGAGCAACACAACAGGGGATTGGAGGAAGCCTCCACAGAGCAGCTGTGGCTCCACTTAAAGGACAGAGGAAAGAGCCGGGTGCGTTAAGGCGAAATGGGGGAAATGAAGAGCACAGAAAGCAAGGGAGTAAGAGAAGGAAAGCAACTGATGCAGAGAAAAAGCAGGGGGATGTGAGGTGTAAAAGCGCCTGAAAACCTCTTGTGGGAGGTAGCAGAGCTGGAGTTCATCACCCCTTGCACTGCAGGGGTGCGTGGGCTGAACAACTGCTTGTGTTGCCCTTTTAGCTGCATTTAGCTCTTATCTCTGCCGTTAATTAGCCCACTCCAGAGGTAAATGGGATCAAGGGGCAGTGCAGTTAGTGCTGACAGAAGGGCTTTATAGAACCTAATGGCACAGCAAGACTGATCGTGACCGGGAGCTCCAACTCACTTGATCCATTCCCCCTACAAGGCGTTCAAGGTCTCCCAGCTCCCGGCCGGCAGCACTTAGAGCTTTATCCATTTCTCCCTGCTCCGGAGGAGGAGCGGGAAGGCCGGACAGTCACTGCAGGCTGCACTTAGGGGCAGGATGGCAGTGCCGGACAAAGGTGCTTACAGCATCTGTGCATTCACCTCAGTCTAGAGCTGCAGGGGAGCCGCTCCGTCCCCCCAGGAGGCTGGAAAAGCTCCCCTCTTTCGTACTTTTGCAGATTTATTTTAATGTAAAGCACTAACTGGAATAGTTCAGCACTGTCACCCTATCCATTTTATTAACCATTAACCGTTTTTGAACTCAAAACATGTATTGATCTTTTCTGCAAGTTAAATACAAATTTTGGAGGAATAGGGCTATGTTTTCCAAGGTGTTTAGTGTAGAAAAACTCCAGGACTCATTTTAAGACGTGTTGTGCATCCATAATTATATTAATTATTATAAAACTAGTAGGAGTTATAGTAAACATCTATCAGCTCTTCAACTTCACTGTTTTAAATCAAGCATATTTTAGAAAAATAACCAATTTTGACTTGAATATTGCCAGCGATTATCTGCTACAACCCTTATAAGATTGTTGCGGTTGTTTTTGCTGATGAAATTTTGTACAACACTCTGATTCTCCCTAGAACATCCCAAGATTATTGTAATTTTGAGTTTTAATGCACAAGTTAAGGTATCCTGTTTAATATAACAAGATCATCTGCAGTATTTAAATGAGGTAAGTTATGCCTGCCTCTCTGGAGCTATTTATCTGTAATCTTCCTGAAAATTTGTGTCTTCCTAAATACAGTAATTAACCGGTGAAACCCACTCACAAAATGTGCATATTTGCAATTTATGGTAATAAAAATGCACCAGTCTTTAAACCCTTAGGGAGACTAAAGGTGACAGTATTTACCTTTACACTGCCTAGAGGAATCATGTTGCTCCCTTAGCAAAAGATTCCCTCATGAGTGTACACATAATTTTCCAAAATAATTTTTCTGAAATTGCTTCATCACATAAAAATATCATTATTAAAGATGGACTTCATATCTATGTGTGACTTGGGGCTGCTTAATATTTCCATCTCTTTCAGCGCTGCCTTTTTAAAATCCATCTGTCCCAAGAGATACAGGAGCTTTCTGGAAGCCTTTTTTGCTTTCCTGCAATTTTTAGAAGGGCTTGCAGAAATTCTGTTAAAAATTTCAGCTGATTCCTACATAATCATTTTTCCAGCTTTTATGGCTGAACACTGACACACAGCATTCCACATATAGCATTTTTAAAAACTGCCTCCTAGATCTGTCACATGGTCTGTAAAGTAGCTTTATTAGTTTGGTGACTCATAAAACTAAGTCTTGCTAGAAGAAAAATAACCTATCAGCAGAAAAATAAAAGAAAAAAGAGAAACTTCTACATTTTTCTAAACATTGTGGGAAATATGTATTTCATCAGACTCTCAAGCTCTGCTGGAGCATCAGGGACTAATGAAAATCACTCTACAAGAGCTTCTGAATCAACACTGTTCCATTAATTGAAGTGTCAGTTTAGGCAATGGCTTCAATTTTACTTTCTCACAAAATAGAAGTTCCAACAGTGAAGGATGGAAAAAAGAAAAAAACCTATTAGGGCATCTAGTCTACTCCCTGTCATTGCAGGTTTAGTCCATTCCTTTCACTGGAGGCTTCAGAGTTCCTCAGGGGACATTTTTACTATAATTTGTTCAATGCCATTTTAAAGGCTTGGGAAGTCGTAAGTCATGGTTTCTACCTACACAAGAATCTGCAGTCTGTGAGACCCTGGATCTCTGCCTTGGCACACAGGTACTGATTTTATTAAGATTACTGTAACGTGACTACTTAAATAGTGTCCTTGCACATCTGTGTAAGGTTGTTTTCCTCTGCTGCAAACACCTAAAGGCTACAGTATCCACTGTTGTAAATTCCCTGTTTTACTGTCATTGATTTCATATTCACTTCCTCACTGTTAGACGTTGCACAAAGTGCCACACTTGCAAAAAAAAAAAAAAAAAAAAAACTTTTAGATTGGTGTGATAGACTGCCAGCCCCTTGGGCCAAAGAAATTCTCTCTTCGAGTGTTTAGAAATATTTGTGATGTTTTCAGTTCTGTCGAAACCTCACAGGAATAACCCAAATGTAATCAGCTTTTGCAGCAGACACATAGCACAGTTGGAAGGGACTGTGCTGGCAGGAGGTCTCCTTTTCTTGACATTAACTGGCGTTTGTTCTTCACTCCATCTTTGTACCCTGATGCAGTCAAGCTGTGTAAAAATAAAGCAGTTTTACCATTGTTTTGCAATTTGATAAAACTTGCATTACACTCCAACAAGGAGACTTAAGGATGTACCTGATCTTTCCTAATAAATCACCCCATGCTCTTATGAAGCAGAGAGTATTTTATCTCCAGACTCACAGACTTTAAGCTTAACTTTAATTTTAGCCTGTTTATCAAATTAACTCTTTCTAGAAGTTTGGGCGCTCAGAAAAGATCTCTGTGAATCAGGGTGGTCTTGGAAGCCATGGGGAGCTGTAAGGGATTCGTCCTGCAGGAGAGAAGGGTTTCGGCTCAGTGTGGGTGACCTGCAGGATAAAAACGCGTTTAACAGGAAATACCGGCCAAGACCCACCTAGTATTTCCCAAAGAGGTGTAAATTATGGCACTGTACACACAGGGGATCTTCACCACCTGTGCTTTTCTCCTCTTCACTGCTACACACGCTCTATACAGCCACCCGGGACACTGTGCACATGCCCTAGGGGTGAAATCTCTATCTATTTAGCGATCTTTGCCTCAACGGCAGACGGGGAGCTGGGAGAAAAGGCCACCTTAGCTATTACTGCCTTAACCTCTCCCGGCCACGCGCAGAAGCGGCTCTGAGGGCAGCAGACACCTCTGCTAAGAGTGTTACCTCAGTGCTAAAAATAGAGAAATAACATGGAATTTTAAGTGAGCTGCTTCCAGCTGAGGCCCTTTGCGTTTTTTTTCTCTGTGTGTATGGTCTAATTAAACACCTAATTATTTCTGTACGGTGCTTTGAAAACAAAAACGCC
>JAWLRI010000738.1:257784-329617 GCA_034781795.1 Crypturellus tataupa
TCGCTTCTGGAAGCATCTGCGGGGCCCGGGCGCGTGGCACCAGCGGGTCCCCCCGCCCGGCTCCTGCCCGGGGGGCAGCGCCCGCCCGGTGCCGCCGCTCGGAGCCGCCGGCCCGTCGGAGCGATGGGGCTGCCGCTCGGAGCTGCACACCCGGGTGCAGGTGTAGCCGGGTGTAGGGGTGTCACCGACAGCGGTGCTGCACAGCGGCAGTCAAGCAGCTCACGCAGGGGGGTCACTGTCTTCTTCTTTTTTTTTTTTTTTAACCCAAACTTGTGCTGTTCCAGTGCAAACACCGGGGAAGATCCCATCCGGCTAGTTACCAGCTGGCGTTTTTCCCCTGAGCTGCCGCCTAGGGCAGCCCGTTCGGCCCAGGCAAGGGCCGGTACGTGAGGAATGGCCACACGTTTTCTCCAGGCCTCCTTGTGACTCTGGTGGTAGCGTGTCCTTGGGAAGGGCATTTCTGGGGCCGGGAGCGGCTCCGAGGAGAAGCTCCAGGCGGGCAGGGAGCGCTTCCCCAGTGCGGCCACAGGAACGCTGCCTGCCTGCAGCAAAGTGACCCCTTCGGGTACCTCTTCTCCCTTTTTGTAGGCACTATTGCATGGAAACAGCAGCCAGAGTGACGGTAGTTCACTTAAACACCCTTTTTTCTAGGAGCAGCAGAGCTGAGTGATGTATAAAGTGACTATTTGTTTCCCAGCACAGCAGGCAGTATTCTTTAAGCTGTAAGTTGGCACTAACTTTTGAGTACTAACAACTAATACTCTTCCAGAGTAGATCCTTATCAGCCTAGGAAGGCTTCTTGCCATGTGGTTTTTCTATGAGTTTCCACCTCTGCAGTTACTGCTCAGGTAAAACCGGTTGCTCACAGTGTTTCTGTGCACCCAGAGGATCTCGCTGCAGCTCAAGTTTTGCACAGAGATGATTAAACAGATGGTCCTATTTAATATCTTGTTGCTCAGTTACTGTTAGATACTGTTAGTTTGAAAGCCCGTTTCTATAAAACACTGCGACTACCTGCTAATTTTGCACTTAGGAGACTGAGTAACAAGAGAAAATTATCTGCTTGTGACCATTATTCATAAACAGCAGATTTATTTCAGGAGTAGAAGTTCCAGTTCACTAGTGCCAGACGTTATTGTTCCATATCAGAGATCATTTCAACAAAACCTGAACTGCTCTCACTGATAAGGATTGCACGAGCTGCAGTAGTAACTCTGCGAGGCCTTAGTCCTTCCAGCCAAATCATTGATGTGCCGGAATAACTGCCTTGAGAATTAAGTTTTCTTTTAGCCAGCTCTAGTGAAGCCTTTGCCATGATAACTACTCTCAGCTTTAAGCAATGATATTTCTTGGCATGTTTAAAAAAAAAAAAATCAATGGACTTCCTAGAAGCCAATCTTAGTTAAGAAGAGATGCGAGAGGTCCAGTGAACTAAGATTTTTTTTTTTTAATCTAATCTTTAATTTTTAGACTGCAGTGAACACCTGTTGTACATTCCCTGGTGTTCTTGAGAACTAAAAGCACATTTACTGTGGACAGGAGAAGCCACCTGACATGGAAATCATTCCCCGCTGTGGAAACAAGTGCTCTGCTTTCAGCAGATGCTCCCATCGTAGCGCTGGGCTCTGCCCTGACATTCATATATTCAAGCTGTTCAGGGCTTAAGAGGGGATTGTGCTAAAAGGAGGCTTCTCTAGGATGTTTTGCCAATAGCTGTTTTTTCAAGTGAGTCACTATTGACAGAATTCAGATCTTATGTGAGGACAGTTTAATACATACAGTTTGGGTAGCTGCCGTTCTCCAGTTTTCCAGTGGATTAAAATCACAGCTTCAGCATAAAGCAGTGACAAATATGTGTGAAGGGGATGGAAGGGCTGCACTGGAAGGAAAATGATACGGCTACCTGAGTAGATAAGGGTACACTGGTATAGTTTGTACTCTTTATTATGACTAGATACTCTTTTGTGCATTCAGATTATTACTATATAACATTGTTTTAACTGATTACCTGGGTGCTAGTTTTGGGGGTAAATGGGAGTTGTGGGTGGGAGGAAACCCTTGTTCCTCACTTTCCAAGTGCTGTCTTCAATCTGCTTGTGTCGCGTCTGGTTTTGATAAGTGCTGAACTCAATCAAGATGAAATGATTCTGATGATGGCTTTCAGCCTGTCGTCTTAACGGACAGCATGCTGCAGCTTTAGGTAGCTGATTCTTCGGATGAGTTGTGCTCCGGTGTTGATTTCGCATGAGAGTGATCCAAATGCAGCCTTCAAATTTGCTTACCTGTCTGCTGGGTAAATTCCTGCACCTCTTTGGAGTCTGGGTGATGAGTCTCTCCTCAGTGGTGGAAGGTGTAAGCGGTTCTGTTGCGCTGAAGCTTGTTGCACACCCGTGATCTTTTCATACTTCTATATAAAAAGGGAGGTCTTAGCCCATCCCCTTCTTACACAATCTTTTCTGGGGCAAGTTTTGACCTTTTTCCTTCACTACCTCTTCTGTGCCCTAACAGACCCCATATCAGCTAGGGGAAGCTGTCAGCAATATGGGGAGACCTGGGCACATCAAGAACCCAAAGGGGCCTGTTCCCCAGGCCACCCGGAGGACGCAGTTCCACCACCCAATTGCCCTAGTGCGAAATATGACAGGACTCACTATCTGTGGCCTCCGCTAATGGTGGAGGCTGCAGGGAAACCCGTCGCTTGCCGTGGCTCCCACGCTGGAGATCGGTCCTCAGGTAGGTGAGTCCCAGCTCTTGACCTTTCAGTTAGGTGAGTCTGAAGTGTTTGGGAACTTACCGCGTCTGTGTGCGCTGCGGTCACAAAACCCGCACGCGAGGAGAGGTTTCGTCGTGGGGCAGCGCATCCCTGTCATCAAGTGTCATGAAGTGTCTTACCTGGAAAAATTTTTATTTATATTTACAGCTCCCAGCAGCTGGTTTGATCAGTTTAGCTTCATGAAAGCACTTGAAATTAGACATATTAATAAAAACAGAGGTTCTGTTAGTTTCCTCACTGAAGCGAGAACACATTTATCTGTGAGCCTGTGCTCAGGGGTGTCTGAAACAGGGATCACCCAGGAGGTGAGACTGGAATAACAGACGTTTTTTGCTTAGAAAAGGCAAGGGTTAAGAGTATGAAACTGAATCTTAAGGGAAGTGTATTAATACATTTTTTGCAAGGTGTCTTAATTTAAACTATAATTTCTATCTTGCCATCTAACATTACAATTTAGTCAATGCATAACTGAATTGCTGTGTTCCGTAGAGAAAGCTACAGTCCTTCTTGCACTGACTTATTTTTCCTTCTTGTAGCCTTTTTTTCCCCTTTTTTTCCTGTCTTTGAAAGGTGAACAGTTAGGGTTGGATGTCTTCCCAAGAAGAGAAATAAAGTAGAGTTTTACAAGAAGCAGCTTGTGCTTCTTGTAAGCCTTTCAGTGATGCCAGGTGAAGACGATGCGGGTGGACTGAATACAAATAGATTTTGCTTTCCTTTTCCGTTGTTACAGAAACACTGAAGTGGTAAATTGACAAGTTCCTTCCAAGATAAACTCTAGCAGTTCAACTTTCCTCTCTGGAGGAGCGGTGCCCCGTGAGCAAGGCTGAGTTTGTTGGCAGCAGAAAATCAAATCCTCCTTCCTTTTCTTACTTCCTTAGGTGAGATAGATGAAAGTACAAAAAAAAAAAAAAAAAAAAACTACCTGGCAATCTGGAGAATGATTTAATGCCTATGTCCTACTCTAGCATTTTTCCATTATAAGAAAGGAATTTTAGAGAGAAAGTAAAATTTCTTTTTAAGGCAAAATGATTACATTCAGGTTTTCTACCTTAAATTTCCAACATATGTTGCGAAGCAATTCATAGAAGTAATCTTAAGCAGAACAGCAAGCCCAATAACATGGAGAGAAGTTGTTGAAGGCTTTTACTTTCATGGGTAAGAAATATTTAAAATAGGGAAATATAGACAAGGTAGACATGCTATGGATGTTGGTGTTCTTAAATGTGTTAGGTTAGAGAATCTAGATCTAACATTTCTGCACTAATAATGCTAACACAGTGGGTATCTGGTGTTTCTATATGTATCAGCTCTTGATAATAATAGTTATTTCTCATCTTTGCTGCAAAGATGGGAGAACAACTTCCATTGGAATTACATATGTACATTGAACACAAAGTTTTTTGAAAGCACCAAGTTGCATTTACGTGTTTAATGGGGATTTGTATAGTGTGCTCATTAAATAAAAGAAATCTTAGGCTTTTTCAACTTCAGCTGCTTGTTTCTCCTGTTGAGGCTCTGCATTAACTGAAAAACACAGGAGCTCAGTAGCAAGCAGCAATCCTGGCAGCTGGTTATGATACACATCTGGAGATTGAAGGCAGTGGCCATGTTGTATACAGGTTAATAATCTGACCAAACTGGTGCATTCTCATGGAAAAATATTCGTAAGCTAATGTTACATGACGTCTTATTTTGTGTCAGAATAACCAGCTCTGTTCTGTTGTCTGATGTAAAATTGATGAATGCTCCTGTTTATTGCAATAGCCTAAGGAATAATAGAGCCGAGGTGCCACTGTTCCAGTCACTTTTAAAGGAAAAGGAAAACTGAAATTGTTAATCTCTTTAGGCATGATGGAAAATGATTTTTGTGTGCTATAGGTCCAACACTTCTTTCCGATTCGAACAAAGCAGTTGTTTATCTGTTGTGATGATTTGGATCTCACCATTTTTAGTACCTCCTTTTTGGTAGGACTTTTCGGTAGGATCTGTGTAAACCCGGTAAAGTGGAATTTGATCCTGCTGGGTTTATTTGCTGTCTTGTTTAAGGACTAATTTTTTTTTTTTTTTTTATATAGTGCAGGTGGTAGAACCCTTGGGAGGAACAGTGATTGGGATGGGGAGAGGAGGGCACTGTTTCGCTCTTGTGACTTGGGCCCCTCTGTGGGCATCTCATGGTCGCAGGTGAACTGAGCTGCTCATGGAGAAGGATCAGTATAAGTTTTTTCTTTGTTTTTCCTTTTAAACTTTAGTGTTTGATTGCCATTCTAGCAGGAACTGTCCTGACGGAGTGCTGATAAAGGTGCAATTTGATGGACTGAAGCGCCCCATCAAGCTGATAAAAGGACAAACGTTGCAGCTTGCCCCTGTGCAGCCCCTCTGTGTTCCCAGGCTGGCGCGGCGCACGCCAGGACTGCTCCTCATCTTGCTTCCGAGGCAAAAGTGCTCGGAGGTGACCAGAATAAGGTGTTTCACATGGGAGCATGTTCTGTTTATTGCTTTTTTCAAACTTGTTCATTCTGTACGTGAAGGCAGAGTATGAAAGGAGGACTCCTGGACAGGCTGTGCTCATCTAGTACTGCAGGTAGAATTGTTGTATTCGAGTTCTGCAGATGGAGTTGTTGTGTTTTCATAGGGTGCTCATCTGTGTAATATGTAATGCAAAACCTCAGTTTCTGCTGTAGCTGTTTTTACACAGTATTTTTCTGAAAGGAAAAATCACAAGGCCTTTGGGTGTTACATGAATCTGTATTTCTAATTTTGAGCATTTGGCTTTCCTGGGCCTCCTCGCTGAGGAGCAGCGCGCTGCCCTCTGCCGCTTTTGGGGATCGAGGCTGGAGCTGGACCCAGGAAACAGTCTCATCCCTGGAAGTACCTTAGACAGGAGATTTAACCATTCTGAGCTCCGATTGAAAGAGATGCTCTCAATCCCTGAGAAAGTGAAATTGTGAAGGAAACCAAACCAAAATAAAACAACTTACCCTGACAGGTTGTCATGTCTCCCACTGCCTGGTATGAGAGAAGAGGAGCTCTCACGCAGAAAATCCCCACTTCCATTATCCAGTTCTGCTGTGCTGGATTAGTCAATTCTATACTTGGTATATTTATTCTGATGGACTTCTGTGCTTAAGCTTTTGTGTAACTGAATGCTCATGATTTATTTGAACTTCCTTTCTAATGTAACAATAAAACTGCAAATCTGGCCACCTAGAGAGGTTACAATTTTACTTGTGTTCCCACCTCAGCATACATGTAGTATTTCATAGAAATTAATGACATATTCAATGTGTTTTCACTTGATTTAATTTGCTTATTGTCTTTTTCTATTTTAAACTCCTGAGCATTCTGTTTGTACTTGAAGTCTGCTTGTGAGTCTTACTATGTCTGTGCTAATACATATAGTACTTCAGAAAAATCAACTGAGGTACTGTTTGCTGAAATTCCTGTTCTTGTGGTTGTTTTCTTCCCCCTTCTGTAGTTTTACTTACCTAGGTCACTTAACAAAATAGATTCTAGTCGCATTCTCTGCCTAAATGGAGGCACTCGGCCATGTGTTTCTGTGGCGGGAAGCCTGGAAGCATCTAAAGATCAAGCAGCAAAATTGGGGAAGACTAAAGAGAACCCAGTCACCTTGCTGTTTGCAAAGGCTCTTTCCTTGCTGACAGATGCTCCAATATAAATTGGGATGTTTTAAGTAATGACTTACTGCTGTCTTGCTTTTGACAAATTTTAGCATCCAGATTTCCTAAACCGTGGGTACCATTTGAGAAGCCAGCGAAGGAGGTAGTATCACCAGAGGCGACCAGTACTTCTGGTACAGTAAAAAAAAAAAAATAATAATAATAAATTGTTTGCTGCGATGTGGCATTGCATAAGGCCAGCACACGGCTGGTTTGACAGCTTTTCTGCTTGCTTGTTTTGATGCAGCTGGCATGGATTGCTACCAGAAATAAAATTTACAGGTTTTATTGGAATTCATAATAACTTCAATCTCCATGTCAGTGATTCCCTTAATATTTTGGGGACTTGTTACGTGCTTCATGTCCTGCTTCTGAGCCATACCATAATTTCTAGAAAATATTAAATCAGACGCTGCTGACCGAGATAACTGTGTTCACTTTAGAGGCTCAGCATTATCTACATTCAGCTAAGCTCAGTGTCACTGTCTTTTCCTAGGAAAATGCTTTGCATTAAATTACATGGTCCAAGTGCAGTACAGAAATGCTATTACTGCTATATATAATGCTATATTTAAAAACAGAATTTAGTTAACTGTCTTTGCCCCACTCTGTAATTAGTCTCTTGGGTAATATGAAATAGAGTGTTGCTCAAATTATTTTTTTTTCCAAATTCTGCATGTTTGTAGGCAATGTAATTGTCATGCATGAGCTTTTTTTTTTTTTTTTTTTGATCTTGAATTATTTGAGCCATTAATATGCAAGCGGATCACGTGTAAAATAATATGTTTTATGACCG
The DNA here is from genome assembly GCA_034781795.1 of Crypturellus tataupa. Lineage (NCBI taxonomy): Eukaryota > Metazoa > Chordata > Aves > Tinamiformes > Tinamidae > Crypturellus > Crypturellus tataupa. The sequence continues at coordinate 265,031 of JAWLRI010000738.1, forward strand.
TTGGAATTCAGCTTTTATTTGTTTATTTTTAATTTCTCTCCTGGTTTGAGGAGTGCTTTTGACTTAGGCACTTGAGCATTTTAGAATAGAAACACTTTGATCTCTGTACTATAGGTATAAATAAAATGCCGCATGTCCACTCTGTGAATAGAGGCCTCTTTTTTAGATTGCACACAAAAATGAAGTTTCATTTAGTTCAATCAGTTTACTTAAATTGCTCAAAGCTCACTCATTTCTGCTGAACACTCAGCTCTACTCTGTCTTAATGTGAATATGGAATATGGGGACAATCATGTTTCTGGGAGAAAATCTCTTATGAAAGGCAAATTAAATAGGAGAAAATATTTTATAAAAAAAACAAAGTAAATAGAAAAATAAGATAATTACACTGCTTGCATGATCTACTTCAGGAAGCTGTCTTGGATCTCTGGCTCTGTTGATTTTTTTGCAGGCAGAGAAGTGACTGAGGATCAGGCTTGCTCTCTTCCAGTCTTTTCTTTCTTTCTGTTTAAATTAGCATGGCATTATTTCAGAAACTTGAAAGTGAATGTTCTTGTTTCCTTTTTGCTGCTGTGTTTTCCTTTAATACCTAAAGCATCTGCTGGAAATCTTGGCAGCGCCTTGCACTAACAACGCCTGAAACTAAACCCTTGCCTCCCCCGAAACACAGGGAGCTTTGGAAGGCAGAGCTCTGAAAATACGCACTTTAATCCAACAGAATGGATATTTCATTCAAAACAGTGTGATAAGAAGTCATAGGCATTTTTCACATGCTCATTTGCATTATTTTGGATACTTAGATGTTGGTATGATTAATAAAGCATCCAGGGTAATCTGTGTTGTTCAGTCCTGCTACTTGTTGCATCTTTTTTGTGCATTTGCCAGTTTGCACTTGTATGTGATGAACTCATTATGTTCTCTGCTTTTTTGGGGGTACTCTTTGAGTTTTATTTATTTATTTTTATTTAATCTCCATGATCTGCATCATATTTTGGCAGATTTCCACAGGTTATTTTATAATTGCTGTTTAACATTTGTGCTGTATTTTGGGAAATAAAATCATGTGCATATGTGCTAGGTGTGAGAGCAGACATTCCCAGAGTTAAAATCTACCTTAGCATGGTCAATATCTGTTAGGAAACGCTCTTGCTTGAATGAGGGGGCAATATTCTTGAAAAATCTTCTTTCTTCCAAAGAGAAGGAAAGTGAGAGCTGCTGCCTGGTGTGCTGGGCTGAGCACGGCTGAGGTGCTCCGAAGCTCTAATGACCAATAGATAACTGTTGGACTTAAACCTGTAATATTTCAGGGCTTGTAAATATTACCAGTTTCTAGTTACTTGTAGCCTTAAAAATATTTAGCTGATGCCTTTCATTAGTTATTCTTTATGGCTTTTGACTGTGTGCAGTGACCTGTCCTTCTCCTAATGGTGTTCAGCACTCGATAACTCTTGTTAATGGGGTGTGTAAATCATCACTGTCCATTTGTGTGTTATCCCAACTCTTGTGTCCAGCTGAACAGATAGAAATTTTCTCTTATTAGCTTTCATGGACGACTGGAGACAAATATGGATGGAACAAGGTGTGTGGGCTTTTTTTTTTTTTTTTTTTTTTTTTACAAAAGCACAAAGCTTTTGTAAAAAGCCTTTTTACAAAACACAAAGATGTGTTTACAAATGTAAAATTAACCATTTTGTTCATGGGTCTTGCCAGCTGATCCAGAGTAATGCTGTATAAATAAGGATTTCAACAAGAGACCTGGTGAGAGAGGAGTCTGGCATTCCTCCTCCCTCCTCTGTTTCTTTTTTATTACCTATTTTATTTTATTTCATCAAAAAAGAGAAGGCAGCAAGGCAACTAGGTAGCCGCAGAAATGGCAGTGGTGTTATAAATAAGCAACTTGATCACCTTTCATCTTTGAAAGGTCAGAGAAGCTTTTCAGAGACTGCAAACTTTCCTATGTTCTCCGAAAAGGCTGAGTGTAGCCAAGGTGTGTGTCTATATACAGCATAAATAGCCAGTGTCAATGGTGTTCAACTGTCAAAAACATGTTGCTTGTTGTTTACAACCTCATTTGTTATATACAAATAGTTTTCTAAACTATACTATAGTTACTGTACTGTAGTTTACTAGTTTTAGTTTTACTAGAAAGGAAGAAGAAAAATCTGTTTGCATTTTGCATATTTTTCATTGGATTTTTTCTTCCCACTGTTAATTTAATTCCCTGGCTTGGATGTTAGGAATGTGTCAGATCATTCTCGCCTCAGTGTTGCTTATTTAGTTTTTCTGCTGCTGGAGACTGTGCATGGCCAAGTTCCACTGTGGTTTTGTCCAACCTTTTGTAAGAACTTGAGCTCATTTAATTCTTCTCTCCTACCCAAGCAGGAAAACAGGCTGGCTGAGGTCCATATGGGTTCTGCATGCGCTAAGTGAGGCTGCAGCAGAGAGACTCTCCCAGTCTGCTCTGAGCGTGCAGTCCCACCATGTTTCTCTGTAGATTTAGCCCTGTTCCTAGCTGAGCACGAGTGCTAGAATAAAGGAAGAATCCAGAATCTGGGGTCAAGAGGATTTCGGGAATATGAACAAAACTGTCAAATCACCCCTTGCAGCAGCACCGTGAGATTAGTTCAAGGTACAGTTTTTGCATTTAGCTTCAGCCTTTCCTTTTGTCTTACGAGAAGAAGGTTCTGCCTTGAGTTGCAGTTCATCCACTCCTCTGTGTGTCACTTATTGCACATCTAGTGACTGAAACATGCTCCAGGTGGCCCTGCGTGTGCAGGGGGGTTGGACTAGATGACCTCTAGAGGTCCCTTCCAACCTTAGGCATTCTATGATTCTGTGATTCTAAACTAGTGAGCAACATCATTCAGTTCTCCCATGGTAGCTTTTTGGTACTCAGAATTGTGTATGAGGGCATTAGACCTCAAAATTCCTCTGACCTTTACTGAATAAAATATCTCTTTACCTCTTGTCCTTTCCTCTGTCTGGAATCAGTGGCCCCGTCCATGTAGCACAGCCCTCTGTGCAGCACATGTGCAAGTTCAGCCCTCTCACCGAAGAGTCTGCTGCTGCCAGAGAAAGGGCTATGGAGAGTGACAGAGCAGAAGGGGAAAATATGCAAAGTTGCGACAAAAATGTTAAATGTTGCAAGCCATTTTTTTTTAAAGTGTTCATTGATGAGTGTCAAGGGAAGGTTAATCAACACGGATTTTAAATAAATGGATCAGGTTTGTAGTACTTTGTAAAAGTCCCCAGGTAGCTTTAGAGAAAGTCTGGGCAGAGACTTAAGTTACCTTGTAATGGTGTGAGTAGAGCTGAAGCTTGAGTTGCTCTGCAGGGAGAGGTTGCAGAGAGGTGCTGATTAATCCTGAGCACAGAGCTAATTAATCCTCCTGGTGGACATCATGCTCACCAAAGTGCTGGAGTCCCTGCAGAAACACTGATCAGGAGGAGAATTTTTCCCTCATTGCCTTGCAGAATAAAGGCTCAGGCTTCAAAGAGTTAAAAATGAGCTTGATGAGAACTGCTTGCTTATAGACTTCCATGTCCTATTCTTCCCTCTGCTTTTCTGTTTTAAAATCAACTTTTAGTAACTCGATTCCTAAATCACTTTGCTTTGAACAGACTGAAACATTTTTTAGTAGAATTTGATTCCCGTGTAGAATACCTTACAAAATAATGCAACTGCGTAACAACCCCAGAAGTATTTATGTTCATGTAACTTAAAAGCCAGAAGAAAGCATTTTGAGGTCGAATTCCGCATGAAATCTTTTACCTATTTTTGGATTATACTGTATAATGTTCATTCGCTCAGCTGTTTGACAAGGCTGCTATTGCATCTTGTTTTTTTTCCCTCTGCGTAGAGTCAAGGGTTAAAATCTGACTAGTTCCACAACTGCAGCAAGACAGTTTGATAAATTACATGCTGAACAGAAGTGGAAAGGTACTGCTACTGCTAACATAGGGTTAAGAGTTGAGAAAAGCTTCTTTGTTACTGAGTTCATTAGTAGCAATGCTCACTAACTAATAAGCTTCTTTGCTCATTAGTTATCTAACACATAGAGGTAAAAATTAGTTGCGTAATTTATCACTGGAACTTAACATATCAATCACTTTTAATGTTATTCTTTTTGCTGATAGGTATTTTAACAGTTTCTTAAATGCATGTGCAGTCCTCAAATTCTTGTCTTCATTGCCACAAGAGTTGAGTGGGAGCTTAATTACACTTATTGCGGGTCTGTGGCTGAGAGTTCGGGCATCACTGAGTTTATCTGCTCCCTCTTTCTGGGTTGCCGTCTCAGTTCTGACACGGATGAAATGCAGTGACATCTCTGTGTGTTCGGTCTTTGGAAGTGCTTCAGGGAGACTGATTTCTGCAGTCTTGCGTCCGAGCTCCTTCTCCGTCAGGGAATGGAATTTTCCATGGCTATAAACTTTGGGGCTCATCAGTGCAAGGAAAGCCTGATATTCCCAGCATGTTGTTGAACAGCAGTTTGCCTTTAGTTTTTATACAGTTCTATTAAAGGAAAAACAACAAAAACTCCCAATCCAAACTAAAACCTTGGAACTTGCTGGCTGGTTGTCCTTGCCCGGTGGTAGCTGCCTGTGCGAGATGTTGGCTGTTGGAAGGGGTGTTGCAGGGATGGGTGTTGCTGTGTGCCTGAGCGCAGGTGCTGGAGCTGCCTGGGAAAACGCAGGAGATCTGAAAGCTTTGTTCTTTACAAACTGCCATTTTTTCCCCCATTTCTGGGGAAACAAGTGTGTTTATGGGCAGGTGAGAAAAAGGTGTGAGAGGCCATGTGGGGAAACAAACTTATCTATCACTCTCTCGAGTTGCTTTTTGAAAACAGGACCTGGTGGGAACACTGTGAAATAAAGGGTCCTAAATGTATTCCTCCCTAGCTATTCCATGAGCACTCATATGTGGGCAGTATCTGAGCTTAACGTTGTCCCCCTGCAGGAAAGGGAGGCAGCGCAGAATGGATCCCTTTGGCTGCAATGAACCTTGTTAATGAGGTCCTTGTGGTGTCACTCAGACCTGTTTTCCTTGTCTTCTCTGTGTGAAACTACTGCAAAGGAAGTCACAAAACCTCACCTCAGACCACGATAAAATACAGGTTACTCTGTTTTTCTCTGCTTCTAGTTCCAGCACTGCTACTGAGCTGCTCTCTGCTACTGAGCTGCTTCTCTGCTCTCCTGGAAATCAGTGACTTCACTGACAGATACCAAAAACAGAGATGTCCGAGAGAATTCGGTGCTGACAGAGAAGTGTTAACACCTCCTATGGCCGAAACACAGCTCCCAGTGTATGTTTAGATGAGATTATCTCCACTCGGATGTTAGCCTTAAATCTAGTCTTGTTTCTCAGCTCATGGAGAGGGCAGTAATAATCCCCAGGGCAGATTTCTTCGTGCTAAGATAGAAGAGTTTGTTGCATGAGTGGGGTCTCTGCTACCTCCTGGCCTGGAATTCCTCTGCGTTTGCTGCAGTCCTCAAGCACAGGGGATGAGGAGGGAGGGAACAGCCCACCTCCATCTGTGACCATGAGACAGTCTCGATGTTGTGAGGGACTCACTTGTTGGGCAACTGCTGCAGCCAAGTTACTCTTTGACATTGCTCTAGCACCTCATTTTTGATTTCTGTTGGTAATGTGCATCCATTTGTATCTGAATGCACAGATCAGAAGAGCATGTTATTGTTCATGTTTGGATTCCTAGAACACTTTCTCCTGTGTTTCTGGCATTTCTCTGTAAACACTTCAACTCTTTCTTCCTGACATTTCTCTCTGAACTAAGCAGCTCATATGCCATACTTCTGTCATTACCCTGCATCTCTGTTGTAAACCCCAAGGTCCTTCTACATTGTCCTCATTTTAGCTGAAATAGCCCCTTCGAATCTTGTAGGAGCCACTTTATTTCTGCAACTGCAGTTTGTGATCTTGCAAAACGCACCACTACAGGTAACATTTTGGCATGAATCTGCGTGGATGGAAATGCAAAGCTGAGCTTGAATTGAATAAGCTTTAAGTGAAACAAAATTGGAATGGATCAGGAAAAGTTTTTTAGTGGTGAAGATGGTGATTTGGATGTCTGGATACCTGTTCTATGCTTTCTCTTAGACTTCCTGGGTTTCCCACTTTTTCTGGACACATTTATCTCTTCACTAATGATAGATAAGGATTACTCCATCGTGTCCTCTGTTTGTGCATTGCTCCTTGGTGCTCTGCTAAGCTTTATTTTCCCTCTGTGCATGTGACTGAAGTGGCCAACAGTAGCACCTATATTTAGCACTGCACGAGTCAGCATCCCTTCCTTGCCGTAGTAACAGGAAACGGGTCATGAGTTATAACAAGTGATGGAGATATTTTTTTTTTCTGCTGTCAGCTCGTGACTTGGCTGTTGCTGTATGGAATATTAAGGGAAGCCAGCTGAAAATCAATGAACGTAGTTATTCAGCTTTGTTTTGCTGTTCACGCTGAGGTTTTTGCGGCTTTTACTAAAGCTTTGAGGACAGAAAAGAGGGATGAAGAGGGCTGAGGATGCATCTTATGAGCTTGTTCCATGAATAAACTCTTGCCTCATAATCAGAATTCACTCTTAAGGATCTGTCTGTAGATACTGCAAAAAGCAATACACCCATCCCCTTTCTATTCTCCAGTCCAGCATTTGTCTCCACAGACCTTTATCCTTTTAGAATACATCTAAAAGGAGTGTAGCTAGTTTATAGACAGAATGCTTTGATTCCTCATTCTGTGTATGTGAAGCTGTTCTATTCCTGACGAATATCAGAGTGAGTTGCTGGAGCTGCCTGCACAGGAGTGTGGACAGAGGTGATGTTCTGCGGGGATGGATTTGAGGCGGAGCCTCCTTCAGCTCCCAGGTGAGACATTCATCCAGACTCTTCAGGAGGGCTGCAGTGGATACAGTTTATTTATACTTTTCATGTTCTTCTGCCCTTACCTTCTTAATGTTCATTCTTAAAAATAATAAACTTGAAACTAAGTATCCTCAGAGTGTAAATTGGCTACATTTGGCAGAGTTATTTTGACTTGCTGAATTTGGCCCAAGTTGTGGGTAACATTATTATTTATGTTGACAGTTTCATATTCCCCTTTGGGTTTTATCTCATCTGCTAGTAAAAGAAAAATGGAGAGGAAATGTGTAGTTAACAAGAAGTGATACTATAAACTTAAAGGCTCAAGAAGAGATTTAGGAACTAATTCTAATTTCCTGCTTCCTGGATTTTGATAATTCAGGACTTGTGGACTGTTTTATCCTTGGTTTACAACTTAATTTAGGATTGGGTATGCCAGTTTAAAATTAAAGTATTCCTTGTTCTCTAATTTCGCTTTAGTGCTTGTGCTGAGAGTTGAATTCTGGGGCCAGACTCTGAAGGGCTAGCACATGTCTGTCTTGAAATGCGATATAGGGATATTTTGTTTTTTATTCTTCCCTGACTTTTAAACTCTAAAGTGTTGAATTCCAAATAAATTGAGTTCTTCAAACTGGTTTTTGCGCTTGGTTTTGTTTATTTTTTCTTTCCTCCAGTGACGCAAGTGAAGGACGTGTTTCCTTTGCTGTGCTCTCTGAAGATTTTTTTCTTTCTTTCTTTGCTAAGCCTTAAAAATTCAAAAGCCAGAATAGCATCCCCTGAATAAATTGTGAAGTGTGCTTGGGAATAGTGTATGTAGAGTTTAAAAATAAATAATTAAATTGTTTTAATGTTCTTTTTGTTTTCCTTGTTCTTCCTGAAAAAGATCCTCTTGTGACTGCGTATCTCACGAGGTGTTAAAGGTGTAAGGCTTTAAAGAGATGATATTGGAATTGTTTGTATAAAAACGCTATTGGCTTTCATGCCATGGTGTTTCTTAATTCTTTCCTTCTTAAACTTTCGTTTTTCCTGCTCCAACCTGCCAGGTTTAAGCTAAGTCCTGGGCTCTGAGGGCAGAGCTGAGCCCTTGCAGCTCTGTGCCTGCAGATTCACACAGGAGATTGATCCCCTTTGGTGGTTGGTGCTTTGGGTGAGCGTGAGGCTTGGCTGGAGCTCCCTGCAGCGACCAGCCTTCCCCTTGACCCCCTGGGCAAGGCCCTTAGCAACCCGCTCTGACCCTGCTTTGAGCCTAGAAGTCTTCTCCAACCTCAGCCCTGCTCCATGGCTCTGTGTTCCTGTCTCGGGCAAAGAGGACTTAAGGACTAGGGAGTCCCTCTCTGGAGTGATAGACCTGTGCTAGGTTACATGAACTCCCTCCACTGCTCTCGCCAATGATCCCCAATTGCTGTTTTTTCAGGTTAATTCTTATCTCGGCAGTGAGGGAAGCTATATTTTGGGGTACGTTTCTGGAAGAGTAGAAGCCAGACTCCTCTACAAAGCAAGGTCCTTATGGACGTGGCAGGAGGACACCTCTCCCCAAACAAGCTTTTCCTCTGACCGGTGTTCAGACGAGGGAGATGGTCTGTGCAGTGGGCTGCCCTTGGCTTCCATGATATTGTCTGTAGGGATCTCGATGATCTTGAAGGTCTTTTCCAGCCGTTACGGTTCTACAATCTCTTAAACGCTTATTTGACTAGTGTTATTTAAGGAAGTGCTCATCTTGGGTGCCTTGCTTCATGAAATGGTGCTTTATACTAGTTTGTGAGCAGTTTTTGCTTTAGGAAAGTTGTATTTGATTCCTTATTTTCTTTTAACTCACACCAGTTCATCTCTCTCTTGCCTCCAAAATAGTGTTGCACTGCTCCCATCTTATTAAAAACTTTCCAAGATAGTCTTTGATTTATATACTGAAATGGGAGGTTTATATTCCTTCCAATTAATGTGACTGTTGAAACTCCCATTATCCATAGAGTAATTATTCATTTATTTTTACTTCTACCAAGTGCTTGTCCTCAATTCTTCCTTCTAGTAATAAGTTTTTAAAATTGCATACTTAAAAAGTGTGAGTTTTTAAAAGCTTTTTGGCTACCCTGAATAGAGTACAATTATGTGGAATGGCAGGTGCTGTCAAACACAGGATCAATTCAGTGAGTCGTGTTGATTTTACTACAGCTTTGCAGCTTTGTGCGATAAAACTGAATAGACCTCAGTCTTCTGTGTTAGCACCCAAAATATTTGACTTGGGAGTTACCTATGAGGAGGTTTGGGTGGGAGGTGGCTGCAAGCGGAGTGTTTCAGCATCGCTTCCCCTGGCTGTTGGGCACAAATGATGCTTGTAGTTGGGACAAACTGGTTCTTATGGGGCTCTCATCTGCAGATGGACTGGTCTTCCCTTCACTGAAGGCTTTAATCTGGGAATTCGGAGCATTTTCTATTAAAAACATGTGTTTTTGTGATATTTAGGCTGCACTTCTCCCATTGTTTCTGTAGAGCGTGGTTACTGTACCTTTCTGGCAGGTGGAGAAAGCAACTCTCAAGTAGCTATTACAACTTGGCATGTTTTAGAGTTAAAGACTTCGAGTTACTGCAGTCCTTTTGGAAGCTGGTGACCTCTCTGGGTGAATACTGGTATCACGGTCCCGACTAAAACCCAACCAAACAAAAACGTCAGTTTAGGTGAACTTATGAGTGACCCTTGACTGTAGCTTCGCTTACAGCAGCTCCCCGGATGCCACAGGAGGCTCCACCGGGCACGCGCGGTTGACCCGTGCCACATGCGGTGCCCGTGCGACCGACGACCTGTGCTTGTAGCGGTGTCTTCCTACACTCGCTGCTGTGGTAGCCCCACCAGATTTACAGGAGAACCTCTGTGTAAAGATATTCCCTGCTCGAAAAATCCCTAAGTTGTTTGTGGGGTTTGGAAGGGGTCTCGAGGCTCTGAGCCCAGGATACTCAACAAGAGCAACAAGTGACCAACTTTGATCTGCTGTGGTTGAAGCCCCACATCTCTAATGTCGTAGTATTTCTCTTTTACTCTTGCACTAGCAAAAAACAGATGTCTGCTGGCAAGACAGAAATGGTAGGGATTTCTTTTCTTGCAAACTGACTGGAGGAATGAAGGTTGTCTGCTGCCTGCTTACAATACCTCTAAAAACAAACAGTAAATGACTAAATTAGATGTCCTTTTTTTTCTCTCCCTAATTTTAGTGTGTTTTTTTTCTAATTTATTTAATCCAGTAACAAAGATGGCTATACGCTGGAACAGTGTATAAGTTGTTATTTTGCATAATCACTTCTGTTTATAATTTTAATCTTGTAATATTGATCTGGGAGACTCTTTGTCTTGTATTACCATGTTATCTAATATAAAAATAATATATCTATATAAAACTTTTGCTCCTCATATTTTAAAGTTATTAATCAACATAACTTTTTTTTTTGCCTGTTGGTAATTCAGTAAGCCTAATATATTATAATAAGCTTAATTTGTCATGAACTGCTAACTTTTTCATTTCATTTTGACTTCTCTAGAGAAGTTGGAGGTTGCACCACCATCTCCAGGACAACTGAGACATGGTAAAATAAGAATGTCTGTTGAATGTAGTTCAGTACTTGTGCGGTCTTTGCATTTGATTTGTTTCATCTTTTTCTCCAAAAAGTGTCTTTGTCCTCATTCCTATAGTACAGAAATGAGCAAAATCAAGCACCTGCAATCACCTTGTCATCTTTATTTCATAATACCTCAGTTGGAGAGAGTATGGAACTAGACGGAAAACCCAAAGGAAAGAACATTTTTCAAAGCCAGTAACAAAATTACTTTTTCTAAGCCAAGCAGCATTGATCTGTGTGTGGCTTAAAACCACTGACTTGCTTCTCGTCACATACACATTAAATGGGCTGAGAAGTGAAATAAAATTATAGAGAACTTGGAAATAGGTTTGTCCTCCTTTATAATGCTAAATTCTGACTTAGTTTCCAAACCAGTGTATTTTAATATTTTTTAGGCTCTGTCAGTGAGTGGTTATGCAGATTTTCTGTTCTGGGTATCTGCTGGGGGGGGATGGGGTGAGTCACTGAGGTTCTGTTTATTTCTTGGGATCCAAAATTCTGTCAACTTCGGTAAGAATCTCAGTCCCCTCTGCAGATCCACAGTTAGGTAAACAGATCTGGAAAATCAGGGGCATCTTTTTGTGTCCCTTTTTATTTTGTGTGTGTGTGTGTGTGGGGGGGGGTGTTTGTTTGTTTGTTTGTTTTGTCCTGTTACAATTTTTTTTTTTAAAAAGGTCCCCAAATTACATGCTTATATTTTTACATTTTGCTTTACATCTTTGCATTTAAGAACATGCTTGTGATCTGAAGAAGTAGCTCTCAAAGTCCGAACATGTTTCGGCACCTGAGCGTGAAAGATCTGAAGATTTTGCTTTTTTATGATATCCTGTATTCATGCTGCCTGCGGAAAGTAGAGCCAAAAGGAAGAGCTACCCCTTTCTTTTCATGACTGAAGTTCCTGCACATTCTTCTCTCTTCCTTCTTGTATGTTTGTGTCTGTGTACGTTTATAAAATGTGGTTGATTATCACATCTGAAGTGGAAAAGCCCTGAAGAGCTGGTATATTTTAAAATTTGAAAAAGTTTAAAGAACTGATTTTTCTAAGCTGAAATTTTAGTCTAGTAGTCTGTCCTTAGTATTGTTTATAGCCTTATGATGATAGCACCTTAAGGCTCAGCTGGAAGCAATGCCATGCAAAATCCTTAGTGACTTTTTCAGCTAAAACTTGAGAGAAAAAAGATACAATATTGTTATGCTTATAGGCAGAAATTATTCAGACCAACACGTTCATAGTTGCTGCAAAAGAAAATATTTCAATCAGAATTTATTTGGAGTTTCATGAATGAAAAGATAGAATGTGATTCTTTAAGCAATAAGTTGAGGAGCATCTTTAAGTCTAATTGTATTCAACATAATGCCCTGAGAAAATCGAGATACAGCAGTTTGAGTTGAATAGAGAAATAATTAACACATTAGTGAAAACCACCTTAGGAGCATTTGCAGGCCTTGCTGAAGGAGTCTTTGGGTGTGCTCTGCTTTATATGATTAAAAACTGCATAAAATAAATGAATTTTTAGGAATGTTTGAAGAAGATGGAAGTCTTGCACTGGGATAGAGAGGGAATTGCAGAGAAAGTAAGGGCTTTATTTCAAGCTGCTTCCTAGAATGAGAGAAGAAGGCAGAGTCTGAGGCAGAGTTTGGCAGTCTACTGTGATACTGCAGCGTCAGTTGGAAGGATTGTAAGTAGCATTAAAATTTGTGTAGTTTTAAATATTTCTTATGCACTAGCAGGCTTAGTGACTTCCATCCAAATCGTTACAAGTTGGTTTAACTATTTTTTTCAGAAGCCATTAATAGCATTTAGATGTAGCAGAGGGTTTACCAGACCTGCTGTGAGTAAGAACGAGTCACTAGCAGAAATAGTAGGAAAGGGATTTCCTGTGTTTTCAGTTTCTCTTAAAGGCAGTATCTGCTGACTAAACTGGTATGTCAGTTGTTCATGTAAACTAGTAAACTCCTATAGATGTTTATTATGTCTTTGTTACTTATTTCTTTTAGTGTTCTTCCACAATGCATTACCTTTTGTAGGGTTTGGATTTTTGGATAACGCAATTATGATTGCTGCGGTAAGTTCATTTTTTAATTCCTCCTTCAAGCCAGCATGCTTCATCATCTTCAAGTGGTCGTTGTGCTGAGCAGACGAGAGCTTTGGGAAGAGTCCTTTTCCTCTGCCTTAACATACTAATTTCTATTTTAATTTTCCAGTAGAAAATTTCCATGCTATATTCAGATTTAGTAGAATGTTTTCAAAGGAGTGTCATTCCTCCTGAAGGCAAACACTGTAGTAACTTTTACTAGATTGACAAAACCTTGCTTTTTCTTTTTCTAATTTGCTCTGCAAGACACATTTATGATTGCATAGTCAATACTCTTTTGTTTCTTCTTACTGGTAGCCAAGTATCATTATAATGTTTTGATAATTAGGTCTTCTTCATTATTATGTTCCTCTTTTCTGGGTGCTGCAGATATAGTTAGTACTGGTGCTCATTTGGATTTGTGTAGCCTGACATGGCTGAGCAATGCTTAAATATTTTTTTTTTGTTTGTTTGGAAGATGAAGTGGGTTCATGGGACAGGAAGAGGAGTAAGAGCCAAAGATGCTGTTTCTTGTGTCAAATAGTCACTGTGCCCTCATCTTAAATCTAGAATAATTCAGATTGGAAGGCTTTCAGGAGATCTGTAGACCAATGTCCTGCAGGTTAACAGAAAGGTCAGACCTGGGTTTGGGACCGTGAAAAACTCAAAGGATGGAGAGTGCACAGCGTGTTTGAGCAAACTATTCCATGTGTTTGACTGCTCTCATGGTGGAAAAAAAATATTCCTTATATGTTCCTGGCACCTCTCTTGTTTTGACTTATGCCCACTGTTCTCCTCCCACTAGCACCACCGTGTATCATCCTGTGGTTTTCTGTTTCTTTAACTGAAGAGATAGGGAGCTATGATGCTGCATTTTATTAGTTTGCTCAGCACTTGTAGAAAGTTTCCTTTCTGAACTGTGCATTCAGGTTAAAAACTGTAGTGGGAAGGAGGTGTGCAGGGATAGGAATTACTGTTTTGTCCCGTAAGTGGGACAAAATGATATATTATGAGATGATATATTAAAGCAGTATCTGAAGTAGGCCCTTGTTCTAAGGAGAGATGCATATGCTGGAAGGATAGGATTTGTTCAGATCTATTAGAAGTAACATTCATTTGCCTTTCAATTTGAACAAACAAGCAGTAAAAATTACCTAGGTCAATTGAAGTGGTATAATCTATTTTTAACTCCAAAACCATTAAATAATGAAAAAAAATCTTATTTTTCAGGGAACTCAAATAGAACTGTCAATTGGAGTTGTTCTAGGAATTTCAACTATGGCAGGCAAGTAATAAAGGTGTAACGTATGTAGCCTAATATGGCTGATGCCTATATTTTGGTCTGGAAATGGGCTTGAAATGGCTCTGATCTTATTAAAGCTGACAATCTTAAAGAAACCACCTTTGGCTGATCTCGAGATGCTGGCTTTTGTTGCGGTGTGTGGGTTTTTGTTCTGCCTTTGTTTTTTAATTCATAAATGTAAATCCACTTTACCACGTCCCACATTCTCGCTGGTTTCTTTGCTTCAATGTGATACCCTGCAATGGCCCAGAAACAGCCCTGGCCCACCATGTCCTGAGCCTGCTCAACTGCTTTGCTGTGTCTGCAAGAAAGGAATGCTTAATATGTGAGACCAGTGGCTCATGGGCAACAGGAATCCTTATTTCTAGGAAATAGGTTTCTTTGGTCTTTGCTAGTGAGTGACACTGTTCCCCTGCAACAGGATCTCTCAAATGTGAAAGAAATAATGTAATAAAATGAGAATATAGTGTTTTACATAGCTGTGTAAATGAGTGAAATGTCTACTATGTCCTACCTGTATTACTGATGCTGGGACAAAGTTTAATGAGGGAAAAAGACCAAAACTTTGCTGGCTAAAAAATTTTGTGTTTTTTTTTGCTCAACTGATACTCCAGCTGCAGGTGTAGCACTGATCTGAAGCTCTGTAATTGCTTAAATGAAGGTTTGTATAGCAGAACAGAGAAATAATTTGGAAGTTTTACAACCTCTGCAGTGCAAGACAGTCACTGTGAATATTTTAAGATCAGCTATGAAATCACTTATTTTAAGAATGTAACTTTAAAGTGTTACATACTCATACACTAAATACTGAACTGCATGTGCAGTACTTGCCCCTAAATTAACAGAGCTCATTGATATCATTTTGTTTTTAAAATATTTATCAAAGTTATATATGCCAGTAGCAGTCCTTTCTAATTCCAGAGATTTTGTGTCTCTTCAGACACTAGAAGGTTTTCTTTGGTGTCCAGTGTTAAATGTACAAAACTGGCAACTGGGGGGCCGTTGTTGTCTTTGTGTCACTTCTCAATACAAGTTCAGAAAAATAGTTGCACTCCTTACTATTGTTAGTCCTACTGCAATTATTACAAATTTCAATGAAGTTAGAAGATTTGCTGTAAAAAAGAAATTTCTAGTCTTTTATGCAACATAAACTGGGGTTGATTCCCTGTGGGTGGCTTTTTTTGTTTTGTTTTTTGATTGTGTTATTAAAATAATACTTTTTTCCTTCCCCCTTCTCTTCTCTTTCCTCCTTCCAGCTGCTGCTTTGGGAAACCTTGTTTCAGATTTAGCTGGACTGGGGTAAGTCTCAATTTTTTTTTTTTTTAAGAGTATGTTGATCTCTTGCTGCTTTGAAAACAAACTAATGCTGCTAGTGGGAGCTAACAAACTAGTTTCAGATAAGCTGTTGAAATTGCTCTATTTTTTTCCCAGCTCTCAATCTGTGCTTTAGTAAACTGTATGACTGTAGGTTTCTATCTTTGCAAAGAAAAAGTCGAAAAATATTCATTGTTGAGATGAAAATTATAATGACACGGTTTTGAAACAGGATAAATTCTCTCAGTATTCCAGTATATTCTGACAAATGTATTGGGGAAATTACATGTTTTAATTGATAAAAGTGGCAGTGACATTTGATCTGAATCAAGGTACTCAGTAGGTATTGGTTGCTCTTAAGGAAGCATTGGGAATTTTGTCATTTAAAAAGTGCATTTGTTAAAATGATGTGAGCCACTTGTATGCATTTTTTGCTCATGTATGAATGAGAGTGCTTTACCTGAAAGCTCAGCTCTGAAGGCACCAAGCTGAAACTCAGTGTGTTAAATGTTTCTGAGTAGAGGTGAAAACCTGTGCTCAGATAAGAGAAATTCAGTTTAGCTTCCTACTCTAGTTCAACACCTTTCCAAGAAAGCACCGAACAGAGGATATAATTTTCCTTAAACGTCAAACTCAGACCCTAGGAGAGCATGTATTGCTGAAGAGCAAATATGTGACGCTTGAGTTTTTTTTTTTTATTTTATTTTATTAAAAAGGGATGCAGTGGATTTTTTTTTTTTTTGTTTGCATTGTTTCTACTCTCTCTCAACTTTTTCAGCCTCGAGCAAAGCTTATTGCTGAATGGTGTGTGTGTGTGTGTGTGTGGCAGGATCCTTCCTATGCAGAAAGCTACTGCAAGCAGTGGTAAAGCAGTGGCATTCAGGCCAGTTTTGTCATACTACATAAAGTTCTTCTGGAAGTGTTGCATACTAAATTAGTGAGAAAATTAATTTACATTTAAATTACATTTCAGACTTCAGTCATATTTTGCATACATTCCTCTATTTGCCTTTTGATGGCTTGATCATTATGCATGCAGAAGGAAAAGCTATTGATTATTGAAGTTCAGTGCTTCAAACAGTTAAAAATTTTTATTTTAAGTCATTTCAGATCCTAAACCTTGTGTTCCTGTTTTGTTGTCTTTCCAGTCTTGCAGGTTATGTAGAAGCTTTAGCTTCAAGGCTGGGTCTGTCAATTCCTGACCTGACACCCAAACAAGCTGACATGTGGCAAACGCGTCTCAGTGCACATTTGGTAAATGTCTTCTCAGGATTATTTATGTGGAACTATGCCCTTTTTTCTTCTTTTTATTATTATTTATTATTATCTATACTTAGTGAATTTTTGTTGTTGTTCTTTTTGCCCTCAAATACTTAAGACCACTAAAATTTTGAAGATCTGCTGGCAGGTTTGGCTATGAGTTTATTCAGAGAGCATTATGAGAATGGTCTGTTTTGGACATGGGTGTTTGTTATCTCAGACAAGCCATGAGTAACTGGCTGTGTGGATTATCTCTGCCCTGACTTGACATATTCTGTGCAGATCCCTTGGTTGAACTCTAGCTACAGTGAGAAGATAGTGAATTTGAAAGTTAGGACAGTATGTATCTCTTATCACCCTTGGCAGTTTTAAAACTATGTATTCTTCATCAAGTACTTACTAGTAATATATCATTACTGGTATATATTCATTTCTAATATTTTATAATTAGCTTGGAAATTAAAATAACTCTTTATTTGTATAAATTAATATTCAAGTAATACTGCCAAGGTCTATAGCAACTTTTGCTTATTTATGAGATATTCATCTTGTGGCTACATTTTCATGATAATTGCTTCCTTAACATTTAAACATTTGAACAGTCCCACTTAAGCAGTAAGAGTGGTGCTTTATTTTTACCAAGTCACTTGTGGTTAAACACTATGATGTCTAGTGTTAAAGTATTTCTTTCACTTTCCAAGAATGAGAATTTCTAGGTGAAAAAAATCTCTGCAGATTTGAAGAAAGAGATATAGCACTTGCTCAGGAATGGCTCAGGGAGAAAGTTTGCTTTTAGCAGTGCTATAGCAAGGAAGGGAGCAGAGAAGAGGCCTCTGTTGTAAGAATTTTGAGTTGCTTAGCCTGTATGACCCTTTTATTTATTTATTACTTTTTTTTTCTTTTGTCGTTTAAATATTCACCCCCTAGCCTATCTTAAGCTTCTCAATGCCATCCAACTATTGCTGGTAGAGGTGTGGTTTGGATGCTGTTTTTCTTGTTTCTTTTCACCTTAACATCTACATTCAATTGTGAAATCTTTTCCAATCTATTTCTAAACAACAAACACCTTAAGTGATTGTTTTTCTGGAGGTGGATTTTTTTTCTTTTTTTTTTAATCATATGTTTTGTAATCTCAGTGGGTCATGCGCTTCATCGTCGTCATCTTTATTTGCAGCTCTCTCTTATCACAACATATGCTCTTTTGATCCTGTCACTTTCCATATATCTACCTGTGTCTGCCTTGTGTTTGTAATCTGCATGCTGAGTAAAATGTGGATCCCAACCAAAAGTTAGAAAGAAGGGTCTGTATTCCTGGTTGTGGTGCTACTATACAGAAAATAAGTAACAAATGATCAGTGAGAAACTTGATTTTTTTTTTCCCCCTTTCTCTAGGGTAAAGCTATTGGAGTGACCATTGGCTGCATTTTAGGAATGTTTCCTTTGTTGTTCTTTGCCGATGAGGAAGAAAAACTGGAAGAAAAAAATTAACGTTTTTACAAGACATATACAAATGTAAACTAATGTACCTCAATTATTCAATTATGCTGTCAACATTTAGGAATTAACAGACAGTAAAAAAAAAAATGTATAGACTTGGGAACAAAACCTTCAGCATGTCGTTTTATGGAAACACTAATTTATTGTGGCTTTGTCGTGTTCAGTACTTCTTTTTATAAGAAACCATTTAGCTTTTTATTTAATGTAAATTTTTGAAGTGTTTTCACTTATGGCAGCAGATGTTTACCACTTCCCTTTTTGACTTCTTCTTTAATGGATTTTTCCTTTAATGATCTACCATAGATGACAGTATCACTATTGAGTTCCCTATTAGTTGTTTAACAGTTGTAATTGCATGACAGAAATTTCACTGCTGTTCATCAGGTCCTTTAATGCAGAGTTTTTAGGGGGTCATTGGGGGACGATTTGAAGCCAGCAAGATGACTGGTTGCCCCCTCATCAGCCACCGTTTTACACTGCCTTTAAAACGGATATTTCAGCTATGAATTATAGTCTAGTTTGCTTTTTCTGTTTTTTTTTTTTTCTTTTTTTTCAATACTTACTAATTCTGAGATCATCATTTAAATGCCTTCACAAGGTAAGTGTTTCCAGTGTAGTCTCTTTACCAGGTTTGTTTTTCAGATTGGTGTCTTAATACCGCCTATACCATCATGTCCATGCCTTTTTTCCCCTGTTGTGAACAATGATAATTCAGTTGAAGCATCCTTAGTTATTCTTCCTGAGGTTTTTTTGTTTTATTTTGTTTTTGTAACATGGTTTACAATAATTGAGACCTCTTCCTATTCAGAAATGGAAACCACAGCATTATTTATTGTTCTGTGCAAAATAAAGTGTGAATAATTGATACAGGTGGACAAGACTGGGGAACACAGGGTATAAATAAGTGCAGGCATTGAGAGTTTATAATAGATGGCTCAGTTCAAATAATAATACAGTAAAAAGTATTGTCAGTCTGGATTAGAGGACCTGATTTTCAGACTATAACTTTGTATTCAAGATTAAATCTTTGCTACATTTTTGCTGTGAGAAATTTTGGAAAGAAAAGAAATGGAGACTCGGGGCCTTTTTCCTTTTTTGCCTTTTATTTTTGCAGTATATCATAGATATGCAGATATCATTGGTATATCATAGATCTGACAGTGAGGTCGCATATAATTGTGCTTTTTTATATGATCATGAATGAATTAGGATTATAACTATCATGTTGAATATTCATACTATTTCTAGATCTGACTTGGCAATAGTATAAACTGATGATTGGTGATTAGAGACAAGAGGCTTTCTTACCTATCTGAATACCACTTGGAAAAGTCACTGAAAAGCAGGGGCACAGCCAGGGCACTTTGAGAGTCTTATTGCTAGAGCTATTAACTCTTTGGAAACCTAGAAAGAAATGTTGTTTTTAAAATCCCAGAACTTGTTTAACAGGGCTGATGGCAGTCATAAATCTGACTGCTCATAAATCTCACTTCTCTGTCATCATTTCTAGAAGCACCATAACAGCAGTACAGAAACTTTAACATCGATCCTTAATAAAGGTGGCACTTGAATCTGTTTTCTGAAAAACAGATTTTGTAAACTTGCAGTGAGTAGTCCTAATAGCAAATACTGTTCTTTGTGAGTTAAACCACGACAATCTGGACCAAACTGTAAAGTTTAAAAAATCTCTTCTAGACAAGAGTGGAACATGAACACTTGCATTTTCAAATTTGGAAGTTTTAAAAAAATCCTGCTGGAAAATAGTGCACCCCCTTATGCAGTACTTCAATAATTAGGTTTTTAAAGCATCCACAAGTTTATCTTGGCATAAACTCTTAACTTTTTCTCTGCTGCATATGTATTCTTGTTTTCTGATATGTTTCTGTTCAAAGCTATAAGTATTTCCTGTTCATTTTTTTTTTTAAGCTGGGATAAACATTAAAACAACTTTGCACACCTTTTTTTTGTAGTTGTAAACATAATAATACCAACACTGCCTCCCATTATGATACTGGCATCTTCATGGAATCTTCCAGCAATGGCCAAACCTCTGTTCCTTGCTGTTAACTGGAACACTATTTTCATCACATTTTGAGAACTCATAAGAACAATCAGAGAGCTAAGCGTCAGCTGTCATAGTAGTGTTCATTTTAGAAAGCCTATAGGACAGACTGTGTTATTGTTTGATGGCTTGTGCATGTAACTCGAGTATGTTTTTGTTGCTGTATGTCAAACTATTGTACTGCATCCAGTGCTTTTAATAAGAAACAACTAAAACATCTTTAAAGAAATTAATCATGTGTTTCCTTCTTAACCGTTTAGCTGACCACAAAAGTGTGGAGGGCAAGTGACATGTGGTAAGAAATCATGGGTGTTTCAGCCTGTTGCTTGATGTCTTAGTCATGAAAGTGACTCTGATTTGAGTGGAATTGTGCCTGTGCTGGAGGCTGGGCGAAAGTGCTTGCTGGGGCCAAGGTGCCATCCAGAATACGGCTTTTATCTTCAGGATCCGCCTTTGTATGGATGTGGCAATGCTTCCTGGGGGAGATCAGTGCCTCTTGCATAGCCTGAGTCTCCTGGCAAAGAGGGTGGTGGGTGGTTTTTTTTTGTTGTTGTTTTTGTTGTTGTTTTTTTTTCCCACCTGGAGTAAATAGGTGAAAGCAACCCATGCTCTGGATATGCCATTTAAAACACGAAATTGAAAAATGGAACACTAAAAAATTCTCTTTGCTTTGTGTTGGCTGTTCTCCCTACCGAATAAAAGGAAAAACCAAACACGACCAGGCTTATTCAGAGACTTCAGTATTACTCCACTTGGTTTATTCTATCGAGTACGTCCTGTATTAGCAGGAAATATTCATGTTAAAGGGCTGATATACCTGAAATTGTGTTTATTTTTGCAATGCTGTCTTTTATTGTAACTTAAAAAATAAATGTATTTTGACTGTATGTGAACTCTAGGGAGGGAAAGAAAGTAAAGAACATGCACCTGATACTGTGGAATCCCAAATCTTCTCACCAATGTTTTCATCATTCATGTACTTTTACATAAATTATTTGAATTCAGACAACATATTTTGTATTGTCTTCAATTAAATTGTCAAACTTTCTGTAAACTTTTGTACTACAGCAAAGATGTTCTGTGTTTCTTTATTAGACCAGTTGCTGGAGGAGAAATGTTAATAATATCCCATGGGTATTTAGCCTCAGCAAAACAGACACTTATTAGGACAGACACTAACAGACACTATAGGAGGTCACTGGTCGTTTTGTATGCGGTACCACTGTGGAGTCGTCCTTCTGGTAATGTCATTCCTTCCATGCTTGGAAGAGGAACAACTTGAACAATTAAAATGTTTGCATGGTAAAAATGACAGCATTTATGATTAATATTAGCCAGAAGTCCATCTGCACTTAATAGCAGGGATACAAGACACAATTATTATACACTAAGGCTTCTGGAATGCCCTGCGAACTCTGGGGGCTGCTCCCTGCTCTCAGTGCTCGTTCAATCCGTTTCATGGATGGATGTTCATAAAGAAACGTATAAGTAAAGCATCAAATGTTGCAGTGATGGTCTAACCTCATTCTGACAACATGGGGCTGTTGACCTTTATTTTTCCCGTTGTGACTGCGCTGTACAGAAGAACTCTCCCTAAGTGCCGTTCAGATGGTCTCTTGCACTTCCAGCCAACGTGCTGCCTTCCTTGTCTCATGGT
Organism: Crypturellus tataupa; assembly: GCA_034781795.1. Taxonomy (NCBI): domain Eukaryota; kingdom Metazoa; phylum Chordata; class Aves; order Tinamiformes; family Tinamidae; genus Crypturellus; species Crypturellus tataupa. Next base: position 286,675 of record JAWLRI010000738.1, read on the forward strand.
TTATGTGCGCTGATGATAAGCTGGCAGCAGGGCACTATCTAAGCTACAGGTCTTAGAATTGAAGAATTACTGTCCTGCTCCAAGAGCAGCCTCAGGGCTCTGTAACACTTTAGCTTGAAATGTTAAGAGACTAGTTAGAGCTAGTCCAGTGTTGCAGTTGTGCTCTTAACATCCGTTCAAGCTCCTGTTTTAAATTGTTTATGCAGGTCTTGCCAGAACTGCAGATATTTGGAATGGAGCTTCAAAACAGCCTTGTGTGGAAGGAAACGAGGGTTTTGAGCAAACAGGGATTTAAAAGCGAAGTTAAATCTCTGTTTCCCTTATTCAAACCTAAACCCACTGTCTGAACAGACCTGTGTTCTGCTGTCCATCCCTTGCCCTGTCATCCACGCTGAGTGATGTGGTCATTAGGAGGTGAGCAGAGCAGTCTTTTGAGTCTCACACATGTAGTCTGGACCAGTAGTGTTGGGTAGCAGCAGACTGTGAGGAGTGCTGGCACATAGTATGGTCCCATAAATAGAGGATGCCAAAGTAAGGCCTCTTGCAGCAAAAAAGAAATAGATTCACTTGATTAAAGTCTGACCCAAGTGTGTCACCTGCAGCATTTTACGTGCTCTTCTGAATCAGACCTAGAGATGGCTGTGAAGATAATTCCCACCAGCCTTCGTGATGACGTTGCTGCCTGTTTCCTTCTAATTAGCCTGCTCACCGAGAGTGGTAGCTTGTGGCACTAATTAATCATTATCCATTTAAAGTTTCAGGTGATTTGGTATCAACTTCAGCAAAGGTAGACGGCCAGAAATGGATCCATCTTACACACCTTGATTTCCTAGAGCTTTCCCACAGCAGATTTGGAGGCAGGAGGGATGATTAACAACATCTTATTTCTATAGCGTTTCATCAGTTAAACAGCTTTGGTGGTACTGGAGGGGAAAAAAAAAAAAAAAAAAAAAAAAAGAATGATTAGTTCACTTTCTGACCAGCCTTCCCCACGTTCTTCCATGAAGAATTTCGAAGAGGAGACAAATGCCCCAGTGTGATAAGCGTGGCTTTGTTTTTGTAAGAAGTGAGCTCTCCTGGCCTGTGCTGTTAGAGTACAGTCTACCCCCTGCATTCACCAGTTAAAAGCGTAATAGCATTCCTGTTTATTTTGACTGTTCTGGGCAAGTCTAGCTAAAGTCTTTTTTGGTCTTCTCCAAGTGAAGCTGACTATAGGAGTTAGAAGAATGGGAAACTCCTGATTGAGCCTGGTGATGCTCACTGTCCCCAGGAAGCTTATAAAAGCAATAAAAATGATCAAAGTTGTCTTGTGCTGCCTCTGTTTAAATCAAATTGTATTAATTTAAGCTATATTCCCTACAACAGTATGTACCTTCAGGGATGCCATGCAACTTCAGGAATAGGTGGTAGTGGTTATTTTGTTTGTTGCCTGGATCGGTTCTGAATTTTACTCTGGCAGAGACCTTTGGAATAGAGACATCCAAGGATACTGTAGATGGCTCAGCTCTCCCTGGGACTGAGTCCTGTGAAGGCGTTTTTACTCTGTTGGGAATTAAACTCCTACAATGTAAGGGAGTATCTTCCTTTGATGTCTGGTTCACAATTTGAAAAGGAGCCAGCGGGTTCTCCTTGGCTCTTCTGGTCCTTTCATGGTAAGAGATCATGTCTTTAACAAAGTCTCTCCTTTCTGGCAAAAACCAATCGTTTAGATGATGCTATGGCTGTAGCTATATCAAAAGCTTGGGCATGTCCTTTCTGACCCTGTTCTTGGAGTCACATAGACTTGACTGGAAACCTGGATCTCTTTGCTTGCGTTCTTGCATTTTCAAAGTCTACTTATGGTCCAGGCTAGAGTTGGCTCCACCTGCAAATGTTAAAAACAGCTAGTTGGCATTCAGTGAGCGGCTTTTCCAGAAGTCAGGAGTGCTGTTCATTTTCAAAGTGGGGATCTTAAATTTTGGGATTTAATAGTAATTTCACTGCATGTGAAATACTTGAATTTCACTGCATGAGAATGCATCTGGCATCTACTTTTATTTCACACTGACAATTAATGAACAGAGTTTTGCATAGTTTTATGCTTGAGAAGGGCACTAGACAGACCCAGCTATTCCTGTGTCCATCCACCAGGTCCCATTTAATAGCTCCCTCCTGCAGGGATCTGCTAACATCTCTTTGCAGCTGTTAATGGTTATTACTGCAACAAGTAGCATGCAAAGTCTAAGCTGACATGAAATGTCATATGCATTTTAAATTGAGATTTTAATAATCTGATTTTTTTATCACTCCATTTTGTTTTCTTGATTTTGTGCTTTTCAGAAAGTGTCTTAATTTATAGCCTTGATTCTGAGAAGCGCTTTATGCTTTTGCCTGGTGGATGTGGAAAGCCATGGAGCGTGTCCTTGTCTTTGCCCACTGCTCTACTTGGATTTTCCCTGGTGATCTGTTTGCAGAGCGGTGCTGCTGTCTGTGTTTTTGCTGTAACTGGCCTGTGGTTGCATCTTAGTACGAACAAGGAGGAAAGGGGGAGGAGTGGTGCCCTCATCTCATTTTCCCTTTGTGGGACTGCATGGAATATCAGTTAAAAGGCAGGATTTGAGGTTTGTATTTGTTCAGCTTTGCTGCTGTTCTTTTCCTCCGAGTTCTTTCAATATCTGGGAGATTGGAAGAACGAGCTGGTGTCGAGGCTTTTCGGTGCCTCTTGGCTGTTGAGCTGTCAATAATCCTCACCTAGAGGCAACTCTTGAAGGATAATTTCAGTGAAATACTCCCTTTTTAAAATATCCTTGAATGAAAAGAGAATTATTGCAGATGGTTCATCTTTGCAATAGAACTGTCTAGTTATCAAAGGTTACATCTTAAAAGGGAAAGGGAAACCACCTGTTTCTGTGAAGTTTCAGTATAGATTTTAATGCAGTTCTGCAAGTGACTTTACCTGTTGTCTGGTTTTCCCTTGATAACTGCTTGCCTCGCTTGACATGGGAACTGCGGAGAACGTTGCTTTTCCTACTTGAACCGCTTGTGCCCTTGCGAGAGCGCTGGAATTGAAAGACTGGGAGTGGGGCTCTGTCTAGAGCCATTTCTTGTAGAAAATACCCCAAGAACTAGCGATGCTGTGTGAGGCAGTTTGATCTTGATTTGCAAACTCCATCAGCTGCTTTGCGGTGAGGAGGAGGCTCCTCACTGCTCACGTCCACACTGGAAACCAGAGCATCTCTTAGGATAACTATCCGCTTACCTCAGCAGGACATCTGCGGCTTCTCTCTGAGCTTGAAGGTTACAAAGTCCTTGCCATCCCAAAATTTAATTTCACAGGGTGTTTCTACAGGCCACTCTGTGGACTTCAGGGCTGAGTTTTCGTATGTGTTTTGGAAATTCCTAACTGCTTGGGATTTCTCTGGCTAAGTGTAGACCTGATTGTTGTAACTGGATATCTTCATCCTGGTTACATAACCCATGACCCCTCTGTGTCCAGCACTTACATTTTGTAAGGTATTTGGGCTCTCTGTTTCAGGAGGAGATTGGTCACACTCTGCAAACACCAATGTGTATCTGCTTGCTAAAACCGAAGTTTGGAATTAGTAGCTTAGAGTCTGAGGAATAGAATGTAGATTTGTAATGGTAGGTGAGATGTATTCAACTGTCGCCTCTTTGAGCATCAGGTGGAATTTTGGAGACTTCTGTAGTTGGTTGTCTGGCACCTTTGTGCTATATTATACTATAAGCTATATTATACTTAGTATTTAAGTAAAAGAGAATGCCAGGAAATAAGAAAGGATCAGCAATTTTTCTCCATTTCCCTTCTCTCTTAGCTAATGCTAGAGTGGGTTTGCTCAGGATATGACCCATTTACTGTCTCTGGGCCAAATATTAGTGTTTATGGTAATCCTTACTGTTCTCATATTCTCTGTGCCACGCTGACAATTTGGAGTGTGTTGCAGTTTCGCTCCCAGTCTCTGCTCAAGGGTTGTGCAATTTTTGACTCCCCAGCCTGCTCTCTGTCACTTTGCAATAGCTACATGTGGAAATTAGAGCAGGCATGAAATCAGAAGGCTTATTTAGAAGTGAAATACAGCTAGCTGGATTGGTAAAACTGTTTACTGCTGTAAGGAAAGCCAAGAACTCTAACTGTAAGTGGAGTAGCCTGGTACTGAGCGGGCTGACAGGCAAACAAATGACTTCCGTAGAAACTTTCCAGCAGGGAGGAATCCCTTAATTCTGGCCGATTGTTCTCCATGACACTCCACGTGGGCAGCAAATTATAACTTTTTGTTTTCCTTTCAGCTGCTGTGACTCAGAATGTGAGGTTACGAGTGACACAACAGCAGGGCTCTTTGCCTCTCTGCAGTGAATTATTTTGCCTGAAGAACAGAACCTTAAAGCGAGCCGTTTCCCTGAGCCGTGTGAGCTATGGCCAACAAAAACATGTACTGTGCTTATAACCACCATGTCATTAAATCCTGCTGGCTTGGTGGTGTTGAATGTTGCTGTGGTATAAGGGCGCCGCAAAGAAAGGCCAGTGGTGTGTGGTTCTGAGTAGCAAATAGTGAAATCAAAATTATTGAAAGTGCTGAAAGTTCTGGCCTAAAGAAACATGAAGATTTGGGTGAGTTTTCTGTAGTTGCCCTCTGGGTGCTGGTTCTTAGTTGCGACTCCTGCTCCTTCAGTCATCTGTGGTTCTCCTGCCGTTGTGGGACACGTGCAGTGAGACGGCGATAGATGTAATTGCTGTGGTTGTGGAAGAAGAGAGGTTGGAAAGGAAAGGACCGCTCTCCTGCAGAGGTGCAGGGGAATATTAATGGCATTAAAATACTGAAAAAATTACAAAAGCATTTTTTGAAATCTAAACCAGTATCTTTCATCCTAACAATCCCATTTAAGATGAAAGGTGGTTGTTCCCTACTCCAGTTGTTGAAAATCACTTTGGGGCATGTCCTATACTGACTTCACTCTAATTTAGGCTGACAAGGCAGAAAATAGAAGTGATGAATTTTGCACATATTTTTTCTTGATATTTATCTCTTTATTTTCTTGTTTGGTAAATTCTGGCCCTCCCCATATGTGCAGTCAGTCTGTGACAGAGGAACAGTTGCTGTTTCTGTTTTTATACTTGTCACTGTAAATGATTATTGAAAAGGATGAAGTATATTTTCGTTACTATGTGCTAAAATGATACTCAGCATGTTTTTGAACTAATATCACATGTAGGGGATTATCATTTGTAGGGGGATAAAGGCTGTTAAGACAGTGCAGCAGCTGCTTCTCCGTGCAGCTTTGAGCACTGTGCGCACGCTCGTTTCATATTTGTCTCTGTAGCTGCTTCTCCCTGAACTAAGCATGCAGCCTGCTCTTGCTTTCTGTTTTGGCATTGATTTTACACATGTTGGGGGGGGGGGGAATCCAAATGTTACTGCAGAGACTTTTTTCATGTAGTTTGTTACAGAAATGATGGGGATGAACTGTATTTAAATCATCCAGTCCAGCTCTGTGAGTTAATTATTTGCGACTGTGGTGCCCAGGAAGTCCTCAGCTTTTCATAGTGCCATAGCACACTGTGTGTGAATATACGTGCTACTGAAAATGCTTTAGAGCAACGTGTTTGACATGATGTTGAAATGAAGCTTGTGGCACTCTCTGCCCGTGGAAGCTCCCTTTGCAGGCAAGGGCTGCACTTCAGCCGCTCCGACATAACTGGCGCCCAGTCAACAGCTAAACCACTGCCCAACTGTTAACTGGGAGCCAGGTAATGAAGAGTTGCGCCTGCCAGAAAGCACAGGCCTAGCCCGTGCTGCAGGGAGAGCTGCACGTCGTCACAGGGTGCAGTATTGCAAGTACTGCCACAAGACAGCTGTACAGAGCAGGAGAATTTTACTGCTTCTACATTTCCCTTGCTGCACAGTACAAATTTTCTTCATTTTCTCTTGCTGTGCTGCTTCCAGCCTTACTGACTTCTAACACTAAGTGGTTATTTCTGATTTGTCCTATGTGTACAATTGGATTTTAATTTGAATTTAAAATGTTTGAATTTCTCCAAACCCCTTTGAATTCCTTCTTCTAGCATCCTGGTACTAGCAGAAGTGATAGCAATAGTTGAGGAAAAAGTGTATTCGTTTGCTTCTTAACATTAGTATTTATTTTCTTCTAAATGTCAGTTATGTCTAATCATATTGTTCTGAGCATATGAGGTAAGGAATTACTGATCATCTGTATAAAGAATACCATCAACATTTTTTTGGTCTTTTTTAGCATTTTGGCCTGATTTTCAAGAACTGATAGATGTTCAGCCCACAAGAGGAAACAGCCTGTTTTTTCTGACCATAGAAATAGTGAACCAGTGAATAGAAACTGGCAGTTTCATCACTTCACTTTGCTGAAGAACCTGCAGCACATCAGCTTGTCAATCTGTTTGAAGGTGAGGACTTGTCTCTCTCTAGCTGTGACTGTCTATAAGCTATTTCTCTGAGCCACTGAGAGAGCCAGACTTTGCCAGAAGGTATTTATGTCTCTCCACTTGTAGAGAGGGAGCTTAACTAACTTTAAGCTATGCACCAACCTCTAGACTGCAGGTGCAGGTAGGGAAGATCCAAACTTTCCAATTTTTGGCCTTTTATGGCCAGCTTTCTAGCTTCGTGAGACTGGACGGTGCACTCATGATGCAGTGTGTGGTTACTGTGGTTGGTGTGTTCCAAGGATTCCTGCCAGGAAATGTGAATCCTGGCACGAAAGGAGCCAGCAAAGAAGGTCCTTCCTGTGGGTGAACTGGGTGTCTGCAGATCTGCTGATACCTCCTAGGGCTGTCCTGCTTCCTCCTCCCTAACTGCAGTCTTTGCTTTATTGAGACTGTCTTATCAAGACCATCAGCATGTTGCGTGGCTTGGCGGGTGTAAAAGATTGATGACTTCTGCAATGCTGATGGTGAAGAGGGAAATGTAGTGATGAATGAGACAGTTTATTTTAACATTACTCTTTTCTACATTTGGAGCAAACCCAAAACTATAATAATGTCTTTTACCTTCACAGCTAGACACTATTAAATTAAAAATAAGGGCATTATTTCTGAGATTTGCAGTCTCATATTTATGTTGGCGAGCAGCAAAAAGGTGCTGTCTTTCACTGGCAAAGGAGGGAGCTTGCTTCATTCTTGGCCTGAAATAACCCAGGGCATCATCCGTGGTGGGGATTTGCCCCAGTGTCTTTAAAGTGACTTTAGGAAAAGCAGCTCAGGTTCTTTGCTAAGCTGCTGTCACAGTCTCTGCTCTGCACAGCTTGGGACACCAGGTTGGGACAGAGATGAGTAACGACATGTCAAGTGTTCTGGGCACTTTGAAGCAGATTTGGCAGGGTTGTATCCAAAACACATTAACAAATGGAAACTCTGTTAAGATTTCTGTGAAAATCTTTGAAGAAATGACAGGGCCTCAGGCCAGTGACTGTTGGTGTAGTTCTGGGCTATGTGAGAAGCACTAATGCATGGCTGTGCATCGGGTACACAGAAAGCTCTCTCTTACAACATGGAAAAGTTGGCTTTTCTATCAGAAACACGACAGATTCCAATGTAGTCCCTTCTTAAACATATGATATTGAAACCATATGTTTCCTTCCCTGTTGTCTTGCAGTGTGTTTCCTGCCAACCTCGTGCACTTAGGTGTCCTCTCATGGCTGTAGATCCCCTCGTTAACCAGGTGGTTTAGCCTCTAATCATAGGAGCGAAGAGGTTGCTGGAGAAACCTGTTCATACCGGGAGCTGCTGGCTGCCAGCATCAGTGATGGTCAAGGGTTGATTGCAGCCTAGTCTGGCGCCAAGAGAGATTTGGGTTCACACCAGCAAGGGGGAGCTGTGATGCTTTTAAAAATCAGTTTGGCAGCCGACAAGAAAATAGTTGCCATTGCAGCACTGTGCCGAGTCCGGCTGCTTTTAGTGAATGCTGAGTGCAATAGGAGGGAGGGGGGAATGCTTGCAGAAGTCGGCACCTGGCAAAAGCAACAAGGGTAACAGGCCGGTGGGGAAAGGGGGGCAGGATTCAAAGGAGGAAAGTGTGTGAGAACCATAAAAAATATTTTGATGTTAAAAACTGGGCTGTTGGAAAAAAAAGAAAAGAGGTCAATAGAAGGTAAGGAAATGAAGGTGGATTAGGAATTTAATTCTAAGGAGCTGAGAGGAGATAAGAAGTGATGCTTAAGAATCTTATCAAATGAGCCAATTATATTATATTAGAAGCTCGGTCTTTACAGACATTAAGGCAAGCAGCCTTTTTTTTTTTAATAGAAATTAATAAATTCCACTTCCAACTGATTTCAAATGGGACCATTTTCATTAGCGTACCTATTTCAGAGCTCATATTTAAGCTACTTAATTAAGGGAGCAGTCTGAACCTGGATGATGAATTCAAGTCAAGAGTCTACAAGGTCAAATGAGCACACGAATGGCTGCGGTACGTACCTGCCACGGAAGAGAAGGGCGTTTTTCCCTTGGTGACACCTCTTGACGCTCTCCTTAGTGCACTCTTCCTGGAGAGGCATGGAGAAGAAAAGCTTCCCACCTGGCTCTTCATAATACAGTGCTGCACTTGGGTGTTACATTAGTTCTTAGTAAGAGAAACATGACTATACATTGCTTTAGATGAGCATATAAATTGGGTTACAGTTTGAGAAACATTAATTGAAATTTAAGATAGCAATCATTGATCTTGTGCTACACACATGTCACTGCACAACAATTTTAACTGAATTTGGGTAAACTGCAGTGGGATGACTGGCTTGGCGGACAAGGGGATATTGTTGAACTTGGTTTTGGCAAACTGTTGACACTGTCTCCCCTAGTGACCTTTAAGAGAAAAGCTTCTGAAAATAGCACACCATGTGCACTGTAGGTGTGTGTGACATAGCACATCTGGAAGGGTTTCCTAGAAGAGCTTGCTGAGCTGTTCTATCTCTTCTGCAGTAAAGGGACTGATATCTGTTATTTGTTAAATACATCCCTGATTTGCTGCTTATTTCTGTCTCTCCTTTTTTTTTTTTTTTTTTTTCTGTATGTGTGTCCCAAAAGCTGTTCACTTTCCACGTCAGCCTCTCTGCGAGCAGGCTGGGGTTACAACAGCTGCAGGGGCTGCCAGCCAGAAAGCTGATCCCTGCGGAACGGGTCACTTGGAGCACACGCGAGAAACAGAGCCTGATCCTCCTATAGCTGGCAGGGCCTGGGGCAAAGCAACTCCTAGTGCAAATCAGGTTGATCTCATTGCAGCCACCTAACCTTACCCCTGCCCTCTGGCTGTTCTCCTCCTGAGAGCGGTTGTTTTCTAATCAGTGCTGGACAATATTAGTCCCTTCAGCTTCGCGGATGGGGGTTTCTCTCTGCTATGCAGACAACAGCAGCAGGAGTGGGCACTCCTTGTTGTATGGAGGGAAGAGGCAAGAAAGCTAAAGAATTTTATTCTCATTGTGTTCAAAAAGCGTCAGCGTTAAATTATAGTTTAAAGTGCGACTTGGGAAGAGATATAATTTACAGTTGCCTGGAGGTGGGTATAAGGAAAGACTGGTACTACTTGTAATGTAGGTCAAAAAGATGTTAGCAATAAGATTTTATAAAATAACAACTGTTAAATAGTAATATTGGGTTCCAAGCGTTCTAGCAATATAATTAATGTGTGAGTGGGTTGTGGGATTGCAGCTGGAGAATTTCCTACTGAATATATTTATTACTATAAATCAAAAAAGTGGAGAGTGTTTTTTTATGTAACTGCTGCTTCACGTCATCAGCTTAATGTGAATATTTGATAAGAAACACGTCTTGAACACAATGAGATTTTAAAGCTACTACGTTAAAATCATTGGAACAAATAAAAACTTACTTAATTGCAAATCCATCCTGATTATGCGGAATAACTTTGCTTTTTATTCCTTTGCCGCTGTGCAATGCCGATGCAGTGCAGGGAAGGCATCCGACAGCCGAGCTGACTAGTTCTGGGTAAACCCTCACCCAAAGCCAGGGTGACCCTGCGCAAACCGAGGGCTGACACGGTGCACAATGCGCTTAGTCTCTCCCCAGCTGTCTGCCTTCGGGTCCTAGATCTCAGGTTTCTCACATGATTAAGACTTAGGGGCCCTCTCAGGAGGCACCGTGAATTCCCTATAACAGGGCCCAAACCTGGCAGAAATTGTGCAGGGAGCCTGAACACTGAGAGTGTTAACAACCATGAACCGGCTGCAGGATGGTCCAGGCGAGCAGGAGACCTTTGGGTGATCCCTTTGCGTTTCCTTGCCCGGCAGCTCCTGCGATAGGTGCTCTTTGCTCAGGAAAGGCTCATGTCCTTCGGGCTGAGGCCCAGCCACTGAGAATGGGGATTCCTGCCCACAGGCTCTCCTGGGGAACGGCCTTTGCTGTGCACTGGAGCTGGAGACAGTGCAAGGGAAGGGTCACGGTCTCGAAGAGCGAGGAGGACGAGGCAGACGGGGATTGCTGTGAATGTGTCTTGTGGGAGGCTCACTTGGGTTTGGGTCTTCAAAAGTACTTAGTGGCCTAAGGAACCTGATTACTTCAGATATCTGCCTGAAACTAAACCCAAAATTCAAGGGAAATTAAGGATTGCCGAGCACCTGGAGGAACTGCAGGGGACAGGCTTTGCAAGTGGCCTCCTAAACGCAGATGTTTGCAAACCTGATTTTACCAGAGAAAGGGCGGCACTTGCACTCACTTGCAAATAATTCTTAAAAATGTTTCAGGAATATCCAAGCTCTAGAAATTAAGGACTTGCCAGGAAATTTCTGTCATATGAAGACTTTTCTCATTTGTAACAAAGGCTTCTGTGTGTGTCCTTGAAGGCTCCGAGGGACCAGCTGCTTCAGCGTGGGAATCCTTTGGCAGACAAGGCAGAAGCCGAAGTTCTCCGCATGCCAGTTCGCTCCTTTGCTTAGTGTGTCAGGCTGCCGGATGGACTGCAGGAGAAGTTCCCTCATTCCCATCATTTTCAAGAACACCTTTAATACAAAACGCTTAAAATTCAGCATGAAATGAGGCTGGTTTTGCTAAATATTGGAAAATTGTTACTGACAAGTGTTTGGGACAATTTGTAAACAAATGAGATAATACGGAACAAGGGCATGTGTGATTTTGCATAGACTTCAAGAGAATCAAATGGTATTGCAATCTGTTCCTCAGTCTGGTGATGATAGTATTTTGTGAAGAAATTTCTATTTGCGATAATCATCTGTCAGGCCTTTCCTGGGTACAGACGCTTTTCAGGTGGTTGTTGAGCCTGTCCCTAGCTAAGAATGTTGCTGTCTAATATATCTAGGAACAACCCCCTGGAGCGCTGTGGTGAGGACTGTGGTCCTGAAACCCATGCCCAGAAGTGAGAACCCATGACACCAGCAGCATTTAATACAGTGAAGCCCTGCACCCATTTGGACCATCTCACTGAAAGAAAGAAAAAATATGGCAGTGCTTGAGAAAACTGTGAAGAGAACAGTGTGGCTCTGCCCTTTGGCAGTGAGGAGAGAGGTCCTGTGACTGGCAGGGAAGTGTCCTGTCTCCTGGCCTTGGTGAGAGCCTTGACCTGGGAGCTGGGAGAAGATGAAGGGAGACTTGAGACTTTAGAACATCATTCCTTTGGTGCAGGGAATGTCTCTGGTGCAGCATAAGACCAAACACAGACAAATTGCTCTGTTTAACCTGATAGAGATGTCACTGATCTTTGTGGCCTTTTAGAGAAGGCAGAATTGAGGACAAATTCACTTTGGAGGCAGAATGAGAGTTTTGCAATTTGGTGAGAGGTTAAGTTTTATTCAGAAATTTTATAATCTCTGGAAGAACTGCTATAAAATCTCTTTCTAGCTTTTGGTATAAATCTGAATAAATGAATTAGCAAAGAGTGAGGCAAAATGAAAATGCAGATACTGTTAGTTATTATCATGGCACAGGAGGAGAAAGCACAGAAAGGGAGTCTCTGGGGTCCCACCGGACAGGAGAACCCAACGCTGCTCACAGAGGCCCAACGGGCACGCAGTGCTCCGGGAAATAAGTGTGGGAAGCCCCTTTCACGTTTTGGGGAATGGGGGGCTGGTTTTATCCATATGATCCATGTGCTTCCTACTTCTTCTGTCCTGCAGGACACCTCCCACAGAGGTGAATAATCAAAGCAAAATTGGTAATCACTCGGGTGTGGGCATTTTAATGGTTCTGTAATCTGCAGCAGTTCACAGTTATAGATAACTATTAAGCAGAGTGAATCCATTCTGCAGGTGGGATGGTTTCCAGTGAAGAGTGTAGTTTCATCTGAGGGTAGATATTTACTAGATACCTGCTGATTTTTATGGGTCTCTAACTGGAAACTCACTTTTCTTCCATTTAAGAGCTAAAGTGTTTCATTTAGACTTACCTCTCCAAAGAGATACTGCAGTCTCCTAAGTGTAATAAAACATTATCAGTGGAATGAATGGAAATAATGCAAATGGAAATGCGATAAATGAAATATTCCAGAGCTATTTGTGAGAAGTGACTTGAGACTGTGAAAGGCAACACGTTTGAAGGCTGGTGCTTTTCTAAAGCACCAAGGATAAATCTGATATGTGCACTAGATCTTGGTCAACCTCCCCTTTGCTTTTTGTAGTGTAGAGGGGCTAACTAGAGGGTCCCAGACCTCTTTCTGTGAAAGTGTGATGAGCAAGTGCAGCTCCTAGTGGATTGCTGGCCTCCTGGACACAGCTATGGCATTCCCAAATGCCTCCTTGTGTTCGTACAGTGCTCTGGAAAATAGTCTGAGCCTGTGTGCTTGGAGGCTGAAGAGGCAACGTTCAGCAATCAGCCTTGAGTGATTACCGTGGAAGATATGGTTGCAGTTTTGTAAAGATGCCAGAGTCTGGATGCTTTCAGGATGTCATTTTTTTTCATTCAAAATATTTCACTTATGGCAAGCAAGATAATTCCCTTTCCTGATATGGCTGCAGGCATGGACTGAAGCGCCAATGCTCTGCACTACATTGTCTCTGCTGAACCCCATCTTCAAGAGAAGCCCTTGGCTGATCCCATCCCCTCGTCAGCCACAGAGGGGTTATCCTGGGCTGTCCCGCCACTGCCCAGAAATGGGGGCACCCAGGAAGAATCTGGAGTAGTGTGGCTCCAGTAGAGCCAATCTAAGGATGGGAGAAATATAATATGTTTTCCTTATTGCATTTCTTCTCTTATAATCTGCTTCTTTCTGGGTGTATTTTTTTTTCCTTTACATCTTTTACTTTGCAATTTTTTGCTTTTATCCCTCTCCAAAATTCAGTTCTTTCAACTTGCATAGAAGGGGCAGAATGAATGACCCGCAGAAAGAAAAAATGATTTTGTGGCTAAGGAAGCTGAACGCACTGTTCAATATATTCATAACAAACTGGGAAAGGGAATGAATAATAGCATTACATATTTTTGGAGAAAAAGGATGAGACCAAGGGTGGAGAATAACGCGAGGATCCTATGAGGCAGAAAATCAGATGATGTTCAGTATCTGTAAATGAATGAGGAAAAATTCCATGTGTATGCCATAAAATCATAAATTGTAAAATGACTGACTCTGAGATGACTATTTGCACTGAGGAATAACACATTCTTTGTGCCATGAAGACATCAACTCAGTTGTTCAGCCCTGGTGCAGAAAGCAAATGGGGGTGTCTAGAGACTATTGCTATACAGCTGCAAATGTTAGTGGTGTGGCCACCTAGTTATACTTCATTTAGCTCTGATCTTCCATCCTCAAAAGATTCAGGTTCAACCTTTTCCTACATCTCTTAACTGCAGCCTGGGCGGGAGCAGCCCGTTCTGTGACTCCTGAGTATGCAGATAGTGGGTATCTAACATGTCTCACATGAGCCGAATGGCCACAAGAAGGAAAACCTGGGCTGGAGAGAGCAGAGACTGGCCGCGCTCATGTACCTTTTCCTTTAGTCAGGCCACTCATTCAGGTGTCTTTCCAGACACTAGTTTCTTCAAAACTTGCAGAAACGCAATATCATATATTGTTACTGTCATCCCCCTTTCAACTGTGGTTAAAAGTAGTCAATAGATTTAGAAGTTATTAGGGAGATTGATGAAAGAAAGGTGATTACGGAGAAATTTTCATTTTTCTTCTCTATCAAGATATCAAGCAAACAACCAACGTGGTGTTAGGAAAAGTATTGTGTCTGGGAGCTTTGAAGTACTGTTATACAGGTGTAGGTAGCGAGGGTATGTCTGTGTTGCACATCTGGGCAGAGGTGAGCTTCTGTTGTCCTTTCTCCAAGTTGACCTAAAGACACGTGACCATACTAAGGCCTTGGCCACCAGTGCCGAATTTGACCTTGTTCATCCCTCCTGACATATGAGGTTGTTCCTGTCCCTCCTGTTTATTAATTTGCAGTTACCGCTGTTCTGCTGCAGTCGCTGGCTTTGGGAGCACCCACAGAGAAATTGTGCAAACAAAGACCATTAGACATCTGTAAGCATCATTGCCAGTGTTAGGTAGAGCAGAAAATCCACAGCAATGCGATGTACGGTTCTGTCAGCACGGCTTCAAGACTGAACGCATTATTCACAGGAAGAAAAGCTACCGCTGAATTATTCAGGGCTTGCTGAACAAGTGCTGAAAATCCAGTTTCACCAAATTGCCACACAAACTTAATTTCATACACCACAGTCCACAAAACAATGGCCCGTAGCTGCTGCATGATTTTCCTCTACAGGCTTGTTGGAAAAAGCAAATATTTAACACACACACAAAGAGGTGTATAATGAAACGTCCATGGCTTTTCTTGATGACTGCAGGGATGTGTATTGCAGCTTGTTTCCTTTTCCCAGTTGCTAAAGGGAACATATCCAGAAGTCACTGTGGAAGCTGAGATTGCAAACGAGGGCCTTGCACTGGCTGCTGTTCATGTTTGTGGAGGGGAAGATGTCTCAGTCCTCTCCCGAGGAGGTGAGGACATCATGACCGTCTCTCAGCCCACGTCCCTGGGGCTTCCTCCTTCTCCTTTGGGCAAAAAGTGAAAGTCCTGGGATGACTCCTGCAGCAGGGGACACAACAGGAACATTGGGATTGGGAATCCAGAAGAGCGGCAAGAGTTGTCCTAGGAGTTTGTTTTGTCTTGCAGTCAGAAGCTCTTGTTTTTCCCGGTTCGCAGATAAATCTGGTATTTGTTGAAAATCGACTACAAATGAGATTTGTGGAGTTTCTCCTATGCTTCTGGGGAAAGGAAAGATTTTACACATTGTTTTCCAAATTTCTAAGTCTTGAGAGCTTGCTTTAGATCCTGGGCCAGATGTTCATTTGACCTGAATACTGTGCAATTAAAGGAAAATGTAAACTGATTTTTGACAGAAGGACATCTGATTTTATATCTTATTTTCTAAACTCTATTGTGAAAGGGTTTTCCTGTTACTCCCTGTGTAGCTGTAAGGATTTTCTTGTCAAGGGAGAAGATAATTAGCTGATTATGCACAGAACATTGACTAAAAGACAAAATAAGTGATAACAGGATAAAATGTCCATGTGCTTTCTCGAAAACCTTGGCGTGTTTTCTAACTGCCTAAATACACAACTTTGGGCTAAGCTTGTTCCTTTACATCCCTCTGCTTGGTGCAGAAGACCTCCCCTTCCCCAAAGCTTAGCAGCGTTGGAGTGCAAGCCCTTGCTCTTACACAAGGAGGTAGCTGTGAGAAGGCTGCTGAGATGGTCAGAGATAAATTAATATCCTTAGGCAAAACATGCTGGGTGAGGAAATAGAATTTGCAGAACAAGAGAGCACAGTGTGTTAGTCACACACTGGAGAGAAATTTTTTTCTTCTTATTACCTCTTTCCTTTCCACATGATGCACTGATATACTTTTTTTTTTTTTTTTCTTTCCTCAAGTTTGCCTGGCTAGCTCTATTACACGTCCCTGAAATGACTATTAAATAACAAAGCATAAAAAAAAAAAAAGTTTTATGCTTTTAATTTAAACACAGCATTGGAAAATCTCACATGACATTTTCAAATTTGAATTAAGCATGTGCATAGCTAATCCATTCTGATCTGACTTTCTTACAGTTATCCATACAGATAAGAATTCTTATTAAGCATTCTTTTTTATCTCTATTTTCAACCCATTTCAGCTTAAATATCAATTATTCTTTTCCGTTACAGCTTATTATTATCTTATTAAGGAACAAACAGCCAGTGCATTTAATCACTTGAGCATTTGCAGAGGCAAAGTCTGATGGAGAGCTTCTCTACAGTTCCTCAAAATACTGGGTTCTTCATTTATCTTAACAAAACATATTGTCAGACCATGTTTTTGTTAAGCAGGAAGCAGTGATTTGGAAAAAGAAAAAACCTTGCACCTAGCTTTGACTCGAATGTGTGTCTGAGTCTGGATTTCCAGCTTTTCACTTGTCAAGGTTATTGTATTAAAGGTTACTAGCAACAAAAAAAAGGGAATTTTTTTTGGTCTAGACAAGCAGTTAAAACACGTGGCAAATTTATTTATACAGTTACTTAAACTACAAAGTTTTTCTGATGCTCTCTTTTTACTCAAAATGTCAGGGAGGTTTCCTCTGTCCCTGGAAAGTTGCAGGTTAAAAACTTCAAGGGGGTGTCAGCCTTCTCCCCAGTGCCTCTAGCAAGAAGCAAGGCTGGATTCACATGTCTAAGGAGTCCTTCAGAAATCTGATGAACTCTGGACAGCTCAGCAAGAACAGAATATCTTCCTTGCCTGTCCTAAACAGGTTTAGAGTTGCCTGCTCTAAACACCACGTCTATGCTTGGAAAAGAGAGCTTTCTACTAGAGAAAGTAGAAATACTGTTGTGTAGAAATTCAGTGGTAGTTAATTGTATAGATAAATGTAGTGGTAGGTGCTGCCAGCTGTGGTGCGAGGTTGAGTCATGAAGGTCTCACCACCACAAATCTCCTCTTTCCTTTGCAAAATCTCCCATGGAGAGGGAGAGGTGGCATTTAATTCCACAGAGAATGGTGCTTGCTATCAAGAAGGTGCTAGAAACGTGCTCTTCACTGCATGTGCTCCTCTGCGTGGGACCAGAGATCACTCCTGGCCTTGCTGGGGTGCTGGTCTGGGGGAGGGGATGGGACCTTCTGGAGGTGGGGGATGCTTTTGCCCTTCAAGTAGATCTCAGAGCAGGATCAACACTTCAGAGGAGTAACCAGATAGTTTCTGACTAGTGAAACATCATCTTGCTCAGGTTCAGGTCAAGTCACTGCCGTTGCCAGCAGAGGTGTCACGGGATTCCAGCTCCTGGGGAGGTTCACAGCTCGGAAACTGTGGTCCTTGCCTATATTTGGGGTCTTGCATTGGTAAAGGACCATGGATGAAAATTTCAGATTTTAGGGACTTTGAAACATACTCATGTTGGACTCAACTTTTTATTGTGCTTTGCTCTTCTATGTTGGTACACAATAGATACCATATGGCATGGTGCCCTGTAGATATATAGGCAGACCCAAGGACGTGCTTTGGCAATAACGCAGATGGATTCAGCCATGTGGTGCTGCAGAGTGGCATTTTGTAGCTGCATTTCTAACAGAAAAGGGAGGGGAGTTCCTGCAACTGATGTTTCCAAGCACGAAGGGTGGTTGCAATTCATTCTTTCAGAGTTACACTGTCTCTTCCTGCAAATTTCTTTCTTCATTTTCCTGTGGTGAAACCTCCCAAAGGCACCTTTTTTTTTTAGAGAGCTTTCTTTTATGGGACAATCCCCAAGGGCTAATCCCAGCCTTACTGTAGTGCTGGCCTCCAAGAACCCTGGGAAGCTTACAGGACCCACTTACTGTTCTCATCAGTAGCAGTGGGGCTGAGAGATCACAAAATAAAGTGATTACAAGAGAGATCCTTGTCATATACAGAAAGCTGCAGGGTTAACATCCTTTGAGGACTTAGCTGTTTCTTCTGCTGTCTTGCAGAGCTTGGCTTTTTTGGCCTTTTGCAGCTGGGTTTTCAAGTAGGATGTCCAAACTCAGTAGATTCTGGGGTCATCTTAAGGAAATGAAGCTGATATACTGTGCAATGAAAACTGTTTTTACTGTTTGAATTAGTTTCTTTTGTTTCCCATTGCCTCTGACAGCTTCTGAACAGAGTCATGATTAATTAATCACCATTAATTCTACGGAGATGAGAGACACTTCGTTAGAAACAGCCATCCTTAAAGGTCAAACTGGGCTTGTGTTGGGCTTGTGGTAGCCTAGTGCAGTTGGTAGTTCAGTCTACATAACTTCATAGCAGAAAACATCCTTCTTGTGGATAAACTAATGAAGTGATGTTATGCTTAAGTTATTTTTGTTCTATGTCTGTTATAAGTGATTGCATTAAACCTCACTTTTTCTTTCTTCTTTTTTTTTTTTGGATTGTTAAAATCTTCTGGTTGGTTAGGGCTAACTATAGAGAGTCAGAATTGCTTTTGGTATGAATCATCATTAAATCAGTAGCAATGACAGCAAAGTAATGCTCCCTGTAATTTAAATACTGTTCTAATGAGCTGTGAACACCCTTCAATTACAGTTTCCATTATTTTGTGGTGGCAGCCACACTGGCTTTCTTAATTCGTCACACCTAAAGCTAGACAAAGCAGTGTGCGTGGAGGGACTACAATAAATGCTAGAGCCTGTACACCTTTGATGAATATTTTGTGCTTTTCCAGGGTAGGGGCTCAGTTAAGCTTTCTCAAGCTCATTTTGCTGTTAGTAAAAAGAAAAAGTTTGCTTTTTTCTAGGCTTTCTGTCATTATTATTACTATTTTTTTAACAAAGGGTAGAATAGTCTGATGGTGCCTAGTTACCTCAGTCTCTCTGTGTTCAGAGGATGGAGGGAGCTCTCTCCTGGGGTGAGCTGTCGACTTGCCTTACAGCTGATTTTCAAATGGGCAGCATCTCCTTTTGGGAGAGCCTGTTTTCCTCTACTGTTTATAGCAGCAGCAGGCAATAGTAGTCACCTGGTCTGATTTTTCCACAGCAAGTCCTAGGGCTTCTATGGGGGTAACAAGGGAAGGAAACTGGCTGCTGGGGAAGTAGCAGATATCAACCACCCAAATTTCCACTGAGTATGCTATATGGCTGGATAGGTCAGTAGGAAGAAACAGAATGCTGAAGAAATGAGAAAGGACATGGGTTTCTGGCAGGGAAAGGAATGAGTTCTGGGTGTGATAGACCTAGTGATTGGTGCAGGTATGATATGAATTTCTCGTCTATTTGCATGTTTTGCTGCTAAACTTTCCTGTAGGATAGCTAAGTACCTATCTTGAACTTCATCACTATTTCAGCATACCCTGAGGCACACCTGGGATGCAGCTATTTTTCCTGTTTGCAATAATGGCCCAGAAAATTCCCAAGCCCTTCCCAGTTCACCCATTTGTTACTCTTGCAGTGCCTGGTGCACTGCCTGGGAGGTTTGTCAAAGTTTAGTATGTAAAGTCTGCCAGCTATGAAGGCAAATAAGACGGCAAGGACCATAGTTTGAAAATTGCTGCAACACAAAATAAGGCTGCGTGACACTGGTTGAAAAAAATGATGAAAGTATCCTTCAGTGGCAACAGAAATAGTCTGTCATATTCACCAGCGCTCTCCTGTTGCAGGCTGTCTAGAAGAGGACCTATACGGTGGAGACAGTTGCCCACACAACCGATGTAAAAGTCCTTCTTGGGTCTGAGTGTACTATGAGCCAGAAGGGTGATTTTGTCTGCAGAGCTGGAAGGGGAAATGGAGCGGAGTGGAAAACGCACGCTCCATTTCATCTGCTCCAGGCTTCATGTGTGACCTTGAAGTGGGCACTTCAACCCGGCGCCTCGAATGCCCACATGAAATAAGAAAATGGCACAGACTCACTTGTCTCTTATGGGTACTCTGAAACATCTGTGGAGGCCGGATAAACACCAGTGTGGACAAGAGATTGCTAATCACTGATTCCTGGTGGCAAATTCAGGAACAGAAAGGCAGTTCCTCGTCATCTTTTAGCAGATCTCAAAGAGCCCAGACAGGAGATTATCTAGTTTATGACTAATTTTAGCTACTAGGTTAGCTAAATGTTAGCTGGGGCTTCCTCTCATCATACGTAGGATACGGCAAAGCACCAATCTATGATGAGAAAGGTCAAAATGACCATTCTAGCTAGAAGAAATGAATTCCATCAGTTGAATGTAAGGGCCAGTGGAGAGGAGAGGGGTCCAGAAAACCTTGGCAAGGTGAGCAGATTATCAGCATTTGTCTCAGGGCAGATTATTTCCTTTCTCTTTCCTGCTTTTTTCCCTTCCATGTTTCCCTCATCAAGTACCTAAGATGCTTGTGAGTTTAACAGGAGATTAAGGAAGGCAGGAGGGAAAGGTGGGGAGCTGTGTGGCAGCTGGCCAGAGCCACATGAATGACAGCAACAGCCTTAAAATAAATGAGGCTGCTAACGAATCACTGGATTCTGGCATATAATTAATAACTCGCATAGACAAATGCACAAATGAATCATGTAATCAACCTATTCACAATGCAGTGTGCCCAGAGAATACTGATTTAAGCTGTGTCAGATAAAGGTGAAGTCATTTGCGCCGTACCTAGTTATAACATTGGGAGTTTTTCCATCTCATCCCTATTTTGAGGTGCTCAGTTACAATCAGAGGTGGATTAAGTGCCTGTGGAAACCTCCAGGCCTTGCGGAGTCTCTGCAGGAGGGTCACAGGAGGGTCAGGGAGAAACCTCACTCCTGCGGTGGGATGAAAACTGTGGAGCAGGAGTGATGTGTCACGCGCTACCTGCCCCGCGCGGACGGGAGACGCGCTCGTGGGGTGGGACGGTGTTTGGGCAGCTCTGAGGAGCGACCTCCCTCCCTTGTTTACCTCAGGGATTTTCTATTAATGACATGTATATGCAGCAAGGGTGGCGTCCATCGGGCTGTCACCCAGGAGCTGGGTGGCATCGATGGGCGCTTACCGTAACCCCACGCTGGGTTAGAGCTTCCCCTGCTCTGCCGCCCAGCCCGGGGAACCCTTTGAACCTGGTGGGAAACACTGGCTGGGTGGAAATTTCTGCGACTTTAAGGCATCTCTATCCAGTGGTGATTATGATTTTTTCCTATGATCCATGCATTGAGCAGACCATGGACACATTTTCACAGGCTTTTAAGCTGATTTTGGGCAGAAAGAACTCCAAGCTCCTGCTGATTTGGTCCAGGTCAAATGGTTAACCCTCTGGGAAGATGTGTTTTGGCAACCTTCCTACAGCAAACCTGCTGTGGTGTTTTCATCAGTGTCTGTAGGTAAAGGCCACAGCACAGATTTAGCTTTGACACTACTGAAGAAGTGGAATAGAAAGTATTCTTTCTTAATATATATGTTTTTCTCCATATCCAGGAGTGTTTTTTTCTTTTTTCTGTACTTACTATTGATTAAAGATCTGCCAAAAACTAATTACAGCTTACAAATCTTGATTACAGCAGCACCCTGAAGTAGTGAATTATGAATGTGCCAGCAGGCATCCATAATTCACCCTTTTTATACAAACTGATGTATTCATGCTTTGTATGTTTTTAATTTGTTTTTTTAAAAGGCCACTTTCTCTCACTAGAACTCTCCAATGAACACTGAATGTGTTTCTATAGGTCATACTGCAGCTCATGGGTTAGGGGTAGACGTTCACACATGAAACTCTACCTCATATTATGTTAAAGTAGCAAATATCTGTGTGCAAGAAAGATAGACACAATTCCATTCAAAAAGTCTATGTCTATGACCATCTCTAAGGCAACAGTTCTCCTACAAATGGATAATTCTTTTGATTTGCGCTGATTTTGCCTTGGATGAGTCATACAGTAGTTACCTGGTCTTTCAGGTGTACTTTATGGTGGTGACATGTGCCCTGAATAAGGTCAAGGGTGTTATTTATGGAATACTGTTCAGATACCAGGTTCCTTAATTTGGAAAAAATGGATAAATATTACAGTGTTGAAACACACCTCTCTGAAACAGAATGTCAGACTGTGTTTGGGATTTAGCTAATGTTAATTTGCCTGAACTCAAAAGGCAAACTCCTGGGTTCAGGAAGCAATACTGGAAGTCTCACTGACTTTATTTCTGTAAGAATACTAAGAGTACTAAGAATACTAGATATTCTAAGAATACTGAGCACTAAGAATACTGCTGTGCATTATCCACCTCTGGCCTGAATTGGTGCCTCTCAATGTGCATACGGGGATGGAGGCAGCATGTATCATGTTGCCTTTGCAAGGTGAGAGCTGGTACCAAAGCTGCTCGTCTGCAGAGTTTGCCATGCCAGAGAAGTTGGGCTGGGTGGTGGCTGGGCCATAGCTGAGCAGACTGGTAAGAGAAGAGCTGCCATAGGAGAAATTAAACAGAAAAAAAAAAAAAAAAAACATTTTGGAGTTCTCGGAGCTCTGGCAGTTGTCCTCCTCCAAAATGCACCCGCTTCCTCGTGTGCCTCCTGGCAGAACTGATTCTACTTAATATGGCGCAATTCCTACTTAAGGCATAAATCCTCCTTGCAAATTAAATGAAAAGCTCTTGTTTGCACCTTGGATCAGTAATTATTATACTCACTTATAAGAAAATGTTCCCCATGTTTTGCCCTATGCTTTGCCTCATTTTTACTTATAACATATATTTTCTTCTCCCCTAAAAACAGCTCCATATTTCTCCAGACATAATTATTCCTGTATATTTGTTCCAGAGAACAACAAGTCACTTGGATTGCAGTGCATTTTGGTTTGAGTTGTGACAGAGAGAAGATGCAAAGCCAGATTGTTAGGAATAAACAGGATTTGCTGTCATGCCTTTGCTATGGAGCAGTTGTAAGAAACTTGCTTCAAGTTAGCAATGAGTATCACCTATTTTCAAAAGTTTCGGGTCATCTATCATCTTACTTCTCTCTTAACAGTAGAGTTGCCAGGTTCCTCAAAGCTCAATGACAGCTGCTTTCCTGCACCCAAATGCTAATGTGCCACAGGTCTGCCGGGTGTCTCTTAAATGTGAAATATATATGCTGCCCGCTTCTATTCAGGGGTAAAAATGGCTCCAATGTTTACAGAAAAACAGCAATTATTTCTTATTTCTGTATCTCCTTACACCTATTTCTTCAACTGCGAAACAGAGTTAAAAAAACTCTTCCACCCCCTCCCCAGGGCTGTTTTAAACATTAATATTTGTAGAAATGTATTCTGAACGCCAAGCTTAAAGCACTTCTTAGGCTTAATGAAGACAAATCCTGAATTCCATCTTCAAGTTTTGGTTTCTCATCAATTCAAAACAGTAGCAATATTTGTATTCATTTCCACTGGCTCATTTCCTTGAACAAAGAAATAAAATTGAATTATTCTTTTCTTATTCCTCTAGGGCATGAAGGAGAGAATGGAAACAGAAGCTTTCTGCGAGTTTGTAAATAGGATGAGATTGGCATGCAGGCAAAGAATTCAAGTACAAAAAAATGATTTTTTTAAAAAAGGATGTTTTTAAAATGTAAGGAAGATCTCAGAATTGCATAATCAAATTTTCTTCTAGGATATAGATTATTCTGATTACTCTATAAAAAAAAGACAAAGGAAATAATATGAGGTTATCGCACCATTTTTTTCTCAGTATATAGAAAGTTCTGATTAAAACCAATTATATTGGCAGAAATTACTTTGCTAATGGTATGGTATCATAAAGAATATGCAGTTTTAAAGACGTGCTCCATTTTGCACTTTGAGAACATCACTGGGAAGGAGAAATGGAGACTTTCTTGCTCAGGCTATGCTTCTTTCAGGAAATTATGTGTTTGAAAAGTTGTGCAATAAGAGGACATATCTTTAAAATTAACCTTGACTAATTAACTTTGTGCTGCAGCCCCTCTTTTGCCCTGCTTTTGGCGCAGTGCAGGGCAGGTTGTGAGACCCAGTGCTTGATACTGCAGCCGCTAGGTGAGCAATTTATATATATTTGATAAACTGAGATCAAAGGCAGATGTCTTAAAGCCTCTGGTCTCACCCTGGATTCCCGGACAGAAGATAGAGAAGTTTGCAAAGACAGAAAGTTGTACCGTCTTTCAAAAAGGACATTACCTTCCTTGAAACAAATATTTTAATTCGCTGTCTGGAACAGTTTGCTCTGTTCCAGGTATGTTGCTACAAGGTAAGTATACACAATGATTTTATTGAGTAGGGGATGCTTTGCTGGTATGGACTATATGTGTATATTTTTCATGAGGAAAAGAGAATAAATAGATCAAATCACTGTTAAGATCACTGTTAGGTTAAAGATGTTGCTGCTTTAAGATCTTTTGTGTTAGTTTAATGGCATTCCTTTGGGGCTTTTGCAAATTGCAATATTGATGTCATGCTCTGAAATGCTTTTTCTTATTAATCAGAATAATTTTTCTGACTGCATTTTGTGTTTCTGACATTTCTCAATGTTTTCATTCTCTACAGTAATAGTTGTGTCAGTCAAAAATGCATCACAAATCTTCTGGTGTGATGTATCTTCGAAGCCGGGGATTTCTTCTGTGGTGCTAGAGTAATTAGAATAACGCAAATTAAGACAGCTTGCTGCGCTCTGCTCCTTAGGGCTGTCTTCAAAATGCCAAATGCTGCTGATGGAGCATGTCACCTCGGCAAAACCTACTTTTCAGACTAAAATTTATGACATTCTGAAGAAAATTTCTAATAGACACAGCTTCTATTCTTCAAACACATCAACCTACTGCAATGCTGATCTCTCCATACCATGCTTATAAATCTGCTTTCTTTATCCCATGTAAAGAAAATGCCTCCCTAATACAATTTCCTGTATTCAAGCACATCCTTTTGGATTGTGGTCATTTTACCAAGCGATCCAGATCATGCTGCAAAGGTGGCCTCTTCTCCTGTTTGTTTTCTGTTTTGCCAATCTTCTACCTATTTTATCCACAGTTAGTTTGCGTTGTAGTCAAAAAATTTATCAAACAGTGCTGGCTCAAACACTTTGGTGCAGAAGCCTGCACCAAATGGATCCATGCTCGATATCCCTGCACCCAGTAGCACATTGACGCCTGTCCCTGTGCCAGTCTTTAATTCATCTTGTTCTAATGCCTCCTTCCCTACCACGTGCACTGATTAATCAACTCACTGTGTAATAGTCAAGTGTTGCAGGAGAGTCCAATAATATAGATAGGGTCACCTTACCTGTAATCCATTTCAGAACTATTAGGAAAAAGTCAAAGCTTCCCTTTCACAAACCTATGCTGGGTTATGGACTGGCTTCTCAGGATTTGCTGATTTTTCCCTAAGTTAAATGGTCATTTTAATGATGCAAGATTACCTTCCTTCACGTCCAGGATCACCACTTTATTCTTTTTTTCTCTTGTGGGAGCTTCTGCAATTTTTCAGCTCTTGGTACTTTCCCTAGTTTCCCCAGAGATATTTAAATCTCCCTGGTTCCTCCCTCTCGAGTTCTTGGCTGCAGACTTCAGCAGATGGTGCCTCACCTCCTCCTCTTCCTCCTGTGGGTTGAACACTGCCTTCACCAATACCACACAGGTTAAATATATCCCCTTGCTTCATTCAAAGCTCAGCATGGACAAGCCGAAGCTGGAAGCCTGGCTAGTCCTTTCCCTGCTGTGAGGGCCAGGCTCTTGGAGATGGTGGGGAGAGTCCTGCTCAGCTCCTTGCAGTGCTGGGGAGCTACCCACCCTCAGTGAGTTACATAGTTGGGTTGTGCTGGCACTAACTTGCAGCAGGTTGAGCACAAAATGATTATTTTTAGGGAAACACCAGGTTGTGCCATTGGGGCTCCACTGCCCTGGCTTCTGCTATGCACTGTGGTGCCACCAGCATCGCGGCCTGAGGTGGCCTTTTGGAGTAGAGTGCGGCAGGCAGAGATCCCAGCCATGTAGCTTCTGGCAGGGGCTTCCTGAGCTCGGCCAGAGGCTGCTTTGCTTGCAGAGGCCGGGGCTAGTGGTCCTCACCCTGCAAACCTCCATTCAGGGGCTGAGGGTAGTCACTTGGGCCCTTTTGTGACCACAAACCCCAGGCCGTGCTGGTCTGAAGATTTTCCTTCACGATGTCACTCAAATCAACACACTTTGGAGTGAAAATGTTACAGCTTTGTATGGATTTCCTTTGAGAAGTGATCAACTCTGACCCTCCGTTTGTGATATAAAGCAGTTCCTGGTGAGGTGAAGCAGCAATGAAATTACTGTGATTTTCTGGGCACCGTGCTCCTCAGAGCATATGCTCCGAAAGACCTGTAATTGAAATAGCTCATCATTTTGCAGATAAAATCAGTCGTCTATTCATGCCACAGATGGCCTGTAAAATTGCCATCAGAGTAATGTTCCAGGCAGGCAGCGGTATTCACACACAGTCCCTACTGTCTCAGTCAGGGCTCTGAAACCTTTGCTAAGGAGATAGTTTCAGTAAACAGGAAAGACTAAACAAATAAAGGTATTAAACAGTCCTTGTGTTATATTGCTGCTGGACAGCCCATAAAAAAGAAACATGCTTATTAGGGCCTTGTTTGCAAAACCAATTTTGCTTAATTATGCTAAATCTTTACTCACAACACCACAGAAATAACTTACAAATTAAAGGAAACATCTTGTCCAAATAAATATTTTTACCTATAAAATTGCTACACTTTTCTCATTGTTTTCCTGCTGCAATTCACTGCTGTGAATCCCAGCTTGCAGGCCATGATACTAAAGGAGACTCAGGGGCCAGGAGCATTTTCTGTGGTTAAGGATGGAGAAGACATGGGGACAAATCACAGGCAGAGCTGTGTTTCTCCTGCTCACAGGCACCATTCCAGTATTTGCTTTTGGTCACTATTATGGGACAGCGCAGGCTTTGATCTAGTACCAATTGCATCCCCTGCAGGTAATCCATTTTTTAAAAACAAAGTCCTTAAGGGTAATTTTGTACACACTTCCAAACATACACATACTTTGGCAGTGTCTGTGTGATCTCTGGCTCCTGGTCCCTGATAATAGTTAGAAGGGTGGCAGAAGATGGAAAGTTTGGGAGCCCTTGGACAGCTTGAGCACTTTTGCTTGACTAAAAAAGTTCCTGATGATCCTGCTGGTGTGTCTAGGTGCTCGTTCCAGGTATCAAAACCAGATGAGCACAAGGACAGTCATGTCCTTATCATGGTGCTAACAACTAGCAGAGAGATGTATCTGAGCACGCTGGTGATGCGGATGGCTCTGACGTGTTCACACCCATGGTTGAGAAGGGAGACCTGCAGATTTCAAGGCTGCATTTCATTAAGAAGTACCACATGCATAGCTCAGCCAGCAGGCAGACTGGACTTCTGTTACATTCTGAAGTCAAAGTCAACAAAGGTAACAGAAGATGGCATTCAAGTTTTTCCTTTGATGCCTCTGTCTCTTGACTACTAGGAAAATACATTAAAAAAAAAGACAAGAAACCATGACTTTTGAAGGATGCCTCCTTGAGAGCATTTTCCCCCAAGATTTTTACTTACTTTCCCAAAGCAATGGCCTTTTATTCACTTGTGTAGAGTCACTTACAGTAAGCAAGTAACTCAGAAAACTAAGCTGTCTTGTAGAATCAGTAGAGTCAAGGGAGACAGTGATGCCAAAAGGTCAGGTTTGGGTCTGGCTACCAGTAAAAGCTCTTTACTGCAGACCTGCTTCATGGTGTTCAGTATAGGGTACCTGTCTGTGAAACTCCAGGTCCAACTGATAGTGCCTGCTCTATAGGAAAGGAACTTCCATCAGTGACGACCACAAACACAGAGAAATTAATGCAAATATTTCAGGGAAGTATTCAAGACTCCATTTACTTGGTGGCACAATGAGAAAACTTCCTTTGAAGTAAGAAAATCATCTCAGAAAACTCCTAGGTGTGAGTGGAGCTGCCCCACCAGCTGCTGCCGTACCCAAAATGTGAGGGCAGAGTCTGAGTTCTGGAATGTAAATTTTCCACCCATGCTTTGAAGACCCATTTATTGCATTAATATAGAAAAGATCCCCTTTTTGCTGCGTCTGAAAATGGAGCTGATATGTGTCCTGTGCTACCTTGCAGTCCCTGTGCACTGGAATGAGTTTCTTTTAACACACTGACTTATTTCAGGTGTGAAGGGCAGAAATAGCTCTCCCTAATGGGATCTGCACTGTGTGTGCTCAGCCCACACAATGTGGAAAATGGTGCCCAAAGGTGGTGATGGTGAGCACCATCATCTCACACTATCTGGGAATTAAAATCAGCTGTAGAGAGGCAGATCCCGCGAGTGCTTTGTGATTAGAGGAGGGAGAAAATGGGTAAACTATTAGCAGGAAATTAAAATCAAGTGGACTTTATTCCATCTCGGGTGGTCTTTATTGTGAAGGGGTTGTTTTCACTCCAGCACTCAGCTAAAGAAAAGCCCCAAACTAGCAACCTGTCCTCAGTGAATAAATTAACCCTCCTATACAGAGCCATACGTAGACAGAGTTTTGTAGTGAGCCTTCTTCTATAGCTTTTTATCAGTTCATGATATGCTACGGAATTAAGAATTATAGATTTTTGCAAAGCATTTGTCTCCTTGCAAGTCCCCTACCATTATTGCAAGCAGGAATATGGATGTGAACATGCAACTGCATCTCCTGAACTGCTGTTATTTCCTCATCCTTTTTGAGGTGCCAATGGATATAGTGTCTCCAGCACCTTGCTTTGTGTGTGTGTGTACCTGCAAGGTGACCAAGACCACAGAAGGCTTTTGTGCCTCTCCACTGCCTGTATGGGCTTCACTTCTTCGCTTTCCAGCTGAACACTGAGCCTTGGTGATTCTCCTTGTCTCTCTTGGTAAAATATGTAGGGCTGCCAGGGACGCAAAGTCTGAACGAATTTTTATCAAGCTTGAAAACCCATCCATCTTTAAAGTGATTGCCTCTGTAATCATCTTTGATTATTATTAATCATTCAGTACTCTGAAAATAGCAAGTTATATAAACAAAATACTCTTTCCAGCTTCAGGAATTATTTTTTGAGAAATATTTTTGCCTTCACTAAAAATGTTTCCCTTGATCCATTTTCACTCTGCCTCCTCTAGACTTCACGGATAATGGTGGAGTTAGTTATATATAGTGACAGGGGAGAGGAAGGAGTATTTCCCAAGGAAGCTCTCCCTGGGCTGGGTTATGTAACAGCTGTAGCACAATCCTGTCCCACCAATGCTCACGGGAGATGAAGCAGCCCAAGGATGTATATTCTGTCTGTGTCTGTAACAGTCTTTGCTACTGGAGTTAAAGGCTCTCTACATGTTACTGAATGGGAGAAGAGTTATGGTCTCTCCATGCTAAACAGCAGTGCTGTCCCATAGGAGGGAACACTGCACTGAAGTCAAAAGACCCAAATCATTGCCAATTGTGCCACTACTTAGGATTGTGGATACATAAATCTTAGTCAGTCAGTTACTTTCCATGAGCTTTTAGGAGGGAAAGCTCTTAAATGATTTGCACATTTTCTAGCACAGTGGGAAATCCATCTCGGCAGGATGCTATGTTAGATGAAGACTTCCCATCACCTTTATGACAGATGAGAGCGAGGAAATCAGCAGGAGCGTGGACGGGAGCCTGTGCTGATGCTCCTCTGGACCTCGGCGTTGCAGGTCTGCTCACAGAGCAGATCTGTGTCCCACATCCTGAGCACCACAAGGCAGAAAGGAGTCCGTGGAGGGCTCCACAGCCCCTCACTCAGCTGCCCCAGGTGTACTCTGCCAGGGGTGTCTCCCGCTGTAATCCTGTGCTTTGATCTGCATCGTCTTTGGTGTTAATTCAGGACTAGCTCTTTGAGGCCAGCAGATTGGGGCAGGGCAATGGGGGAACGAGACATTGCTGAGGGCAAGTAACAAAACAGAGGATGCAAGTTTGGAGGAGGAGTAAAGATTGGACAGATCATTTACCTGGGGCACTGTATCATTGTTACAAAGAAGCTGCTAATGCCAATACAGCTGGTTCAACATGATCTTTCTGTTGTCTAAGGACACCCAAGATGCAGATATGCAAGCAGAGCAACTCAGTCTGGTTTCACCAGGAAAACTACGAGGAGAAATATTGTTCAGTGCTTCAAGCACCAAATCTGGAGCCAGGACCAAGGGACTTCACGTGTCCTTGCAAAATCCTGCACTGGGCTGCGCTCCTTGGCAGCCAGCAGCAGTGCAGGTGTGGGCAGTGCCGCGTCAAACACACACTAATCCAGGGCAGGGCTGCAAAATGGCACATGAATGTGCAGCCTGTGCAGCCTCCAGGAATGATCCCGTGTCTTGTGCCTTGTGCAGAGGTGGGAGTGTCCTCATGTTTCGCTTTGTCCTTCATGGGATGGAAGAGATAGGGCACATTTACAAAGCGTTTTCACATCTCATAATCAGGAGATTATAAAAAGGGAAGGGGATATTAGCCTTGGCATTCAGGCTTAGCTGCGGCTGCTTTGACTTCTTATATTTTTTCAGAAAAACAGCAAAGTTGTGCTATAGAGAGAAAGAAAGGATGTTTTTCTTGAAAATAAAATATGAACATACACATATATTTACATAAGTATGTATGTACAGCAGCACACTTATGAGATTAAAATATAGAAAACATTTTATGGTGCTTGGATTTTTATCAAAGGTATTTAGGCCCCTAATGCCCAAACAAATAATCTGTGGCAATGAGATATCTCTTTGGGGGGTTGGACTAGATGATCTCCAAAGGTCCATTCCAACCCTAATCATTCTGTGATTTAGGCTGCTATGTCCATCTCACTGAATACTTCCTTGCTATGGGGAATGAAGAATCAGCATAAATGATGATATGTAATTTCCTTTGATGTTTCCCCTAGTTAGCATCATCTTCACTTGATAAATATCTCCTTTTTGCCAGTCATTTCCCCCACTGCTGCTTTTATGCCAGACCACACAGGGGAAGCTCAGAGGTATTTACAGGGCTTTCCAGCATGCTGACTAGTCTTCGCAGCCTCCGGGGCACATGGAGCAGAGCTGAAGGTCATAAATCTTATTTAAATTGCCATCTCAATCTGATCCCTTGGGGCCTTTTAGGCTGGGGTTTTGCTAGAAGTGCACATTAAGTGATGCCTCTCCATTCATTCATTCTCTTTACCCTGACGCAGCTCCCACCAGCTCGCTGATCTGTAACTAGGTCAGCGGTGTAAAGCACCGTTTCTATTCTAGGGCATCATCCGCACTCCGGAGGACGTGATCGGGGAGGCTGGGTAGCGAACCGGTGCCCCAGGAGACCTGTAAATCAAGGAAGGCCACGTGAATCCCATCCATTGAGACTGTTGCTGAGATCTCATGCAGCAGCCCGTGAAGCCCTATGTCAGATTCCCAAAGAAACCTTCATGCTGAAGCTCTCCTCGTCTCCTTAGCTGTGTGCCAAGGTGGACTAAAGAGATGGACTAGGAAAATAGCAGATTTAAAACAGGGATGGCTGCCCAAGACTGTCTATGAAGGAGAAAATCTCCACTAAACGTAGGTAAGGGGTTCTCCCTATCACCCTGTAAAGCAGGAAGCCAATGCAGGGGCACTGGTGCTGGTGGCAAAGAGCAGAAAAGAGAGAAAAGCTTTGGAAAATACAGACTGTGAGACAACCTCCATTAATAATGAAGCGCGGAGGTAGAAGTCCTGCTAGCAGAGGGATGAGATGGGACTGCAGCCCAGACAGGCCCAGACACGGAAGAGGCAGGACAGGACGGAGGTGGAGCTGGGGGAAGAGGGGAGGACAGAGCCGGCAAGACAAGAGCTGTGAAAGGGCTGAGACGGAGCGGGAGGAAGGGGGAACCGGGCAGTGATGCAGTCCTGACTCACGCTGCTACGGAGTATATTTTTTTACTGAGTCTCAGGAGGGTGGAGGGGCTGCTCAGAAACAGCTTTCTCTGTCATTTTGGAAAGTGAACCAAATTTCCCTCC
Organism: Crypturellus tataupa; assembly: GCA_034781795.1. NCBI lineage: Eukaryota > Metazoa > Chordata > Aves > Tinamiformes > Tinamidae > Crypturellus > Crypturellus tataupa. The sequence continues at coordinate 318,529 of JAWLRI010000738.1, forward strand.
CAGCACTGGAGGAGAAGCAGTAAAGCAGAGCTCTGCAGAAGTGAACTGTATAGCTGGGTCAGCCCTGGCTCTTCGTTCTCTCCTTGTCTGAATCTAGCTCTGTATCAGAGACCCCATTCATGTCATTTTTTGAATGAGCTGGTAAAATATATCCCTACATCCACTCTCAAACAATACATGCAGGAGGTTGCTTTCATTTTCTCTGATCCCATCATAATCTTATTTTTCCATAGCAGCTTTTCTCCAAAAATGGAATTTACAGCTATAAGAATTTCCCTAAATGATCATGTAATTATTTTTCAGGCAATTGTTAAATTTGAAAGTGATAAACCTCAGGTAAATTTTAAAAATGCTATTCCTAATAAGTATCATTTCCCATACAGGCAACCATTTCCATTACAGGCAAGCCCTATATAAGACACTTATTTCAGTTGTAGGAGTATTGAAAAATGCAGGAAAAGTCAACACGTGCACTCCTCGACACGCACATATTCCACCACAAGTTTGAATGGAAGCATTGGCAGCCGTCTATCGAGGGAAGGAGTTTCCCAGTTAAACCAGCTTTTTGTTAAATCAGTCTTCAAATATGACAAATTATTATAATTTACTGGAAATTCCTCAGAGCAGAGGGAAATGGATCTCTGTTGACAGCCGTAATCTGGAGACTTGGGCCCCATGTTTTGGACATCAGTCCTGTCAATCAGACCACTTGGTGCTGCTGCGATGGAGCCTGGACAGACCACTTCTCTGGTAATGTAATACACAGGAATAACGTACTTCTATTGCAAAGTTAATCGAGCAAGAGTGAGATGATCTAAACTTAAATTCATCAGATGGGCCATTGACTGGCAAAAAGATATTCTGACTTGCTGAGAACATAATTCTAGTAGCATTAACACCACTTGAGATCAGAAATCTTTCCATTAATGTCCCAGAGACCTCACAGTATCCAAAGAGCTCCTGTGAAGCAACAGCCTAGCACGTTGCTCATAGCTCCCTTTGACTGAAAGGGCTTGGATGCACCCCTGGATTACCCTGCTTTGAGTAGGGCAGTGGACTAGAGACATCCTGAATTCCTTTCTAACCAGAACAGGTCTGTGACTCTGTGAATCCTGTTTTCTGTAATGCTTTTAAAAACCTTCTTTTCTTTTCTATCTGCAAGGGATGATTTGTCTATGGTAGGAACAACATAGCAGAACTGTTAATATTGCCAGGAACTAGAAATTCCCATTGTTCCCAGGAAAGGAACACTGAGTTTAGAAATTGAGCCCCATCCTGTTAGGACCCACCAAAATATTTTGGGTGCTCTCATTGCGTTAGATGGTTTACTGCATCAAAATGTGAGTTTTCAGAGCATTACCATCTCATTACATAACAAAATTGCCAATTATTTCACAAATACATTTTGAAGGCTGGGGATGGCAAATGTCTCTGGTTAAGCATCCTCTGATTTTCATGTAGTGATGGTAGAGTGCCTGCTGATTACATGGCTGGCTTGAAGCTAACCACTTGGGTCCTTGTAGGGGAATGACTATGTGCTCCAGATGCACAGTCTCTTATTTTATTTTTTTGAGAGTAGCGAGTAGGTCTGTCAGCAGCTTGTAGAACAGAGGAGAGTGCTGCAGTAAGAGAGAATTGCAACTTGGACATTTTTCAGTGCAAAGTGTCATTTAAAAATGTACCAGAGAAACATATCTATCTCACTTGCTTTTTGCATAGAACACAGCTTGGCTCTTAATGCTCTAGTTGCTTTGCAGGGAAACAGCAGTGCTGAGTTTGGTGTTGAGCTACATGCCAGGAGAGCCAATGTGTAGCCTCTGTACCAGGGCAACGCTATGTAGCCATAAACATCTTCACTTGAAAGACAAAGATTTTAGTGCTTGGTAGAATCTGATTTCCCTTTAGAAACCAACCAAGGTTGTTTCCAGAAGAATTATTAGTATTCCCAAAGTGAGTGGAGGGATGGTCAGCAATGGGAAAGCATAAGTGACGGCTCCAGAAGCTTGCAGTGGGAAGGGAGAATTGTCTAAATAGACATCACAGTCGAGGAGAACTGGAAGGGGACGCTGGGATTGTGTTTTCTCTAAGCTCACCCATCTTCTGACTCCAATGCATGTCCTTCTCCAGAGTCTTTCTCCTTCAGGTGGCTGCATGATCATGCTTCATCTTTCGTACCTGGGCAAATAAAAGAAAATCTCGCTGGGATGATTTTCTAACCAGTGCTGTGTGTGCTGACAAGCAATCTGTCTGCAGCTTATCTGTAACATACACAGTGCGAGAGAGAGCCCTGCTAGTGGCTGAGCATTTCGAAAGGTCACGCAGACGATATGGAAATGTCTGAGTCATCTGGACTTAACATTACAGTGAATTGTGTGTACGGATTGGCAATCCATTTAGAATTGGAGGTCAAAAGCTATATAAAAATAAAAGAAAAAGCTTCCATAAAAATGCTATAAATAAACTTACTCTGACTGGTCTGATCCCTTTAGTATCTGCAGTAAAAGAGTCACCAATATTTTGTAAGACAACAAGAAAATCTTCCCAGAGCCTCGTAGGGCACCTGCATTACCAGAACATGGCTGGAAAATGACTTTGTTCCCACAGGTTCTGTTCCTGCCTCGTGGTCACTGCCCGAGGCCTCCCCACAGGTTAGTCAACATTTCAGATCCTAACAGCTTTATGCCACAGTTTGTTGGCACTAAACATAAGTGAAGTTCCCAACGTAGTTACCTGGTTTAGGTAGTAAAATCTGAAAGGATGATGTACTGTGCAGATGTAGGAATATCAAATAAAATCTACCGGAACTCTACCTTGTCCCAGGAGTAGCCTATCTTTCAGGAACTCCTCCCAAATCTTTCTGTGTTTATGACACTAATCCTTTTATTATTACTATTATTGCTGTTCTTATTAAATATTTGAATCATTTTACTGGATTGAGGTCTATACTGAGAAGAAAATAGATACTACATTTGAATGTGATGGGACACGGTCCATGCTATGAAGAGTTCGTAGAATAAATACATAAGATTAGAGGGCCAAAACACTTGGCCAGGTCTGCAGTAGGTCAAGAGGGACAGGGTCCCCTCTCTCAGGGTTGGGAACTGGGTCTTCTGAGATGTCCAATGTCATCAGATAGGTGCCGAATTATGTTTTGTTTGTGTTCATGAGAAATGCGAGCTCAATTCTGATCTCTCATATGTAGTGACTACCACAGTATCAAAATTTAGGATGATCATGAGTGATTTGGGGTTGCCAGACCTGGGTTTTTTTGGGCTGTTCTGGAGAGCAGTAGCTGAAGTCAATGAGCCTGCATGGAATTCACATCTTGACTCTCTCCTGCCTTGTCCCCAGGGCTGAAGGCAAGGAAAGCACCTCCTCACTGAGCCGGCTCAAGGTGGTGGGCAGTCTTTCCCTCAGTAAAGTTCTGCTCTCCTTTGGAAACTCAGAAGAATCCTTGACAATCATATGTGTCTTACTAGGGTAATGCAGTTGTTGTCAAATCCTTACAGGGTGTTGTTTGCCCCTGTTATTTAGCTGGTGGGAGCATGGCCATCTGTCCATCGCCAGCTAGCTATACGTTAGGCATCTAGTCTCATCCATTTTTCTGTGGTCCTGCTATAGAGAGGTCCTGCCTGAGAAAGAGAGAGGAACTTATTTACTTCAATTGTCTTGGTCACTGCCATTAGAAGTGAATGAATCTCTCTTTGGAAGCACCCACCAATTTATGGAAGGAGCTCAAGTAGCTCTCAGGTTAAAACTTGACTTTTACATAATCAAATTACTGAAGGTTAAAACCAACCTCCTACACTAACTAACAGAAGCAAAGGTTGAACTTCCCTAACAACCAGAAAAAAATTATTGAGGATTTTCAAAAGCTCTAGCTGCATCATTTTAGGTAGTTAATATTAGATGAGTTGGACTATAACTAAACTAATTCTTATGTGAAAAAAGCGTGTTCCTGCCCATGCCTTTGTGGAGGTTGTATCTCTTAACCCAAGAGCAGATGCCACTGTTTTTTTGAACCTTTTCCACAGAACAAAACCTGAAGCTTAAGGATCCACTGACAGTGCTGGTGGGTTCTGCTGTCAACAGAGAGACCATTTAAAGCCTTGAGAAACTTATAAGAAAAAATATGGGAAAATCTACAAAAATGGGCAGGAACATGTAAGTAAATAAACAAGTACCACAAATATTAAAATGGACTTGATCTTTTAATCCTCATCCTATTTTAATTTATAACAGCATTATATTAATATAAAAATGACAGATGTATTTATTTTACTGAGGTTTTGCTGGTAGACTTACAGTCTAATACAGTTTATCAAGTGAGTATCTTTTTAAGGTCTAAATAGAGGTGAACAGACGGCTTTTCTTGAGTGTGTGTGTAAGAAAACTGGTCTCTGCAAACAGGAAATGTCAGGTGAGTTACTTCATTAAGTAAATGGAACGAACTCAGACTTGTGCATTACACAACTCAGAATTGTGCAGCATTACAGAGTTCAGTGTCCGGCTAGCTGCTGGTCAGCACAGGTAACTTAACTTTCCGGAGTGTTCACAGGAGAAAACGGGTCTGGATTTAACCATTTTATGGGTAGGTGGATGTTCAGCACACTCCTCTGTAAAGGGAATGCTTGCAACGTGTGCTCTGAACTCTGCCATCAGCTACAAGCAAAATCCATAGGCTGCAGGTGACTGCAGTCACCTCCAAGGCACTGGGAAGTGGGACCAAGAGGCCTTCTTGTTCCTTGCTGTTATGATCAGGAGTTGATCTGATTCAGCCCAGGACAAGCACTATGGTTGTCTGGAGTCTGTCTCAGATAATGAAATGGATCGGTGATGAATATATCTAAAAAAACTTAGTTACAAAATCACATTGAAGAGACAGAGATTCTGAACCTAGGAAGAGCCACTAATGACCATTACAACCACACACAACACATCATCACCACAACTTCTGTATGACAGAGGAAAATTGTTTTCATGTAGTAATGCTCAGAAGTGTAATACTGTGTTTGACTCTATTAGTAATACAATCAAATGCTGTAGTATAACTGATTACTAACAAAATCAAATACATCTAAATGTATACAAAACTCTATAGAGTTAGATCTCATGAACTGTATTAAGAATATCTAAATAAATCTGTGTGATTATCTAAGGGATTGATGCTGCTAAATATGAGAAAAGACACTGTGCTAGCTCCCATATAACTGTGAACATCTATGGTAAGATTCTCTCTGTTCCTTGGGGGAAAATAGGATCTTGAAGACTCCTTGGACCCTTTCTGGGCATCTTCATTACGATGTCTCTGACCATTAGTGAATCTGTTGTTCTGTGCTGATTAAAAAGAGGAGGTAATGGTTACTACGGAGGTAAATGTCTGCATTGCAGGCGTACATATTTATTAGGTGCATCTCACTCTCTTTTAACTGTAAGACTTTAATGAGAAAAAGAGTGTGTTTCTTAGAGGAACCAATTGAGGGCAAAATAAAAGAGCAGCAGTCAAGTGGATAGAACTTGACCTGGAAGAGTGTGTAAATTGGCCAAATCATTAAGATTAAAAAATTTGAGGCTCATCTGTTATGCCTGAGAAATAATAAAAGGAAAAAAAATCAGCCTTGAATCCAATGTTTTGCAGGGATTTTCCTAAACAAACGCTGTTGATTGAAAGCTGACTGAAAGGGTACATTTAAAGTACACATCCTAGGGATTAACATTTTATCAGCACTAATCAAAATCAATGGCAATTTCAAACTTTCATATATGTAAAGAATGGTGAGCAGAGTTAAGGCAGTTTAGACTGTGAGTAATAAACACACACGGCTTGTAGTCTTTGTTGTTTTAAATAGGAGCAATGCTGCCAAAAGCAAAAGTGATTTTACTTGAATATTCCATCTGGCTTGTGGTTATATTGCATGAGTTGCATGGATTTAAGCTGTTAGTGTTTGATACCTCTCTTAACAGTCAGGAAATTTCAGAGAGAGACAGGTATAAACCACAAGAAGAACTGTTTTATATTTGGCTCGAGATAGCCATGTGTCATAAAGTGTTCCAAAATAAGCTGGCTCACCTTCGTTGTTTAAAGATTTTTTTTAACACAAAGGTTAAAGAAAAAAGTTTTTAAAAGTGGATTATTGGTGATGGTGCTGAAATGCGCTGGAATTTTTACAAAACAGTGATCAAAAATATCTCCCATGTGGAAAGAAGATGAGAATGGTGAGACGAGAGAGGCTTTTCCCATTTTACAAACCAGGCATAAGCAGAATAACTCCATTGCTAGGCAGAGCTTTTGATCTCGTCTGCAGCTCCAGGAGCTGCTGCTCATGACGTGGTAGGACATCGGGGAACATCTTCTCTCCTGCTAAGAGCCAACTTGGCAGAGCAGAGGGGAGTCAACGTGGTGACTGTTTATAGAGCGGGACATGGGAACAGGTTCGGGGACATCTGTTCTATTTCTTTCAGCAGCTGTGGCTCACGTTGCAGGCTGCGTTAGGGAGCGCTGGCACATGCAGATGCATGTGGCAAGGGCACGTGGCCACGCTCAGTAAGGAGGGCACGACAGTAACGGCGCCAGCAGCCCTGGTTGCTCTGGGCTTGCCTCTCTTGGCACACACAAATGGCTTCACCTCGCGCACTTCTCCTCTGCGCCTTTTTTTTCTTACCCTTAACTGCTGGCATTAAGTTGCTGTCTGGCCTACAGAAATAACTAGGCCAAAGTGCACTTAGGCAGAAAGAAGCAAAGGAAAATGTGCATTATGTTTATATACATTTTATAGCTGCTATGAAAGCATCAGCTTCTCTGTGTCAGATTCAAATCCTGGTAATAGCAGGGACTGGGTGAGACTGTTCCATACGGATTGTTCTTTAAGGGGGATACTGTGTGATCCCAGACGCCATCCAGATTGGCATATTGGGAAAAGAATTCCCTGTATCCTGCCAGCTCTCTTATGTCTTATGTGCCCCCTCCTGTTAGTGGTGGCAGCCTAGCTGTGTCCCAGGCGGTAACTCCCAGGCCACTGCAAAGCCTCTAACCACTGACTTGCTTCAAAGTTATTTGCCAGGAATGCTGATTTGGTGGCCAATTCTGAGGTCTTTTTTGTATACATTTGAGAAGAATTTGTCTGCCCTTCAATTTTCCTGGGTTCATTTTCTTGTTTGCATTTTCCATGACGATGCAGCAGCACGAGAGCGGTGCGGTGCAGGATGCACATCCCAGCATTCTGCAGAATGCCTGTGAACAGGAATGCTGAGCACTGTGCACGTTTCCTGCCTCCGTGAAAGGCACCTCTTAGCCTGAAAGTGAGAAAACTTTTTTACATATAAATACATAAAACCTCCTTTTATACAAAGTCGGCTCTTTTGACTTGGCTGAGGGAGCAGCCCAGACCCATCCTTAGAATGACTGTCCATTTTCCTCCCCTTCTTCTACAGACCTTCAGTCATCAAACTGGCTGACCTGTCTGCTGCCAAGGGTTGAAACTCCATCCGCTACTTGTCATTTTGGCAGCAGCCTCATTAAATGGAGCCTGACATGGCTTTCAGATAGGAGGGATTCAGTCTCCTCTGAGGAGAATGCTGCCTGGAGGATTTCAAGATAAAAAGTAATGAGCTGACCAGGATTATCCCTACTGCTGCACATGAGGCTCAAAAAGTCTTCTTGATGTCGCCATTAGTCATGCTCGTACACAGTGCTCTTTTCATATTTTCTAGTAGTGTCTTGCAGTGAACTGATAATATCTGACTTTTAGTGGCTTTCTGTGTGAGATCTCAGAGTGTTTAAATGTGGTGGATGCACACCTTCAAATTCCAAATTCATCTGGCACAAATCTAGGCTTTAGGTTTGCTTGGACCCACAGGTGTAACATAGTGAGAGGTAGTTAGTTTGGAGGCGATAATCTACATGATGTGACTACTGTTTCTCTGAGGTCTTGAAGATCAGACATATTTTCATGTCCTATTCTGCCAGTGCCCAGCACAACTGTGTTGGGTTCTGTGATTAAAGAGCTGTTAATGATAACAAGAGCATCATAATTCAGAATAGCCTCTGCATTTTCTGATCTGCCATTTCTTCTGCAGATTAAATAACCATGCTAAAAATGAGACCTGGTCTGCATGGAGCAACTGTAAAATGTGAGTCATCATCCTGGGATGGAAGATGGGAATTATGATCCGCTCTTTTTGTTTTCATAGTCTGAATTGCAATACTATTGAGAACTGCACCAAGATCAAATGCCCAAAGCATAGTTGCAGACTTTTGTGTGTGTGTGTTAAGAACTGCCCAACAGCAGAGTTATTTGCGAGAGAAATAGTATCCTGATCTCTTCTTTTTTATATATATTTTTTTCTCTTTTTTATTTTTAATTTAGTTTAATTTTTATGAAGACTACCTCAGGCCACAAATACAATGGGTCTAAATGCTACAGCAATAGCAAGAGTGGAAGAAAGAGGTTGCAGGAGACTGTAAGATGTAGGACACTATCATGTCCTGCAGAGCCGGAGAGAGCCTGCAGACAGGTTGAGCAGGCTCCATCTGACCAGCATCTCTGATACCAAGACACTGAGCTAGCTGGTTGCCTCCCTTCACAGAAAGTAAGGGAAACGGTGCCTCCTAAACAGGACTCCTAAAAGAGACATCTGTGTTGGCTAGAAAGAGCACTATGGATGATGACTAGCTCAACTGCACATACCTCTGCAATTGCGCTGCAAGTTTTCCCTGAGCGAAGAGAAGGGATCTGCTACAGTTGGACATTATATATATAGTTTGGCTTAAGGACACCAGACATGTGGTCCGGCAGCAGAGGAAATAAGGTCCTGGAGTGAAGGCAGCGCGACTTTCCAAGGATGGTGCTGGCCAGTTAGTCGGTGTGGATCCTACTTCAAGCTTTTTTTGGCCATACAAACTATCCCACAGCCCAGAAAGCGATGTCCTCATGTGCAGAGGTTGCCTGTATCCCTCTCGTTAATTTTTGTTGTGTTCTTTTTCTTTGAGTCCTCTCTAAGCACTGAATTGGATTGACAGTGCCTGTTTGGGCTAACGTGTCAGAAATTACTTGGATTAGATGAAGCTTGGAACACTGAGCAAGCTATTTTTGTAAACAGGTAAGGATGTGTGATCTCCCACCATGGATGCAGGTTTTCTGCTCCCGTTCAGGCACTCAGCAGCTCAGCTCCTGCAAGGGGCATGTCCCGTCCTTGCTCGCCGGAGCAGTTCAGCTCCAGGAGGACTTGGGGTTGGTGACTGAGGCTGTGCAAGATGCCTTGTCCAATTTGGCTGTGCAGTTGCCCCAAAGTCCTTTGGAGCCCAAGACTGACATCCCATTTCTTACCTCTTGCTTTGCTTTCTCAGCTTATAGTTAGCTTGTTATTCCTCACAGCAGCTTTGGTGGCACCAATGGATGTGCAGAGGATCTTTCTTATCCCACAAATCTTGTCCCCAGTGGCAGCCTCAATAAGCTAGTTGTTAGTTAGTTTTTCTTTCTGCCCCATTCTCATGGGAGTAGCTGGGATCACCTGATACCATTTATTTAGGAACTACACTTGTGAAAACAGCTAGTAACTCATTAGTGCCACATTCTTGAAATTAATGGGGTTAAAAATTAACCCAGATGGCTTGTAGTTAGTGAAGTGGCAACTTGTCTTCCATCTTTAAAAAGATGGAATTTTATAATGTTACTCATCATTGAAAACCCACAGAATTATTCTCAAGATGGCCACCCAAGGCGGGACTACTTATGTTGTATGAACATTTGCTGAACTGTTGAGATCCTTGAGATCAGCCTGTGCAGCTTGAGATAAATATAGTCCACAGCAGACTGAAACTTCACGGCATCCTGCTTTTATTTGCCTGATGGAAGGGACTTCAGAGCTGTGCGTTTAAATTGGTTGAACTCAGTGAACTGACAAGGGGTAGCAGAGAGTGTGGTGGGAACAGATGGTAGCCCCACTGCTTCTGCAAGTGCTCCTGAAGGAGCGGCCCCCCAGCACTAAGGGCAGGGACACGCACCCAGAGCTGTCCCCTACCCTGTCCCTGCCCTGGCCTTGGGCACGGATCTAGAGGCTATTTTTGCTGTGAAGTCCTCCGACTCTCTCATCTGTTATTGGCAGTTCTCCACAAGCTGCTAACCTGAAGAGTACAATTAAATTAAGCTCTTCTTTCAGCATGTTCCAGTGCTCAAGATCTGTGTGTGGATGCTACATATTGACCAAATAGTCAACTAAATTATATCTCCCCTCTGTTGCTTTTTTCCTTCCCAAGATAGAGATGCAGTCTACTCATCTCACCAACCTGGAAAATGGGTTGCCTGATGTTTTCATGAGTGACTGATAACAATAAGCAACCGAGAACAACATTTGCTCTGTGCTATGGTCCTGCTACTGCTGTTTTCACTCCTTGCCTCATGCTGCTGCCCCTAAGGCACAATCACCCTCGCAGCAGGAGAGTGACCCCTGCCTCAGTCCTGCGGCAGGGAAGCCCTGCGCTCTCTTTTCTCCACCAGCTAAATAAATCTGCTGTTCTTTCATGAAGAACTATTTTTTTTTTTTTCAAATGGTTAAGTAAACTACAGCAGCCCCCCCTTTTCTCAGTGAGACACCAGTGGTCTGCAATGTATAATGCTTTATATATACAAATTCACACGCTTTTGTGCTGTAAAGATTGGGAATGAAAATATTTCTTGTCAAAATCCCCCAACTGCCACTCTCTTTCTGCTGGCCTGGCCTGACCTTCCTCTTCCACCCCTTTGAATGTCATGCTTAGAAGTTGCAAGCACTGTTAGAAGCTGGGAGGGGAAAAAAAAGCCGCTTTTCTGGTCTCTGCACTGCTTTGGTGATTTATGCATGGGGTTATCTGCTGGAGCTTCAAGGATTATCAGTCTCAGGTCATCAGCTAATTCTGCAGAGGCCAAAAGCTCCCATTAGAAATGTTCACAGTTTCAGCTACTGAGCACTGTCTCCTGGGGGCATCTGCAGTCACTTCAAAAGTCTGAAGATATGAAAATGGGCATTTTCTTTCCTTCTCTCTCTCTCTCTTTCTTTCTTTCTTTCTTTCTTTCTTTCTTTCTTTCTTTCTTTCTTTCTTTCTTTCTTTCTT